>OY288260.1:32633158-33056405 GCA_958450325.1 Agrostemma githago | reverse complement strand
TGAATTTGTTATGAGTTCGATTGGGGTTCTCAAAGAAAAAATTGACGGATAATTTGTCGTTTGAAATTTGTCAAATCTGAAAAACTTAGCGCTCTTGATACTTAATCCTCCACGAATCCTAAAAAGTGAACGTTGTCGATCGAAAAAAATAGTCTGATAAGTCTATATGCCACCGTGAAAAAGAAAGAGATGAAGACAAAGACGATAAAAATCGGATCATTTTTTTAGTTCGTGCAAACTGATAGAAATTTTTACAAATTACGATAAAAATCGGATCATATTTTTAGGCTACATGATATCCACGTCTTAATTAACCCACATTTGTCTAAATTCATACTCGATATTATAATTATGCACTTAATTTTATTAAATTGTATCCTTATTACATTTCGTTTTCGCATCACAGGCCCGTCAAATAAATTTACGATGCCCTGTTCTATAAACCAAAATGAGACCCCAACGATTTCATATGTTTGGTCGTAAAATTGTAAACATTATAAATTGAATATAAAATATGTTAATTAGGGGACTATATATCGTAAATAAAAATTTGTAGTAACATATTCCACATTTTTGGATTGTGTATTCCTTGTGTCCATGTTAAATAAACCTATATATATCGGACTCTTTATTATTTGGGCTCCTGTTCTTAGAACGGTTTGAACATACTGTTAGGCGGTCCTGGTGCATCACTATAATCCGTTGGAGTACGATTTATGTGCACAAGTAACATCGGGAGTATGATTATATGAGCGATAGTCGATATCATTTGTATCCGACAATATATTTGCATAAGAGAATATATATACTGAAAATTAGCTTGTCCCCCGTTGATTCCTCTGCCATGGATTGACAATAATAAGAATAAAAAAAAGATAAACTGGAGAAGTAGAGTGAGTGGATTCATAGGTGTGCCAATATGTTGGGTCGATTGTGATGATGAGTGATGATTATTAGTGGTACAACAAATTTAACTCTTCAATGAAATCCAGGTGGATAGCATAGCATTTGTACCCTCTGTTCAAGGTATCTTCTTTTCTCCTAAACCTATTGTACGTTTTCTTATCTTATGGTTTTTATGTCGCGATGGGATGATTATTACCCCATTTAAACACCTATAAGTAGACCTGTCAAACGGGTCGGGCGGGCGGGTTTCGGGTTCGGTCATTTCGAGTTCGGGTAAAATACGGGTCGTGTGTATTTCGGGTTTGAAAAATACGGGTTTTATACGGGTCGGGTTTATACGGGTTTCGGGTCGGGTTTCGGGTCAAATACGGGTTATTAACGCACTTTGAAAACAATAATTTTCTTTACTTTTTTATCATAAATACAATTTTATTCTTAATTTTTTTAATCATCTCATTTAATATATGATATTAGTGTGAATAAACATGTTTTATTTAATATATTTTTTAATATAAATTGTTATTTTATTTTTATAGGAAGTACGAATATATATGACGAAGTTTGACTCGATTTATTGAATTTTTTTTTCTCATTATAATAAGCATGTGATAAAAATATGATTTTAAAGATATATATAAATATTATTTCTTAAAACTTTGAAAATAAAAAAATATTTCTTAGTGTTTTTGAGAAACTTTTGTGTATAATAGCAGTATTTTTTTAATTTATCTATTTTCGGGCGGGTAACGGGTTCGGGCGGGCTTTGACCCAATATATTCGGGTTTTATCGGGTCGGGTCACTTTCGGGTTTCGGTCATTTTCGGGCGGGTTTTTTCGGGTTTTTTTCGGGCGGTTTCGGGTCGGGTTTTCGGGTCGGGTCAGTTTTTGACAGGTCTACCTATAAGTAATACATTTTGAAGAGTTTATTATTACCCATCGTTCCTTTTGTCTCACATTACAATAATATGATCCAAAAAATCTAAACATAATTATAATCTATCATAATAATGATAAGATATACTCCCTCCAGTTTTTTTATTTTGTCTCGTTACCTTTTACACACAAACTATTGAAATTGTAAAAATCCCCTATATACTAAAAGAATAACAACTTTCTAAAATTTTCCCTCCAAAATGCATTATTTCTAAAGGTGGAAAGTAAACAAATATTACTTTAAAATAAACTAATATAGACCCCGTGCAATGCACGGTATCTATATATAAAGTTAAAAGGCTTCTTTAGACATTAAATTTTTTGCCACGTGACATGCATTAATGAGTTTTTTTTTAATTTTTATTTTATTTTATTAAAATTTATTCTTATTAAATTTTGAATTGTTTAATTACATATGTATGTACATTTTTTTATTAAGTTTATATTTGATCACATTATTAAGTATCACAAACTTTTCGTTTACCACATATTTAATAATTTGTTATAATAAATAATTCAATTTATTACTACTTATAATTTTTTTAATCGCAAAAAAGATTTTGTTATGCATTTATTTTTTGCCCACGTGGCGGATGCTTTCATGTATTTTTAACAATAATATAACGTTTTGCAAGAAAATTATCTTTTTTTTTTAAAATTTGAATTTTCTTATTATATATGTGTTGTAAAGTTTTATTTTCATTATCTCCATATATAATTAATCACATTATTAAGGATCACAATTATTTGGGTAATGTATTTAATATTTTAGTTCTAAGTTAAATCAACAATAAAAAAATTAGTAAGGAAATGATAAGCAAAACTTAATATTTCACTTAAGCATAATGTATTATTCATAAGAAAACGTAATACTTTTCTAAAAAAATTAATAGTTTGGTTGTTTCGTCATTTAATCCACTTTCGTCGTAATGATAATCAATCAAATTTAATATGAATAATTAGATTATTTAGTATTAAGAACTTCATACTAAACTAAATAATTTATATATTTTCTTGCTTTACTATTAAATTTTTTATTACATGCTTTATTTTATTTTTGCATCTATGAAATATAGTTAATTAAAAGGTTTTCTTCTCCCATCAATTTTTTTACTGAGTGACTTCTGCCTCTTCCATTAAAACATTAAAAACATTAACCAAAACTTTTCATTTGCCTTTTATTAAAGTTTTTTTATTTTTTTTTATTTTTTTTTGCCGAAGATGTCTTGGCCTAGTGGTTAAGACTAGGTGCTCTGGGACAGTAGGTTCCAGGTTCGAATCCCCCCTCCCCTATATTGTAATGCGACTAAGTGCGCTCTTCGATGAACCAAAAAAAATATTTTTTTTAATTAAATTTATAATCTATATATATTATTAAAAGTTTTTTTATGCATTTAATTTTATTTTATTTTGCCACGTGGCAGATGGTTTAATTTTTTTTTTACAATTTTTTTTACTTGAATTTATCCTTTTTAAATTTTGATTTTTTTTTTATCACAAATAATTTATTGTTATTAATAAAAGTTAATGATTTTTGAAAAAAAAATAATTATTTGGAGGTTATATTTTTTCATCTATTTTTGTGTTAATAATCAAGTTTAATATTAATAATTATATTATTTATTATGAAGACCTTCATTATCATCATTATATACCTAAAAAGGCAATATAATAGGGAGTTGGAAAAAAAAAACCATTTGTATTTTGAGAGTTCTAATTCACATTTCATTTGTTCTATTTTATAAATATTCTATTCAGTTTCATAATTGTTCTTCGTTGATTCTAATTTTAGTATAAATTGTTAGAGTAATGCATTTAAAATTTGAGTCTGAAACTAATCGACATTATTCAATATTTTAATTATCAAAACAATATAAACTCTAACTAAAGAGTTTCCTTCCACATTAAATTTTTTGGCTACGTGAGTACATGATTACATGGTTTATTATATTTTTCATTAATTAAATTACTAATATTTCGGTTCGCATATTTTTTTTAAAAAAAGATTACTACATCTTATCTTTCAACTGTGATGATCTTCAAACATAATTTTTACGATTTATATATAATTTTGAAAATATTACTCCAATTTATTATTTATGATATGTAAAATTAGCATCTTATTTATATTTACATTAAATTTAACAGTTTAAATTTTGAAATTTTACCCAAAAACTCAGTATGAATATTATAATTAAAAAGAGAAAAGTATTTTTGTATATCATGAAATAAACAATACTACAAATTTTAAAATTTTATATAAGTATCTTAAATAAATTACTCGAAACTCTCCATAAACAATCTTTTATTGATATGCTTAGTGGTTGAGTGTTATTTTGTTTGAGGACTTCGGTTTTTTGTAAGATACTCTAATGTGTTTGTCACTTTGGTTAATACAAAGTGGAGATAACTTTCTTTAAAAAAACTTAAATAAAACCTAAGAACTAATTGCTAATTAAATTTTTTATTGATTAGATTATTAATTGTTACATCAAAAGTTTTTCAATTGCTTTTGTTATTAAAAAAATTAATTAATTAAATTATTTATTGTTTATTTATTAAATTTTTATTAATTAGATTAATAATTTTTTGATAAAAAAATTCCATTTGTATTTTTTAAACAAATACCCATTATTAATTAAATTATTAATTTTTTCATATACAAAACCTTTCTTTTGCCCATATTAAAAAATATATTACGGAGTACTAAACGGTTTGTTAAATTTTTTATTAACTATTTTATCAATAACTGCTTATTTATTATTAATTTTTTTATTAATAAAATTATTAACTGTTTCATCAAAAAAAATCATTTACCTTTTAAACAAATATAAGCATTATTAATTAATTATTATTTGTTTCTTTAAAAAGTCTTTTCACTTTCCTTCATTAAAAAAATTAAATATCATAAATAAATACATTAATAAATACATTAGTTAATTGGTAACCAATAACTTAAAAAAATCCCGTACTCATTATAATTACATGATTATTTACAAATAAATAGTTGCTCTCATTTATGAGAATCAATTTAAGTATTGTATTTTAAATAGCGTAGAAGAAAAGTTAAAACAACATTGACAACACCTTCAAGTATTTGCATAGTTGTTAGTATTTTAATTTTATGTTCTCAATTTATTAGTAAACAACTCACTTCGTTACCCTTTTTAATCGCAGGTAAATACATTAGACCATTGATACTTAACACCACCAGTCCGCAGTTACAACCAACAGAAATTAGATGCAACGTTTACATTAATGGTATAATTTCATGTTCACTTTCTATTGTCCGATGCAATAAATTTATGTATTGGAGTATAAATTAACGTGATACTTGGTCAAAGATATATTAATATTACGATAAAAAATAAAACATATAAACCCGTGAAATTCAGGGGCATATACCTAGTTTAAAATAATTTTATCTTATAGAATATTTCATTTAAAGATTTAAAATAAGAAATTTATTATTTTATACTCCGTATTAACTATTTATCAATAGTGTACTTTAGACACATAATTTTTTTTAATAGCAAAACTAATCTAAATACTTATAATGTCTTAAAATGCATTAAATAAAGTGTAATTAATGACAATGTTGCTTATCTAAATCATAAATAATGTTTGATATAATTAGAATATTAAGGACAATAATTTTAAAATTTATTTTCTTGATATATTTTTTGAAAACTATGTTGATATAATTTTAGAATATTAAGGACAATATTTGTAAAAATTGGTTTCTTGATATATTTTTTGAAAACTATGTTAATATAATTAGAATATTAGACAATATTTTTAAAGTTGGTTGGAATTGTCTTATTAGTCTATACCTGAAAGATACTTGTATCTTGAGATTCTATGAAAAGACAAATCATAAGATAAGTTAATGTGTAGTGAAGGTTCCAAAATATACGTGCTGAATACGTGTTGTATTTAATTTAATACATTCTCATCAAGTAGGATCATTTCAATTCGACTAAATTCATTTGGATTATTATTCCAAGTCGGTACGGAATACATTCTATTGACTCTTACCCTAATTCTCCATGTTTCCTTGGTGTCATTAATATCACCGACCATATTGAAACGTCGGGATTGAGAGACAACCATTTTTTGGGTATAGTGTAAATAAAATTAGAAGATTAGAAAATTAAAAGATTATTACGTATACTATAGAAGATAAGCTAGAATGATGTTTGTATGTGAAATGTGTATTGTAGTTCTTCTATTAATATAGAAGATTATAAAATTAAAAAGATTATTATGTACGGAACTAAATATGAGTTAGGTCACTTTCAATTATATGACATATAATCAATCTAACCAATCAATTAATTGCACAATTTAATCAATCAATCAATTAATTAGTACAATATATAGAATAAGATTGTACTCCGTATAAGATATATGGAATAAGATTGTGCATATCATAGTAGTATGACATATCATAACAATATAGAGAAATAATTATAATAATATCTTCTAGTATAGACTCAAATAACAAAAATGTATCTAGACGGAAGATAATTTTATGACAAAATGTACCTAATTAATGACAATATAAATGTTATGTACCCAACTATAACAATATATTATTCTATATATCATACTAATCGAATATACTGTTTATCAATCAATTAACAATATATACTAATTAATTATACTAATCAAATATACTGTTAATAATCTAATCAATCAATTAATTGCACAATTAATCAATCAATTATTTAGTATAATATATAGAATAAGATTGTATATGATATATGGAATAAAGATTGTGCATATCATAATAATATGACATAATTATATTAGTAACAAATACGGTATACCTAATATGATTATGTTAAATATTAGTATACCTAATATAGAATATAGAAATAATTATAATAATATCTTCTAGTATAGACTATGATTACACTGTAATCCCTATTTTAATAAAGTAATGTCTTTTAAAGGCTCCACAATCAATTTCACAATTTAAAGCTGATGTGTCAACACCACAAATATTTGGGGAATATTATATTAGTTGTATTAGATGCAAACATTAACTTAACTATTAATCAACTATAGTTAAATCTAACCAATTATGTTAACCATCCCTATTTTATCAAAGTAATGTCAAATAAAGCTCTCATATTCATTCTCACCAAAAAACGATGATGTGTCGGCACCACAATTTTCTAGGGAGTAAAATATTAATTTGAGAAGAAGTTACCTAATGTACAATTATAATAAAATAACCGCTTATTAAATTAAAATGAAATCACCCATTAAAATTATATCAATAACTATACAAATTATCATGGATACAATATATTGTCAAATTGATCATCATTAATAAAAGAAAAACTAAAAAACCAATTGATATACGGAGTAGTAAAAAAAATTCCTCCAAATTTCGTAAGATTATGATCAACATTTTGAAGTTTTTTCATTATAACAAATTGTTTAAATGCAATTCATGCGTTTACCATACGAGTTAACATTTGTATTTTACTGTAATACGTAAGTAAGAAAATGACATGTATGTAATCATGAAGTTTTATCATAAAATGATACGGAGTATGTCACAAAGATTTGAATTAAGAAAATACGAAGTACAAGTTTTTGAAAATAAAAGGTTAACAAAATTTAAGAAAGTTAATCTTATATTTTACTCTTTGTTACACAATTCATGATATTAACTATTGTTACGCAAATTTTCACGTGAGAGGTCTCACAATAATGTAAGATAAATTCGATATGTTACATAACTACACAAGAACACAACGTTTGATTTGCTATAAATTCAAAACCAATTAATTAATTATTCTAACCCCGTAAAAAAATCATATAACAAACTACGTATACGTAGTAAAGACTACAGAGTAATATTAATACAATCCCGTGAATTTTCACGGGACTCAATACTAGTAATTATAATAATACTATTCTACTCTGTTAATTATACTATTTTATGGTAGTATCTTTTAAACATGTAGCATATGATTACAATTAATATGCACGGGTAATTTCGATATAACCCCAACCAAATTATAAGCCCAACCAAATTATATAAGCCCAAAAATAGTCCCATATGATAGTAGGTGATAAATTTTTGTAGAATTGTTATTTGGTTAGTGGAAAGGGGATGTAAAATATTATACGGGATAGTGCAATCTCCTGTTAACAAAAATAATGCAACTATTTGGTTAAAACGGAATACAATATGTTTATACTTTTTTAAAAAAATTTGATCATACATTTCATATTAAATATTGTATGTGATATATTCCATTTAAAACATGTGATTTTCGTAATCAATGTAATCAATCAAATTTCCTTAATTACATACTTTCTGTGATCAATCAAATTTCCTTAATTACATACTTTCTGTGGTGTATAGCTTTATATGTGGTGTAGTGATATTTAAATCATTAAGATGTTAGAGTGTAGTTTGAGAGTAGTTGGAGAGGAAAAGGCTCACACACATGAGGTCAAGGGTTCGATTCGCACCTAGCTTATTTAGTCTATCTTTTTTTATTTTTGTTGTGGATAGCTTTAGGCAGGAAAATATATGAGTTGTGTTATTTGGTTAGTGGAAAGGGGGATTGGTAATCCATTACATTTCATGGATGATGATAAAATCATCAAAATGGTAAATTTATAATATAGCGATTCTTAGCTTCACACTAGAAAAATATATTCGGTTCTATTTTCTAAATAACGTTTTTGTTTTTCAAGTTGAATCTCTAAACATTAATTTTTATAAAAATGTAGAAATAGTCCAATTTCTATTTCATAAAACAAAAAAGTACTATTAAATCATTTAAAAACAAATGTGTCATATGGATGTTCAATTCTTAGCATTAATTCAGATATATATATGGAATTAAGTGTTTCGAAATATGAGAATAACATAAATAAAAATGTACTTTGTAGATATAATATTTTCATATAAACATACATTTATTAATTTTACTCCATTACCTTGATTGCTTATCAATTTGAAATTATTTTCTCAAAATTGGGGAATGTAAACATTAATATACCTCTAATATAAAATCTTTAATTAGTATGATACAAATTAAATTTTGTGTATACCGTGCATTTATGCACGGGGCCTATACTAGTAATGATAAGGAGAACAATGATGATGCAAATGAGGTGACTAGACACGTATGAGTCATAAAGTTAGGATACAAATGATATATTTAATTGTTTTTTGATGGCAAAAACTGTAGAAAGATGAAATACATAAGGACATTTTGGTAAAATATACAACACAAATATGGAAAGTGCAGTAATGAGGCAAAAAATAAAAACCTGTCATATAAGGAATACGAGACAATAATTAAAAACCGGAGGGAGTATAACTTGGGCTCTGTTCTTTTCGGCTGAAATAGAGCTGAGCTGAGTTGATCTGAAAAGAGCCGAGCTGGTCTGATAGAAGCCGAGCTCGACTGATAGAAGCTGAGCTGAACTAAAAGAAGCTGAAACTAATAACTACTTATATAAATTATCTAGCAATAATTTAAAAAATGAAAATAAAATAAAATAAAAAATTATAAGGCCAATAAATGATGATGATGATGATGATGATGTTAACAACAACAACAATAATATTACTATTATTATTATTATTATTGAAGTATTATTTTAGGAGTTGAAAGAAACTGGGCTGAAAATATTAGAGCTGAGTTGAGCTGAGCTTATAGGGACTGGGCTGAGCTGATAGAAGCTGAGTTGGTCTGAATTGGGCTGAAAATAAGCTGAAAAGAACAGGGCTTTAGTCTATATTATTGATATTATTCTGATTACGGTATATTATAAAATAGGGTTATTTAACAAAAATAATACCAACTATAGGGCGTCTTCCCAAAATAATATCAATTTTAATAAATCTGAGAATAATACGTATTATTGAAGTAGTTAAACGAGAGTAGTACGGGTGACCGGTTACCTGTATAACCCTTTCATCTTCGTTTTTCACCTTTAATTTTATTTAACGGCAATAATATCAACTATAGAGCGTCTTCCGAAAATAATTTCAATTTTAATAAATCTGAGAATAATACCTATTTTTGGATTAGTTAAATCAAAGTAGTATAGATGACCAGTTAACGGTAGAACTCGTTCACCTTGCTTTTTCGCCTTTAGTTTGTTTCATGTTCACTCTTTTTCACTTACTCAGTGTACGAGGCATTAAGCGTCATTCACGTCTTCGGTCTTCCTCTTCCTTCAACCTCACCAAATCTAACTAACAACACAATCCTACACCAAAATCAACACGTTAATCTAAACGAAACGTATAGAAAAAAATGAAAGAAGGATGAAGGGTAATAGAGAGAGGATGAAGGAGAGAAGTAAGGAGGAGTAGACTTGAGAAAACTGGCCCGACCCGAATAAGCCAAACCGAACCCGACCTGACACCCGAACTGAAGCATGATTTTGACCCGAGCTAACCCGAAACTAACCTAACTATTATTATAGAAAACTAGTCGATATCTCTAAAAAAAATTGAAAACAGCAAACCTGAGAATGACCCAAACCCGAAATTATCCGACCCGATCCGAAGTCAACCCGATTATTATAACCCGAAAGTGACCTGACCTGAAACTGACACGACACAGTTCACCCGTTATCCGGGTCTAAGGAGGAGGACGGAGGATAAGTAGCAGGTTAAATAATAATTAGGTGACCTGATATAACAGGTTATAAAGTCACTTATACTACTCTTGTTTAACTACTTCAATAATATGTATTATGCTCAGATTTATTGAAAATTGTATTATTTTGGGAAGACGCCCTATAGTTGATATTATTGTCGTTAAATAACCCTATATAATATACCGTAATCTTCCTAACAATAAGTGTAACACCCCGGCCACCTATGGCGCTCAACAGGTCGTGTACTGGCCCCACAAATCAACACAGGTCTTTTCCAACGCATTTTGACCTCACTCATGCACATCCTGGAAACCTTCCCAGGAGGTCACCCATCCTAAGATTGCTCCCAGTTAAGCACGCTTAACTGTGAAGTTTTTATCATGGGGAAACCAGAAAAGAAAGTCCACTTTGTTGACATGAGTAGTACTATTAATCCCTTTAAGCACTCATTCGAGCCTCTTAAACCATATCCAATACACGCTCCTCTGAGCACCATATCCAATATATACTCTTTAAACTCGGGGTATTACAATAAGGTTGTAACCTCTCTGCTCTAAGTACCGTTAAAATTGATCTACCTTGATTTAATATGCACGAAGAGCTGGTAGAAGTATTCTTCCTCCGTTGATGAACCTTGAGAGCACGAGAATTGAGAGAGGAGACGAAGAACAGAGAGAAGAATTATGAAGAAAGACAAAATAAAAGTTGTTATTGAATTGAATGAATGAATAATTACAACATTATTTTTCTTATACACAAAAAATATGTAACAAACTTAATAACTTGTAACAAACTTCAATCATGAGCGGTAACTAACTTCTAACAACTTTCTCAAGGTGGTTTATCTTCTATCTTAAAACCCCCCCTCAACTTGGAGGGTGAAGATTGAACCAACTTCCAACTTGGACTGTAACAAATGATGTTGGGGCCCCGACAAGCCTTTGGTGAGTAAATCAATAAGCTGAACTTGAGTAGGAACATAGGACAAGCTAATCAGATGGACCATCGTAGTTCGTACCACTATGAAGGGTGATCGCATATTCACATTAGACGTGTCATGTGGCTGGTTAGGCTGAGAGGGAAGTGTACCTGGTTGTCGCGATGCCTGCGATGCTGCTAGATGTCCAACATGATTCTCGAGATTCTTAATAACATTATCTTTTGCTTGATCGTTTTTATGAATTTTTGCCATCATAGATTCCTGGTTTTTATTCATCATCTACATCATGCTCTGTAGTTCTGCCATTTCATTAGAGCTCTAGGACGAGTTTGCTTGCGTCTGCATCGACGACTAACTGAAATTGTGCTGATTATTACCAAAATTTTGATGAGAATTACCGAAATTCTATTTAGAATTACCAAAATTCTGTTGAGAGTGACTGAAAGGAGGTCTCTGATGATGGTTACTCTCGATTTGCTGAAAATTCCCCTGATTATGAAAATTTTGTTGATTCTGGAAATTATGCTGATTCTTAAAATTTTGTTGATTCTGGAAATGTCCATGTGGAGGAACATATGGTTGTTGTTGTTGTTGCTGCTGCTGTTGTGGTGTCGGGTTCAACACATTCTGACTCTTATAAGAAATCAATAATAATCGATCACAGTCCGGCTGATTCATACAGGGGAGATTCGGGCAATAAGACTGGAATGTGTTGACCTGTTTTATACGGAACTCATACACTCATCATGAGCGTGATGACCGACGTTACCACAAGTGTCGCAAGATATTTCATTCATTGCACGCACCTAATGCATTCTCTCGTGATAGTTGGAGGCTTCATAACAATCAAACCGCTTAGTTAAAGCGGCCAACTGAATAGCTACAACATTAGAGGATTTATTATTGTGGACATGACGTAGGTCCACCCCGACGCGGCCACGCGCGGGTTTTGGGTAGGCGAATGAACCTCCATATGAGAAGGATCGAATTGAAATTTAAGTCGAAATGGAGTCGCCACCGAATTTTATGGTTATTCGGAACCATTCGAGCCCACTCTATATCGCCATGGCCCATACACAAAGTATGGCCCATTTTGGTTGGAGAGTTTATTGGGCTCGTCCCTTTGCATATCGATATAGATGCCGACTTGGGCGGTTAATCGTATATTGAATGACTCTCGTTGCCAATGGATTCGGACATCCGGAAACCACGGTTCTGAGTAAGGGGTGAGGGTACGTGTTGGGAAGCCCACTAAGGACACCCAACCCCACCCGCTCTTAGCGGCCTCTACTAGGACATCGTTTGACTTTTTAATATGCGCGTTAGTAATTCGGTGAAATGTTATGCAAACAGCGTTTTAGCTAAGCATGCGAATTAAATGTGAGCTACGTCAATTTAATGCATCTAATTTATTGTCGAAGTGATTTAGCATGCGAGGGTTCATTTATAAACGGTAAAACGCAAATAAATAAAGCAAAGCAAAAATAAACCGATTACATGTTACACGGGCGGAGTACAACCCGGAATTCACAATACGACGTACAATAGAATAATCGAAATATACAACCAAAATGATTAGCGATAAGTAGAAACGGACCCGTGTATAAACTAGACCGTGAGTCGTGTAAATGGACTAACTTCAATTAAATACATATTATTTTATGTATTAATCGAAGGACGGGGATATAGGACCTAGGTGTGGTGCTAGCCCGATCCCAAATCCCGATGCCTTGTCCCAACTTATCATGTTGGTAAATTGGAGCCTAAATTAATTATGCGTCGGATACGACTACGGAGTCGTCAACACAAGATTAATAGTGAGACCGTTGATCAAAGTTGTTTAAGTGAAGTGATATATATGAGTTTTGAAAAGGAGATCACGTGATTGACTTTACACGTGTCGACTAAGTCGTAAAAAAAAGACGAGGCTCGAATGTTGCATTAAAGCTCTCGGATTTCTGGGCTACAGGACCCACTCGGCCGAGTCATGGCCTGACTCGGTCGAGTGTGTCTTTAAATTAGCTACTGCCCGTTTTTTAAGGTGCTACTCGATCGAGTAGCTTGCGTACTCGGTCGAGTGACATCTGTACGAGTCGTGACTCGTTTGTTTTAATGTGCTTTAAATCGATAATTGGCCGAGTCAAATAAAAATATTGACGGATTTAGATTTAACTCGGTTGTCGGTATTAATCATGTCTTGTATGGTTATAATACCGTTATCGGAATTTTGTAGAAAAGGTTATTGTTTGATAAAAATTTGGTTAGTGACGGAATTGCGCCCCTCTACGTCACGACGTCGATATTAATCCTTACGGATTTTGTGACGTCGGTTTTCGTGTCAGCGGGTTCCGTACTAATCTTTGAAATGGATTCATACGCGTTCAACTACGAATGATCGGGATCGTGTTAATAAACGAACCTTAAAAAAATGATCATCGTAGTCAAACGAGTTGGGATCCGAGTTTTGATATTATTATATATATACACGGTACATACGGTATTATAGTAAAATATAATAACGATGATTAAATGCTAAAAGTAAAATGTTAGCGTTAGTAATCATGTCGTTACTATCGACTAAATATAATACGAATATATAAATATAAATAAAAAATGATGTACGAATATATACATATACAAAAAGACGAGAAAAGGAGGGAAGAAAGAGGAATCGGTGTGGAATTGTTACACCCTCAACCTACATGTTCTTGCTTCTCGGGATACGGTTCGTCAAATGGCGGCAATGGCACGGGAACGTCGAGATATGTAGGAAGAGTTGATGGTGTGTATGTATGGGGTTTGTATGAGATGGATTTTTACGAGTTTTGCTCTCGAAGTGTGTATATGTGTGATGATACTTGAAGATTGAATTATGGCTGAAATGTGATGGAAAAGTTGATGGGAAAAGTTGATGGGATGATGAAAATGTGTTGTCAAAAGTTGTGTCATTGTGTCAAGGTTGACGGGTATTTATAGGGGACCATGACACTGGGTCACTCGACCGAGTGGCGCGGGTGTACTCGGTCGAGTGCCCTTGCGGATGCACCTGGACCATATTTGTGAGGCTCCACTCGATCGAGTGGTCAATCCACTCGACCGAGTGGATCAATTGAGTCGGGCTATTTTGGGCATGATTGCCTTGATTTGCTCTTTGATTGATTTTAATTGATTTTGGATAATCTTGAATGATCTTGGCTGATTTTTGAACCTGGTGCATGTTTCGAGAATGCACCCGGTCGCTTTTGTGTGTCGGGTTTGTCTTTGACCGGGTTTTGACCCGGTCGCTAAAAGACGGGAATTATTTTTGGTGTCGGTTTTGGCCCAAATTAGTCCCATTTTACTCGGAACGACCCACTGGGCCTGAATTTGAGGTTGGTTTTGTGAGATTTGTATCCCGTTAAAAGCCCATGCCGGACATTATTGATTTCGAGCCCGTATCCGAGCGCGTTAGAACATGTTAGCGTCCGATCATCATCGGGTGTTTTTTGGAAACTGCTATAGACACCCGGCGGTCAAATTTTGGGTGTCTACAGAGCCCCCACTCTGACTGAGGCTTGGACAAGGCGAAAGTCAGAGTAGCTACCAAGTCAATTAAGACCTGGTAGGCTTCCGTTCAGGTCGTTTATAGTCCATTAGACTCGCGTGAAGGGCTCGCCAGCCATAAGTTAGAAATCATACCTGAGCTGATGATGATAACTCCGTGGGGAATCGGACTTGTCGCATAAGTCCTGGGTGCGCCTATATGTGGGCTCATCCCGTACCATTCTGGGGAAAATGCCGCCTTGGGCTTCCGCTGGGGAGATTTAGAGGGTTGCATGTCCCTGTCTGAGTCGTACCTGTATAAGTCACATAAAATGTATGCAACCCGTAGGTAGCAAAAATGACTCGTGCTGGGAAATAATGTTTTTTGAATTTTTGAAAGTTTTGAAATTTGGAACCTTGAAATCGAAATCCTGAAAGCAACTCACATGCTAGGTTTTCAAAATGAGAGGGGTAGAAATGAAATTTGCAATTTAAATAGACCGAATCTTGACCTTGTCGAAAAGGATTTTCTCAAATGGCTAAGTTTTGCAAATTTTAAAATGGGAATTTGAAGAGAGAGGTATACTGACAGACTCGACTCTGGACGTGACCGGACAAGTTGACAGACACGAATGAACTCTCGAGGGATTGGACCGTGACTCGGTAGGAGGGTGGGCCACCTAACAAGACTCTCAAGTTGCGCTATTCCGCAGCCTAGGCGAGTGGCAACATGGTCGAATCCTCGGAATGGGAAGGATGCGTTATCGGGGAATTGCAGTAGTCTGTAATGAGACTGCAACTGCACAACAGGGCTTAGAAATGTTGTTGTCTAGCGCTCTTGAATTCTTGGTTTCGAGGTATAGGCCCGAAGTGGGCGTTGTCTTGAGTCCTGACAGATCCTTGTCTTCGACTGAGCCGAGTACTAGGACACACTATAGACAGGAGGCTAGTTTGAAATCTTTTGGATTATGTGAGTGGATGGAGAACTTCTGTCTAAGAGAAGCCCCCAGGACAACAAAGCAGACTGTTGAGAACAAGACAGTGTCGTGACCGGAATGATGGCGCTTTTTGAATGTGTGTCAATGTGGGTGGTTGTGCCTCTGTTGAAAGGCTGCCTACGTATTCACGTGTAGTGAAATCAAACCAAGTCGTAGTTCAGTGGATTGGAAGATATATTATGGTGCCATAGCGATGGTGTAGGCTAGGTGCGTTTCCAATGACGTCTTGATCAAGGGGATAGAATAGTTAGGATGTTGATCCTGTGGCTGTGAGCGTTCTCCGGGGTAGCCCCCAGAGGTGGTGTGAACTATTTGGGCATGTTCTATGCCGACTGCAAGTTGAGTTCCCGTGTTCTTGATTTGGATGAGAAGAGTTGGGATGGGATTTTACCGAGTTCTGCTCTCGGGGATTTGACGAGTTCTGCTCTCGGGGATTTTTAACGAGTTCTGTTTTCGGGATTTTTAACGAGTTCTGTTCTCGGGATTTTTAACGAGTTCTGTTCTCGGGATTTTTGATGAATTTTGATCTCGGGTCTTTGGTGAGTTTTGATCTCGGGTCTTTGATGAGTTTTGATCTCGGGTCTTTGATGAGTTTTGATCTCGGGTCTTTGGTGAGTTTTGATCTCGGGTTTGTGTATGGTGATTGTGAATTCTGTTATGTAAAGGGGAAGTCGAGAAAAATAGCTCGAACTTCGATTGGGATAGGTTTCGATAATGCGGGATCTGGTTTCCATGTCTGGCCCTAATGGTTAGGGGTATCCTATGGAGCTTGAATCCTCAAAATTCCGGGCTGTCTCTGTCCTGGGTCTCGGGAAGGTCTTGAAGGTTGTAATGTGGGAAGGCTGAGTGTGGTGTTAGCTGACCAGCTTGATTGAGTATTGATAACTTTGAATTTGACCGTTTTTACTACGGTCATGGGTTCTTGAATATTTGTTGGCTGACCTTTTAGCCCCGGTCATGTTTTTTTTTTTTGTTTTTTTTTTTTGGGTTGACCTCTTAGCCCCGGTCGTGGGATTCTTCATTTGGATTGACCGCTTTAGCCTCGGTGATGGGTGCTTCTTTTTTTTGACGATGACCTTCTTTTTGTTTTGGCCTTTTGCTTCTTTCCTAGACTTTTGTTTTTTTTTTTCGTCCAGTTTTTTTTTTTTTTTTTTTTTTTGGCTACCCCCGATGGTGTTGTGGGCGGATATGGGGGTGGGCCCATCGGTTGGATTAGGCTTGTGGAGCTAAACCTTTGTAAGGTGTAAGCCTAGTTGGTGTTTGTGTGAGTGCAACTCGCGATGGAGTACTCTACGATAAGCATGGTGATTTGGATCTCGGTATTGTCATCATAATTCCGAACAAGCTTGGTGGGAGTATCGTCCCGAGTTGGATATTTTTGGTCAGACTAACACCTAAGGTAGGGATTTGTCGGTCTTATTGGAGGGGTGTTTATTGTGGGGAGATGAGCTTGCCTTCCGTCTTGAACCCAAACTAGGAGACTACCCGGATTTGTCATAGGATTCGATACCGCTCCTGCTAAGGGAAGTTATGTGGCTGTCTATGCCAGACATGGTACAGGTAAAGGAAAACACGGGCTCGGTTTCCTGCAGTCATTATAGATGTGCCTATAATAGTCACGTGCATGTGCTCACAGTGTATGATGGTATTCATCATGTTCTCGGAAACACAAAAGTGAAGCATATATGAGAGATTGAAAAAAAGCTGATTTTATTGGATTGAAAAAGAGGACAGAATACAGTTGACTCTGACTTTGACTTTGAAATTGCAAGAGATAGAACATCCTAGACTCGGACTCAGACTCGGACTCAAATCAAATCTGGACTCTTGGATGAGGTTGTCAGTAGTCTTCGGCTTCTAAGGACTCAAGTGGATATCCAGTATAGCCTTCGGTAGAAGCTTCACCCAGATCTTCATTATGTCGAAGATCGTCTTCAATCCTGATGCCCATTTCGGTAAGCACTGCAAAGTTTGAAATGCCGGCATACCTAAGATGGACGCGGTAGGAGGGTAGGAGGTTGTTGATGAACGCCTCCACTAGTGTCTTCTCGCTGGGCTTGTCTACCAGCTTAACACTCTCGGCCCGCCAACGTTGAAGGTATTTAGTGAAACCTTCTGTTGGATCTTGGGCCATGACTTCTAAAGTCCGCATGGTTGTCTGAAGTTCAGTGTTATCAGAATAGTTTTTAGCGAACTCGGTAGCCACATCTTCCCAAGTGGGGAATCTTTTTGCATTAAGCCTATAGAACCAGGCTTTTGGATATTTTCCGAGAGATGTGCCGAACAGATTGATGAACATGTCGGCTTTGACCCCCTTGATTGCCATAAATGCTTTGAAGGCTCGGAGGTGTAGTAATGGATCCTCCGTCCCTTCGAATATGGGTAACCCCTCTAAGTTGAGATCTGTTGGTAGTTTCTCACTGATGGGTGTATAGTCTCGGGAGTTCTCAATATAAATATTATTCCCTTGAAGGGCGTGGAACTGTTGTTCGAGCTCACGCACCGTGCTGCTCAGTTTGGCAAATGGCCCAGTATTTACCAACCCAGAATCGAGGTCTTGCCGTTCAATGGCAGTTAAACGAGCATTTATGGCCTCTTGGTTGGTTTTCAGGAACCCTATATGGGTTTCGGTTATGGCCTGCTTACTAGCCATTTTCTCCAGCAAAGCCTTTATTTCGTTGATGGTGTTTTCCATGTCCCTATTCCCGGTTGTGGGTGCCATATTCTGCGAGAATACTCACGTGATCAGAAATGTTGCTTCGGAACTTGACTACACCAAGGCATAGGAAATAGCGCGGAAGGAGAGACAACTCTGATTTGACTCGGGTTAGACTCTCCTAAGACAAATACGTGGGGTGCGATTCTCGGAGTGACTGTGATTAATCTCCCCGTCGGAGAATAGCCCCCAAGTGAGACCAAAGACTCTGATAGGACTCAGATGGTGTGACATCTAAGTGACTAAAAAATGGGGTACGTGAGATAACACGTGTAAGACATGACCCTTAGAGCAACCGTGGTTGATCGCTCTGCTAGAGGGTAGCCCCCGAGTGGGGTTGAAGATTTTGTTAAGACTCGAGTGTCAGACGAGTGGCCCTTAGACGTAAGGACCGTGAACCTTTTTTATAGGGCTATGCCTTGTAAAAGGTTGACTCGGAAAAGACATCTAGACGGGTGACTCGTGAAAGATGGGCCTTTCTTAGGATTCGGCGAGTGGGCCGAGTCCCGTTTGAAGAAAGGTCAACGTGAGACATCCCCAGACTTTTGGACTCAATTGTGTAGACGGGCCCTCCTTTGTAGGAGTGTGTCCTACGTAGGTGGGCCATGCCTTAGTCAAATAAAGCGGACTGGGGTAGGGAAGAAACTCGTGATGTAAGATCGACAGAGTTTCGACGCTAAAGACTTCGATGACTTATGACAAGACCCGACACTGCTAAATATGGGAAAGAAGAGGAAAGTTTTGAAAATGATTACTTTTGGAAAGTCCGAGAAAACTCGGGGAAAGGCCCGATTTCTCAAGAAAAATCGGAAAGTGTATCGGGCCTAGGTTTTGAAAGTTCGAAAATATTTTCGAGTTTTGAATTGGGCAGCATACCGGCTAGAAATAGGCTATTTTGAGTAAAATCATAAGTCCTAAATTCGGTATGTGTCCCGGGTTTTGAAATTTGGATATCTTGAAATTTGAAAATTTGAATGTTGGAAAAAAGAATTTCCGACGATTTGAAAATTTGAAGATGAGATCCCGAAGATTTGAAAATCGAAAACGGTATCTCGAAGATTTGAAAGTTGAAAATGGCATCGCGAGGATTTGAAAATTGAATTTTGAAAATTCGAAAATCGAATAGTGGATCGGAAATTCGAATTTTGAAATGGGCAGCATGCCGGCTAAAAAAATAGGCTTGTTTTGAGTCAAATCTTAAGTCTAAATTTCGGCAGCTTTCCGAGTTTTTGAAAATTTGAAATTTTTTGAAAAGATGCATTTTTTTGAAATGACGGTTTTTGAAAACGACACGGAAACCAAGTAGCACATAGTCACGCAAGTATTGTAACGACGCCATGTATGCTTTACACTAAGTCTCGGTCGGTCTGAATAGGGTCTATACCAGTGTTCATGGTCTAGTCGAGAAACGGGACGGTCTTCCTAACTCGAGTGGAATTTAGAACATGCCGCAAAGTCCATACGAGTCGACCATGAACACCTTTAACGTATCCAAGACTGAATACGTCGTGGTATAGTGGGACGTCGGTCACCAGTAGCGGCCCGGGTAAATATGGGGTTATGCATGAACCGTAAAACTAAAACGCATATTGTACTCGTCAAACGATTTCTATTCGAGTCTCACCCTGAGAACTCCGATGGTAAGGCACACATCGGTTGATCCCCAGCGGAGTCGCCAAATTGTGGACATGACGTAGGTCCACCCCGACGCGGCCACGCGCGGGTTTTGGGTAGGCGAATGAACCTCCATATGAGAAGGATCGAATTGAAATTTAAGTCGAAATGGAGTCGCCACCGAATTTTATGGTTATTCAGAACCATTCGAGCCCACTCTATATCGCCATGGCCCATACACAAAGTATGGCCCATTTTGGTTGGAGAGTTTATTGGGCTCGTCCCTTTGCATATCGATATAGATGCCGACTTGGGCGGTTAATCGTATATTGAATGACTCTCGTTGCCAATGGATTCGGACATCCGGAAACCACGGTTCTGAGTAAGGGGTGAGGGTACGTGTTGGGAAGCCCACTAAGGACACCCAACCCCGCCCGCTCTTAGCGGCCTCTACTAGGACATCGTTTGACTTTTTAATATGCGCGTTAGTAATTCGGTGAAATGTTATGCAAACAGCGTTTTAGCTAAGCATGCGAATTAAATGTGAGCTACGTCAATTTAATGCATCTAATTTATTGTCGAAGTGATTTAGCATGCGAGGGTTCATTTATAAACGGTAAAACGCAAATAAATAAAGCAAAGCAAAAATAAACCGATTACATGTTACACGGGCGGAGTACAACCCGGAATTCACAATACGACGTACAATAGAATAATCGAAATATACAACCAAAATGATTAGCGATAAGTAGAAACGGACCCGTGTATAAACTAGACCGTGAGTCGTGTAAATGGACTAACTTCAATTAAATACATATTATTTTATGTATTAATCGAAGGACGGGGATATAGGACCTAGGCGTGGTGCTAGCCCGATCCCAAATCCCGATGCCTTGTCCCAACTTATCATGTTGGTAAATTGGAGCCTAAATTAATTATGCGTCGGATACGACTACGGAGTCGTCAACACAAGATTAATAGTGAGACCGTTGATCAAAGTTGTTTAAGTGAAGTGATATATATGAGTTTTGAAAAGGAGATCACGTGATTGACTTTACACGTGTCGACTAAGTCGTAAAAAAAAGACGAGGCTCGAATGTTGCATTAAAGCTCTCGGATTTCTGGGCTACAGGACCCACTCGGCCGAGTCATGGCCTGACTCGGTCGAGTGTGTCTTTAAATTAGCTACTGCCCGTTTTTTAAGGTGCTACTCGATCGAGTAGCTTGCGTACTCGGTCGAGTGACATCTGTACGAGTCGTGACTCGTTTGTTTTAATGTGCTTTAAATCGATAATTGGCCGAGTCAAATAAAAATATTGACGGATTTAGATTTAACTCGGTTTGTCGGTATTATAATCATGTCTTGTATGGTTATAATACCGTTATCGGAATTTTGTAGAAAAGGTTATTGTTTGATAAAAATTTGGTTAGTGACGGAATAGCGCCCCTCTACGTCACGACGTCGATATTAATCCTTACAGATTGTGTGACGTCGGTTTTCGTGTCAGCGGGTTCCGTACTAATCTTTGAAATAGATTCATACGCGTTCAACTACGAATGATCGGGATCGTGTTAATAAACGAACCTTAAAAAAATGATCATCGTAGTCAAACGAGTTGGGATCCGAGTTTTGATATTATTATATATATACACGGTACATACGGTATTATAGTAAAATATAATAACGATGATTAAATGCTAAAAGTAAAATGTTAGCGTTAGTAATCATGTCGTTACTATCGACTAAATATAATACGAATATATAAATATAAATAAAAAATGATGTACGAATATATACATATACAAAAAGACGAGAAAAGGAGGGAAGAAAGAGGAATCGGTGTGGAATTGTTACACCCTCAACCTACATGTTCTTGCTTCTCGGGATACGGTTCGTCAAATGGCGGCAATGGCACGGGAACGTCGAGATATGTAGGAAGAGTTGATGGTGTGTATGTATGGGGTTTGTATGAGATGGATTTTTACGAGTTTTGCTCTCGAAGTGTGTATATGTGTGATGATACTTGAAGATTGAATTATGGCTGAAATGTGATGGAAAAGTTGATGGGATGATGAAAATGTGTTGTCAAAAGTTGTGTCATTGTGTCAAGGTTGACGGGTATTTATAGGGGACCATGACACTGGGTCACTCGACCGAGTGGCGCGGGTGTACTCGGTCGAGTGCCCTTGCGGATGCACCTGGACCATATTTGTGAGGCTCCACTCGATCGAGTGGTCAATCCACTCGACCGAGTGGATCAATTGAGTCGGGCTATTTTGGGCATGATTGCCTTGATTTGCTCTTTGATTGATTTTAATTGATTTTGGATAATCTTGAATGATCTTGGCTGATTTTTGAACCTGGTGCATGTTTCGAGAATGCACCCGGTCGCTTTTGTGTGTCGGGTTTGTCTTTGACCGGGTTTTGACCCGGTCGCTAAAAGACGGGAATTATTTTTGGTGTCGGTTTTGGCCCAAATTAGTCCCATTTTACTCGGAACGACCCACTGGGCCTGAATTTGAGGTTGGTTTTGTGAGATTTGTATCCCGTTAAAAGCCCATGCCGGACATTATTGATTTCGAGCCCGTATCCGAGCGCGTTAGAACATGTTAGCGTCCGATCATCATCGGGTGTTTTTTGGAAACTGCTATAGACACCTGGCGGTCAAATTTTGGGTGTCTACAATTATCATTTCCCTTATCGTGTGTATTACCACACGGATTTCCCGAACGAGCATGATGAGATGTCATTTCCTCAATAGTGTACCATGTCTTATCATCATCATCATTACACTGAAATCTCCGATTAAATGTCGAGTCAAGTGTGTTTCGTCAGTCATCGTTTAACCCATTATAGAACTGATTAAGAAGGAACCACACCTAAAATCCGTGATGCGAACACTCCTTAGCTAGCTTGACTAGCTTCTTAAACCTTTCTCATGCTCATTGAATATATTGTCATTAGTCGTTTGACGAAAATTGATAATTTGATTTCATAACATATTTGGGTGGGTGTAATCTGTAGTGCTTGTAGTAATTCAAGGCAAGCGAATTCCAATTAGTAGTTTCCTCGGCGGTTTTAACAAGATCGGTGATCCATTCTCTAGCGGCCCAGAAGGAAGTGAAATAGGTTTGAGTGTGACTAATTGTCATTATAGTGTTGTTGATGTAGTGGTTTAGGTATTTGCCTTGCAAATTGTAGGGGTTTGAACGCTACCATATGCGTTTTTGGATGAGTAAACAAAACCTTGTAGCTTTTCAAAATATAATGCTACATAGGGGATTTGAACTCGGGACCCTTGTACACAAGGTCAACCAAGTAACCAATCGTAACACCTCTTTCTTAATGTCATAGCTCAATGAAATATATATATAAAGTAAGACTCTTATGAGTCATTCTCTATATATGAGTCTCTAAGTCCTAATCCCATCCATTGAATGGGATGAGAATGGGATGAACAAGATGCATCGTAATATTTGCATTAAAAAAAGGGAGATACTGCTTCCTAAAATAACTCTCATAATTTTAGGAAACAGTAACATCACATTCATTCACTCATTCATTCATTCACGTTCACGTTCATCAAAACCTAAAAAAAAACGCTTCCAATATCACGTTCATTCATTCATTCATTCAAATTTGTGCTCGAAATCCCGTTACTATGGATTCAATGATCGCGACATCTTCATCAACTGTTGATAATCAATTCATCGACTATAACAATGGTGAGTTTCGTTATTGCCTTCATGTTTTGCGTCAATTTTTATTCATCATCTTGACTAATTTGCGTCAATTTGCTTTCATGTTTTTCGTCGAGTTTCATGTCGATATTGCTTTCATGGTCATTTCATTCATCATAGATTCATATCTGGTTCATTGCTCTCTTGTTAGTATAGATTCCAAATTTTTATATTTGTTAAAAGGTGGAATTTTATTTATTTGATTATTCATAGATTCATATCAATGGTCCATTACTCTCGTGTTATTGTTTTGTTTATTCTTTAGGTTTTTCTTATGCTTCACTGATACTATCGTTTTGTTTTTTTATTGAAGCAGACACGACGTTGAAGTAACATATGTTCTGAGTTACAGTAACACCTAATTTTAATTAGAGTAACACAAAAATGTAACACAAAATGGTCTAAGCATTATATGAATTTTACGCACGAACAAATATATGGAGTTATTGTAATGCACATACTGTGTTACTTTAATACACACAATCTGTTATTTTAATGGCTAACCCCTGTTATTTTAATGCACATAATGTTAACTGAATCTCGTGTTACTTTAACGCATTTCATCTGTTACTTTAGTTCTTTCATCTGTCACTGTAATATTGGAGTGACAAAAAGGATTTAGAATGCCGCCATATAAAAAAAAGAAAAGAAAGAAAGATACTGCTTCTATAATTATGGGACGTGATTGACTTCAAAATAGGAAACCATATCAAAGAATATCGCCCTCATTCAAAGAAAGATATTGCGTCATACTCTCATTTCTGATCATTATATGAATTTTGTGCACTAACCTATACCTGGTGTTATTTTAATGAACATTATCTGTTACTTTAATTTACACTATCTGTTACTTTAATGTCTGACCTCTGTTACTTTATACCTGGTGTATAAGCATCCTCTGTTAATTGAATCCAGTGTTACTTCAATGCACTTCATCTGTTACTTTAATCCATATTTCAAGTTCTGATTGTTTCTTTTTCGCCACGTTTATTGGCACTGTTATTATTTTTCAGTAGACGCAAAAGCACGAATGGTGTAGGGATGTGGGTGAGAGTTTCCTCCATACATAGGGCAGATCTTCAAGGACGTGGATGAGTCAATAAACTTCTATAAAATCTACGTATTGGCTTGTGGATTCGATGTGAGGAGGTACACAACGAAAAGATGGCGCGGTGGTTAGATTAAATCAAAGCTTCTGACGATGAAGAAGAAGAAGAGGACGAGGAGGATGAAGAAGCAGAATTCTAAGTAGGATATTATATTGTTAGAGTAACATACATTATTCGTTAGAGTAACATACTTAATGAGTTACAATAACACGGATTATGAGTAACAGGTGTGAAACATTGGAATTGTAATGAAGTTGATTCAGTTGGAACTCCTGTACCAATTTATTGATGTAAAATGAGTTAAAATAACACACATTATGCGTTAGAATAACACAAATTATGCGTTAGAGTAACATACATAATGAGTTACAGTAACACAATTTATGAGTATAATTTGATTACCAACATCAAGTTCTTAGAGTAACAGGTGTGAAAAATTGGAATTATAATAGAGTTTTATAAGTTTTGTTTTAGAGTATCCTTAATAGAAACATACATTTTGCAACGTCTGTTTTCGTAAGACACTATTATGTAACATAACAGATTTTATGAGTTAAAGTAACACAATTTATGAATTAGAGTAACACATTGTATGAGTTAGAGTAACACATTGTATGAGTTAGAGTAACATGGCAGTAGCGAAATGCTGATTTTTTTTGGTGAAAATGAAGATGAAAGGACGCACTTGTTGTGTGATAGAAAGATGCAGTTAAAAATTTGATGGGAGAGAGAAGATTTGCATTAAGATAATTAAGGAGCAGAGAGAAAAAAAATATATTTACCAAGATTTAGTTAGTTATTTCTTTAATTGACAAAACAATCTTAACCATTAATCTATCACTAATTTAAGGGCTGAGATGAGGACTCACAGACTCAATTAAGATAAGTGGACTCACTTGACTTTCTCTCTCTCTCTCTCTCTCTCTCTCTCTCTCTATATATATATATATATATATATATATATATATATATATATGAGTCCTTCTCTATATATGAGTCCCTAATAAATCCGTAGATTCCCCTCCATCATAGTAAAAGAATTAGCTAATCATGATTAAAATGGAAATAATAATGATAATACAGAAAGAATTCATGACAAAGATTCAAAGAACATATAATTAAAATAAAGCAGGAACCCACATAGATAAATATAGATGAATACTGAAATTGCAATAAAAATAAACAAGAAAGATTAATTACCCAATGATTGAATTGAAATTGCGATAAATTTTAAATACAAGTTGTTCTTAGAGCTATAAAAGATGTAGAGAAAATAACAAAGTATTCAGGATTTGGAATAATAATGGAGAATGAATCAGTTTGGCTTTCAAAAACAAAATAAAGGGCAGTTACTGTTAGAAATAATGCAAAGACAATATTTTGACTATTATTGCATAGTAAGGGTATCTCCCATTAAGTAGCATATTGACACCAATTTATTTGTATGGTTATGAATGTCATTATATTTAGAATAATGATAATTTATTTCCATCATAAAGTGACTTCGGATACCTTTTGAGGTTAGTCTCATCATCCAAATCTCTTTGATAAATTCTGAGTATACCATCGAGTTCCAACTCCTAATGGTTGAGTACACAACCTTTTAGGAGTGTTGTGTGACCTTGGGGGACGACGCCCATTCCGATTTGTACCGTAGTCGGGGTGATTTCGTTTCTCATTCAGTGGTCTTCATACCACGACACAACATCGTATATTCTCTTGTTATATATCGCCCCTATAGTGACCCTATATTTCCATGTGTAGTGAATTACACATGGACTATGTAGATTTGAGAGGGTTGAAATCATCAAATATAATTTGGTGTATTTGAAAGGTTGAGCATGTAGCTCTTAATGGTCTTATAGCTCAAATTTGGGTGGTCCTTGTGAGACGGACTTGATGAGATCACCGTAATGATAGAGGTTGAGCATATAGCTCTTAATGGTCTTATAGCCCAAATTTGGGTGGTCCTTGTGAGACGGACTTGATGAGATCACCGTAATGATAGAGGTTGAGATATTTCTCTTAATGAATCTATATCTCTATGTTTGGGTGGTCTTGTTGTGAAGGACTTGATGGATTCACCGTAGTATTGAGAGGTTGAGCTTTAGAGCTCTTAATGATTCTATAGCTCATAAGTGAGTGGGTTATGTGGAGATATCCTTGATAGAATCACCTAAGTGAGTGTGAAGGGTTGGCCTCCTTCTATGAGAGATTGAGTTATCTTTCTAGAGCACTCATCAAAATCCCAAAGTTTTTTTGGCCATAAATTTGTTGAATCGTATTGCGGAACTCGTGTGGAACTTAAGGTATGATATGTGTTGTGAGGATAATTCAACCGAAGTTCAATAAGGAATTCAAATCGAAAGATATTCTCTTGTTGTAAGTAAGTTGTTGACTCATTTAACTAATACGTTAATTCAAATCGAAAGATATTAACGTCTAAGTGTCAACCTTTTCATATGCTCAGAATTTTTGTTTTCGGTTTGTCATTTGCATTAGTGGGGGATTGTTAGAAATAATGCAAAGACAATATGTTGACTATTGTTGCATAGTAAGGGTATCTCCCATTAAGTAGCATATTGACACCAATTTATTTGTATGGTTATGAATGTCATTATATTTAGAATAATGATAATTTATTTCCATCATAAAGTGACTTTGGATACCTTTTGAGGTTAGTCTCATATGACACGTACTATATAAGTATGAGAATGATAAGACATATGGGCATATACATCAAATGTCATCATCCAAATCTCTTTGATAAATTCTGAGTATACCATCGAGTTCCAACTCCTAATGGTTGAGTACACAACCTTTTAGGAGTGTTATGTGACCTTGGGGGACGACGCCCATTCCGATTTGTACCGTAGTCGGGGCGATTTCGTTTCTCATTCAGTGGTCTTCATACCACGACACAACATCGTATATTCTCTTGTTATATATCACCACTATAGTGACCCTATATTTCCAACAGTTACACGTTCATACTAAAACCCGGAACACTTCCTTTCAGCTTCAGAACGATTCACCCCTATGCAAGGACAATTTCGTTTCCATTGGGAACGGACAAATCCAGATCTTCTTATTGTCTCCTCCTATTTCCTTCTATTATACGTGAAACAAAAAAATAGGGGCAACATGGTTCCCTCGGAACAATTAATGATCGTTCCGACAAGTAAAACACTTAGAAACTCTCTAAATTCCCCCAAATACAGATCCAAACCAATCCATAATCACTTCAAGTTAAACTATCTTCCGGTAGTCCATTCTATGCGAAACCTCTAACGCATCCCCATATGTTAATATAGCTAGAGAATGTGCTAAAAGCGACAATTCCTGCAAATAGTAAATAAAATACCCAAAGTAGCATAGTAGGGGAAAATGTAGCTGAATAGCTAATAAAAGCTTGCAAAATAGTACATGGAAAGCACACAAAATGATGGTACAAAATGGACACACCAATAATCATCGTTATCTCATTTGCTCTTCCTTAATTCCTCGACGGTATTGTCATCATTTACTTCAGAGCTGGGAGTACTTAACCCATAAACTACATACTTTAAGATTCAGCAATAAGAAGTGCATCTTCCTCTGCAATCACCTGAAATCAACACCCTCAAATTTTTTCAGTTCATTATTCCTTAGCATGCACCATAATCTTGATGGATTTCGAAAAAAAGAAACTATTAGACTATTATAAGCCTTATGAACACTAATTAGAAAAACAATGAAAGAATAACATCGAATCGTCTTTACTTTCCTATTAGAATAATTTGATCCAACTGGTATTAGTGCATGTGTTGTTCTGAATTTCCTATTGAGGGCCCTAAGACATTGATATTTTCTATTTTGGCATTAAATACAGGGATATAACTTCGAAATTTATTTGTAGTTTACTATTCTGTTCAAGAAGTAAAAAATATAAAAAAGATAGACTTTTTGTCAACATATCTTTGCATATATATAGATATGAAAGCAAGACCCCGTTCTATAGTCATTCGCACAAAAATATTCCATAAATTCTCAAATAATTATAAAAGCGTACACTCAGTACTTCTCGAACTTAATTACATTATATTGTATCGAATTTACCCATATATGAACCAAGCCCAAGTACACTAAAATGAACCGATCAATAATTACACTTAAATCACCAAAAGAGCATGCCCTAGAGTCAAAAAAGTTTAAAATATTTAATCCTAAAAAACACGGTGTTGATACCATAACACACGGTATTAAGTAGTATACGTCTACACTCTACCAAGAGACGGTCTCTCATTACACTTATTGAGAGACGAATTAGTTAATGTTACAATGGTACCAAAGTAACAAACCTTGTTACAATCGTACTAAACCTTATAAATTCGGTACATTTAATATAAATCACAATTTCCAATAAAATGGGTACGCTTGTTATATAAACAGGTACAAAATGAAATGATTATTTTGAGGGACAACTAATAATAAAATAGGTAAAAATCACACATAAGGAGGTAGAACAAAAGCGGTCTCTTGATAAATCAGTGAGAAACCGTCTCCTCCTTGATTTTGTGCAGTATTAAATTGAGAATGGCACTATATTACTTCCCTTCTCAGTTCTCATATGTGTCAAGCTTATTTGTGGTGATGACTGATGAGTATAAAGCAGGGATACCCAATTCAAGAGAACTAGTTTTGTCACCTGTGAAGATTCACGGGTCAGTTTATATTTGTGTTGTATATAAATTGAAATAAAACTAAAAATTATGAATGAGATATGTCATATATGAACTCAAATAAAATATATATTAGAAAAAAGAATATTCATAGTACTATGTATGTGCATTATCCTATTGATTAACTAAAAAAACTGAAAGGAACATGGTTATGCTATCTCAAAAATAAGTTAAAAGAAATCGACCACCCCTCTCTTTTAGGGTCATAAACCCATTTTTCAGGCCCACAACTTGTTTGACCGAACCCAAAATAACTCGTTAATTTAGGGTCGAAACCCTACCCGATCCGTTCGGTAAGTGAAAATTTATTAAATTTTAAAAAAATATTTATATCTAAATATTATAATTGGATTTATAATTAAAATAAATATTTTATATTACAAATATTCAATTTAATACAACTTTTTTTAATCATTTAATTGCAAAATAATTTCAGAAATTGAATTAATTACTTAACGCGTCATTTGCTAAAATTAATGTTTTTTTTTATATATTGAATTAATTTCTAAAATAATATTATTATTAAAAATATCTAAATAATTTAAAAAATAAAAGAAACTCCATGTCATTTGATCCAACTTGGCACTTAACGCTAAACTTAACGTCTAATTGTACTTTAATCACGGTTGAGACTAATTAATAGAGTTCTTGGGTATAGTTGGTAATTGCTAATACGCAGGGGTACAACTAGTAAAAGTGAAAACTTGGAGGCTACAAATGAGAATTTCCAATAATGTTATACGAACATATAATAATTTTACAAAAAAAAAATTGTGAATAATAATATTACGTAAATGTTACATTAATTAAATTGAGTTGATCATTTATGTACGTAGAATAATCACCAATTTTTATTTTTAGCAACTCTAATTCTAAAAGCTTAAAATGCATATTATTATGCCACGCAAGGGAAAGAGTGCATCCACACTGTCATGTCAGAAGTGGATGCACTCAATTAATATATAGTTCCTCCGAGCCTGACTTATGTTCCCTCTGTTAGATAAAAAGGTGTGTAACAATGACCAAAAACGTGATAGCAAACCGAGTCAACCGAGGTGAAGGACTGAAATGAACCGGACAAAACAAAACCGAGGCAACAACCGAGGGACGGGACGAGTACAATAAAGTACCAAGGCAACTGTGAGTAGGATGTAATGGACTAAACCGAGGCAACAGTAACCGAAGGCGCAGAAACCAAAGCGGCAGAAACCGAGGCAACAAAACGGACTTAGAGCTGTGCTGGGGCAGGGTGCCACTAACTTGAAAACTGTTTCGGTACGACCAAGGTGGCAATCGATAAACACCGACAGTTTCCCAACGTTAACACAGCAGCTAACGGACTTGTCCACTCGAGGCCGTTTAGCTATGGAACGAAGCACGAACAAAAATCCAGAAATTATTATGTAGAGAAGAAGAAGAGAAGAGAATGGTGAATGTGTTGGTGTGTGTTTGCAGGAGGGTGAGCTGCTCAATTTATAGGGAAGAGAGCAAGCGTATGAGCCAAAAAATCAAGGTAGTAAATGACCATTAAGACCCAAATCAATACTCATAAAAAATGGTAACAGTCACATTTTGAATAATGACTGTAGGAAATGTATCTGGACATAGCCCACTCTCACACTGAACTTGGACATCCCAAGTTCACAAGGCCCCAAAAAATAAAAGTCTACCCAAGGCTTTCTAAGCCTTTTACTGCTAACAATCCCCTACAAAGGCGAAGGAAAGAGAGAGATATTCCGGGTTAAGGATGGATTGGATACTTAGGTATCAATGTCTATTGACTTGAATTGACACTTTAGTGAAAATGAGACAACAATTTACTATCTAGTAAGAGAATATCTTTCGATTTGAATTCCTTACTGATTTTTGGTTGAGACCCTCACAACACATATCATAACTTCAAATCGTGCTTGTTCCGCGATTTAAATGTGCAACGCCTTTTCAAGGTCATGTGTTTACCTTGGTATAACGAGTGGTTTAGTAAGACTTTTCATAGTCTAACATAGACGGCGGCCAAACCATCGCACTCGTATAGGTGGTTCAAGTGCTTCTCATTAGCACTTCTCACTAGAATCATTAAGGACGTATACGTCCATCCTGTAAAACAAAGTCACTAATCCATTAAGTGCTTCTCAAGCAGAACCACCATGAAGACTATGGATTAAATGCCATAGGAATAGTTCTTTGGTTCATGTCAAATCATACACTACTTTAACTTAAGAACCTAAGTCCCATTCCCCTTGACAATTCACGGACTACTCTCCGTGGCAATCATTTTGTAAAGAGATTGGCAAGGTTGCTTTCGGACCTCACATAGTCCACAACAATTACTCCATTTTTCAGGAATTGTTTAACCACACCATGCATGCCTGATTCAAATATGTCTTTTCTTGCGACTGTAGACATCAATCTTAGCAACACCAATTGCTGCTTGTGAATCACAATGCAAGGAGACTGGTGCTACCTGTCCCCCCCCCCCCCCCCCTCCCACAACGACATGTCTGCTAGCAAGTTTCTCAGCCAATCTGCCTCTTGTCCGGCCAACTCAAGAGCAATAAAATCAGGTTTCATAGTGGAGGTTGTTATGCAAGTCTGCTTTGAAGACTTCTACGAGATAGCACCTCCACCTATGGTAGACACATAAACACTAGTTGAACTGGTTTCTTGATTACTGTTGATCCAGTTAGCATTACTGTATCCTTCTAACACGGCAGGGTACGTGCCTTAATGCAGGCATAGATCGCAACTACCTTTCAGATATCGTAGCAAACGACTCAAAGCAGTCCAATGTTCTCTATTAGGGTTATGAGTATATCTACTTAGACTACTCACAGCATAAGCAATATCAGGCCGAGTGCAGTTCATGAGAAACATCACACTTCCTATGTTTAGCATATTTTTCTTGGGAGACACTTTTGCCCAAGTTTTTACACAGGTGAATACTAGGATCATAGGGAGTTCTAGCAGGCTCAACATCAAAGTGGTCAAATTTTCTCAACACCTTTTCCACATAATGAGACTGACTTAGGGCGATTCCATTTGAGTTTTGGATACTCTTAACTCCTAGGATAACGTCAACTTTCCCTAAATCTTTCATCTCAAACTGTGATGACAAGAAATGTTTGGTTTTATTTACGACAAATAAATTCTTACCAATTCTTAACAAGTCATCAACATACAGGCAAATAATCACACAATCTGATCCAAACATCTTTGAATACACACATGAATCAGAATTATTGGTAATGTAGCCATCTTTAATCAAGGTGTTGTGTAATTTTTCATACCACTGTTTGGGTGCTTGTTTCAGACCGTATAGTGATTCTTTTAGTCTACACACTTTACTCTCCTGACCTTTAACCACAAGCCCCTCGGGTTGTGACATGTAGATCTCTTCCTTTAAGTCTCCATTCAAAAAAACTGTTTTTACATCCATCTGATGTATCACAAGATTATGAATAGCAGCTAAAGCAATTAGAGTTCTAATGGTGAAAATTTTGGTCACAGGTGAGTAAGTATCAAATTAATCAATATCTTTCTTTTGTGTAAACCCTCTTACCATAAGTCTAGCCTTGAACCTTTCAATCGTACCGTCGGGTCGAAGTTTCTTTTTAAATATCCATTTACTGAAAATCGGCTTACACCCTTTAGGTAAATCAGTTAACTCCAATGTCTCATTTGAAACAATAGAGTCTAGTTCACTTTTAATGGCATCTTTCCAAAAGTTAGCATCAATAGACCTCATAGCCTAACCATACGTTTTTGGATCTTCTTCCATTAAAAAGACAGAAACAAACTCATCACTTGTGTAAAAATCACAAACATTTTCAGTTAAGAAAGTTGTAATAAAATCATCGCCGAAATCTTTCTCAATTATAGGCCTTTTACTCCTTCTAGGTTCAACATCATGATCAACAAAGGTACTACTCCTAGCATGCATGGAACTATCAGCAGGATTAACAAGCAATTCAGATAATTCAGGCAACGATGCAACATCTTTCTTTAATGGGAAAACATGCTAAAAAATTCCAGCGTCTCTAGCTTCAGAAATAGATCGAACACTTAAAGACATAAATCTATATGCAGCACTATTTTGAGCATATCCGATAAAAATGCAATCATAGGTTTTAGGTCCTATAGTGAGCCTCCTAAAGTTAGGTAAACCTACTTTAGCTAAACACCCTCACACTCTCAGGAAACTAAGGTTGGGAGCATAACCCTTCCACAACTCGTAGGGTGTCTTTTCCAGTTTCCTATGAGGTATCCTATTAAGAATATGACAAGCAGACATAACTGCTTCCCCCCACATGTCATCGGAAAGGTCAGAACTTAAAAGCATGACATTCATCATTTCCTTCAAAGTTCTGTTTTTACGTTCAGCTACTCCATTTGATTGGGGTGTGTAAGGTGGAATTTTCTCATGAATTAGACCATATTTCTCACAAAAGTCTACTAAATAATTAGAGCCATATTCACCACCCCTATCGGACCTAACTCTTTTAATCTTCTTATCATGTTGATTTTTTACCTCGTTTTTAAACTTTACAAACATGTCCTCAGCTTCACTTTTATGTGTAAGTAAATACACTTTAGTGTACCTAGAACAATCATCTATAAAAGTGACATAGTAATGTTTGCCTCCTCTGCTCATAGTGCTTTTAAAATTTGCTAGGTCGGTGTGAATTAACTCTAGAAGTTATGTATGTCTAGTCTTAACAGATTTATTTGGCTTCTTAGCAAATTTAGCCTCTACATAACTAGGACATTTTGTAAACACTTCTGAAGATAATGACGGGATAAGCGACATCGATTTGAGTTTTTTAATAGACTCAACATTCACATGACCTAGTCTACCATGCCACACATCAATAGACTCAGCAATATAAACAGAAGAAGAAGCTTTATTATTAACGATAGAAAGATCAATGTTCAAAATAAACAAACCCCCCACTAAGGTAGCCCTTGCCCACGAAGTCTCCATTGCAAGACATTACAACCTTGTCTGCCTCAAAAACAAGTTTCACCCCAACTTTGTTAAGTAAGGCACCAGACACTAGGTTTCTACGCAACGAAGGAGCATACAAAACATTACTAAGGGCAAGAGTCTTCCCTGAGGTAAGTTTAAGAAACACCTTGCCTTTTCCTGTGATAACAGCAGAGGAGGAGTTACCCATGTAGACGTATTCACCATCATCTACAGCTTCAAACTCGGCGAACAGCTCCTTGTTAGCACAGAGATGTCTTGAAGCTCCAGTATCCAGAATCCAGTCACTAGCATTTGCCACCAGATTTGCCTCAACCACGACAGCTGCAATGATGTCATCTGTTTCTGCAAGATTAGGTTGGCCAGCATGACCACCTTTTTTTTCTGAGGGCATTGGTAAGCTTTGTGACCTGGTTGACCACACACATCGCACACCAGGTTAGTATTTGGTTTCTGAATTTTTGGAACATCCTTGGTGTATTTTCCTTGACTTTGTTTGTTAGAATTCTTGTTCCCCTGATCCTTGCCTTCACCACTCTTAGTGTTTCCCTATTTCCCTTATTCTTATCTCCCTTAGAAGACCCACCAGTTTCAACGAGATTAGCTTTGACGGGATTCAAGGACAAACTAAGAGATTTGTCTTTTAAATGAATGGCCTTCTCGGTTCTCTTATGGATAACTAGCTCTTGGAGTGACAAATCTTTCTTTTTGTGTTTCAACTGATTTCTATAATCGCTCCAAGAATGGAGAAATTTTTCCAACAAATTAAAACATTAGCAAGGAAAACTTCATCTAACTTCATCCCTTCATTAACCACATCACTACATAAATTTTCGTAGACATGGACTTGATCCATAATTGGTTTATCGTCAACCATTTGAAAAGTTAGCCATTGTCCCACCACATATTTCTTTTTTTCCAGTATCGTCAGCCCCATATTTTTTCTCCAATTACTCCCATATAAATTTAGACGACTTATGGACCATAAACAGGTCGAACAGAGTATTAGTCATATGATTGAGTAAATGACACCTAGCGGTTTTATTATCCTTCTCATATTTTTTTTTACTAACTCCTCATTTTTGTTTATGAAAGAAATAAGAGGTGGAGTTGCCTCAGTAGCATTGTTAATCGACATAGGGATAAAAGGTTCGTTAAACAGAACGTAATCGACCTCTAACTGTTCAAAAAATATCAAAAAATTTTGCGACCACCGTCTATAGTTGTTGCCATCAAGAGGCTCCAACTTCGACAGGTCGGGAATAGTTTTCGATAAAAATGACAACATTGTTACATCAATAATTAAACAGTTTTCAAATTGTTAGATAAAAAGGTGTGTAACAATGACCAAAAACGTGATAGCAAACCGAGTAAACTGAGGTGAAAGACTAAAATGAACCGGACGAAACAAAACCGAGGCAGCAATCGAGGGACGGGACGAGTACAATAGAGTACCGAGGTAACTGTGAACAGGATGTAATGGACTGAAACCGAGGCAACAGTAACCGAAGGCGCAGAAACCGAAGCGGCAGAAACCGAGGAAACAAAACGGACTTAAAGTTGTGCCGTGGCAAGGTGCCACTGACTTGAAAACTGTTTCGCTACGACCGAGGTGGCAATCGATAAACATCGATAGTTTCCCAAGGTTAACACAGCAGCTAACGGACTTGTCCACTCAAGGCCGTTTAGCTATGGAACGAAGCACGAACAAAAACCCAGAAATTATTATGTAGAGAAGAAGAAAAGAAGAGAATGGTGAATGTGTTAGTGTGTGTTTGCAGGAGGGCGAGCTGCTCAATTTATAGGGAAGAGAGCAGATGCATGAGCCAAAATATCTAGGTAGTAAATGGCCATTAAAACCCAAATCAATACTCATAAAAACTGGTAACAGTCACATTTTGAATAATGACTGTAGGAAATGTATCTTGACATAGCCCACCCTCACACTGAACTTGGACAGCCCAAGTTCACACAAGGCCCAAAAAATAAAAAATAAAAGTCTACCCAAGGCTTTCCAAGCCTTTTACTACAAACACTCTCTTCCCATTTTAGGCTGACTTATTCTTTATTGTCTATTTTCTTTTTAAGTTATTAATATGCGCCTTATATTCATTCATTTATTTCTCTCACTTTCTCCTTTATTTTGGGCCGCACATTCTCACACCCTTATTTTTCTCCAAAAAAACCTTAAGAAAACATATCTTATACTCGGAGAAGTATATAGATATAGATGTTAAACGTACACAATGAAATCATTGACATTTAATAAAAAAAGTAGATTTTGTAAGAATCAAGGTGCGTGAGATATGCACGGATTTGCGTAGTTCCACTTCCACCTAAATGATATATGCGTCCAGGCCACTTGCTGTTGATATGCCCTTGGCCCTTGTTTACAATCTTGTGTCAATTTTTATATTATTCCATTCTATTTCATTTGGAGTGAGTGACTTCATCATATATAGAATCAAAATGGAATGATAAATAAAGTCGATCAGCCAGTAGACATATAATAATAAATTGGCAACCCAATAGCTAAATCTATGTGCATGATGCATACGCTTATATAGTACTCGTATTATAGTATCTATTTATCTATAGTAATTAATAAAATAAAGTAATTAGATAACTTTAAATTAAGTCAGCCCTTTCCAATGATATATATATATATATATAGAAATAGGATCCGGTGTAAACACACCAATTTGGTGTAAATACCCTAACAATCTGGACCGTTGATCTAATATTTGATCAACGGCTTAGATTTGATCTCACCAATAAACAAAACCCTCTTTCACTCCCTCACTTAGACGCTCATTTGATTTCTCTTTTTCTCTCTCTTCATTTCCCCTCTCTTTATTTCCTTCCCATCTCCAGCATCTCCATCATCATCTCCATCATCATCATCATCACCATCACCATCACCATCATTCAATTTCTTTAGTTTCATTCTAACAGTTCGGCTTAATTACTTCAGCTTTCTTCTACAGTTCTGTGCGCCCTAATTTCTTCAGTTTTGGTGAGTAATTTCTTAATTTTCACTTTAAATTCTCGAGATTTGTGGTTGATTGCTGATTTTTGTGCGGTTGTTTTGCTGATTTCTCAAGTGAATTTCGTCAATTTCAATCCTAACATCGCTTTACCTCAACAATTATGGTACAACACTTCGCAGTCCATTTACGACTTCTTTTTTGTAATTTTGTTCTCGATTACTATCATTGATGAATGACGAGTTTAACTTGTTGTCCTTCTTCACTCTGATTTCTTCAATTTTGCTTAATTTTTATTGTTTTAAAAATTATTTACGAGTTAGGGTTTCTAATTTTTGGAGTACTTAAATATATGTATTAGAGTAATTGAATAATTAAAAAGTTGATGTCGAATATTGGAGTACTTGAATATATGTATTAGAATACTTGAATATATATAACCATGTTTCATCATTATTTATGCTCATTTTTTGTGGAAAACTTGAATATATAGGTTGGAATAACTGAATTCGTATGTTTAAGTATAGATCAACTTTAGGTGATTTTAGAATACTTGAATATATATATATATATATATATATATATATATATATATATATATATATATATTAGAGTACTTGAATAAGCATATTAGAATAGCTGTGCATGAAAATTCTGTGTTGGTGTTGAATTTGAATGATAAAAAATATATATTAGAGTACTTTATTTAGGGAAATTGTAATCTTAGAATAGTTGAATATATATTTTAGAATACTTGAATATGAATATTAGAATAGTTGTGACTAAAAATTATGTGTTGAAGTAGTTGAATTTGATTGATAAAATATATATTAGAGTACTTTTGGTGAATTGTAATTTTAGAATACTTGAATATATGTATTAGAGTACTTGAATATGATCTCTAGAATAGCTATGCATAAAAATTATGTGTTCGAGTAGTTCAATAAATGATGTGTAATTTAAGTTATAAATAAGTATAGATCAACTTAGAATACTTGAATATATGTATTAGAGTTACTTGAATTTGAATGTTTGAGTCCTTGAATGATAATTTGACATGTTTGTAGATACTCAATCAATTGATAGCAACAATACACAACTTACCAACAATGCTCCAATGATGACAACACCGGCTATTGAAAATAACACCAACTCTCTAAACTTGACTCACACTCCGGGTGGAAGCGACAATTGGATAAGGACGGTAGAAGTTGAGTTTGCACTAAGTTAGGAGATGCTTGAGGAATTGATTAATTTTTATAAAATGTATTCCTTTACATGTAATTTTGATCCTAGTTGGAGTACATGGTGTTATATCTTGGAATACTTGGTGTTATCTTAATTATTTGGTACCTTATATCTTGGTGTAAACTGTTAGAGTAACTCTTGTCCAATATAGGAATAACTTTTTGTAAGCATTGCAGTAACAACATTAGAGTAATTAAAGAATAAGAACTGATTGATTAAGTCAATAGTTAATAAATGTTGGAGTAAATGTTATCCAATATAAGAATAATTGATTATATGCATTGGAATAACAACAACATTAGAGTAATTGAAGATGAATAATTGATTGATTTAATCAACAATTTGAATGATTGTTGCAGTAACCACCAAAACATGATGAAGTAGCTCTTTACAAGCATTGAAATAACTATGTTCGTCTAATTACATACTCCGTATCATTTACAAACCACCAAAAATGTTCGTCTACAAAAAATTACACATTAAATGAAGTAGTTTATGACATCTTTGCTCTCCAAGTATTTCCATTAAGTCTAAAATTTAACGTCATTCCCAAGTATGGCTTCTTTTTCATGTTGTCTAATTTTTCTTTTCATTGGTTCCACAAGCCCTTTAGGTCGACATTTCACAATGATTGACTCCAGCCTGCAAACATCAGACCACATTAGACAACATAACAAAATTGGAATAGTCGGAATACATTGGAATAATCGATGTAATGGCTTGGAATAACTACTTTAATGAATTGGAGTAATTGAGGTTGGAATACTACTTTGTTGACTTGGAATAACTACTGTAATGACTTGGAATAACTACATTTATATTGTGGAATAACTACAATAATATCGTGTAATAACTAACACATATATCAGTTACTCCAACATTAGTACTCCCCAAGTACTTCAATGTATAAATTCAAGTACTCTAAATTCTAAAATTCAAGCACCTATTTTAACAATCCAATTCAGTTACTCCAACATATATATTCAAGTACCCTATCTGGTGTAAACACACCAATTTGGTGTAAATACCCTAACAATCTAGACCGTTGATCTAATATTTGATCAACGGTGGAGATTAGATCTAAGAAATACACAAACTTGTTTCCACATGGGTCATTCTAATTTTTCTTTCTCTCTCCTCATTTTGTTTTTGCTACTCTCTTTGCTGCATCTACTTCTTCAACCTCTTCAACACCATTTTTCAATTTGCTTCAGTTCCTTCACTCCGATTTCCTCTAATCTTCTACCGCGTTTTTCATCGTCATAAATTTCCCCTAATTTCCTCAATATCGATATTTTCGTTTATCTATTACTTCAATTTCTTCAATTCAATTTGATATTTTGCTCAATATATGTTAATTTCTTCAATTCAATTTTGATTTCGATTATGTTCATTGTGATCATAATTTTTGTTTATTCTTCCGATTTCCTCTAATATAGCTTCATTGTTTTGTTTCTATATTTTTGAGTTGTTAGGGTTTTTAATTTTGGATGATAATTGTGTATGTATAAGATCAGTATTTCCATGATAATTACAATATTTCAATTATATAAGTATTCCAAGCTATAATATAAAGAATTCCAAGATATAACACCAAATATTCCAAGATATAACACCAAGTACTCCAACTATTATAACTATCGTATTATAAACATCGTATGCTTTCATTGTCTGAGTTGTATACTTGTATGAATGTCTTCAACGTCATATCGTCCCATCCTTTTGATTGAGTTATAAAGATTTCCGAGTGACTCCTGCATATATATCATAGGAGTATTTATTAAGCAACTACTCTAATATTCAGTTACTCCAACACATATATTCAAGCACTCCAACATATATACTCAGTTACTCCAACACATATATTCAATTACTCCAACACATATATTCAATTCTGAGTTATACATGTTCAGCTATTCCAATATTAGACATCAGTTACTCTATGTTCATGTTCAGTTATTCCATCATATACTCAAGTTTTCCAATTACTCCAACATATATACTCAGTTACTCCAATACATATATTCAATTACTCCAACACATATAATCAAGTATTCCAACATATACATTTTAGTACTCCAACACATATATTCAAGTATTCCAACATACATATTCAAGTATTCCAACATACATATTCAAGTATTCCAGCACATATATATTCCAACATACTAAGTACTCCAACATGTATACTCAGTTACTCCAACACATATATTCAGCTATTCCAACACATATATTCAAGTATTCCAACACATATATTCAATTACTCTATAAAATTCTGAGATACGTATACTCAAGTACTCTAAATAATCCAACATATATACTTAGTTACTCCAACACATACATTCAAGTATTCTAACACTTAAATTCAAGTACTCAATGAAATTCTGAGATACGTATACTCAAGTACTCTAATTACTCCAACATATATACTCAGTTACTCCAACATATATATTCAACTATTCCAACATATATATTCAAGTACTCTATAAATTCTGAGATTACCTTCAAGTTAATTCATGTCTTCTATGTTGAAATAGAAATTCATCATAAAGAATTCCGAAAAAACGAATATATGTTCATCAACAACGAATAGTTATTCAAAAATGAATATATGTCATGACAAATTACCTTAAAAAACGAATAGGTATTCAAAAACGAATAGGTATTGAAGCATAACGATATTACCTTCATGTTCATCAACAATAGGTTCATGCTCGGTGGAATTCGTTCTCATAAAAACGAATTTCGTACGAAAATTATGGAAAATCGAATGAATTGAACGGATTTCTGAAAAATTGAACGAATTGAATGAAGTAATTTTCAATCCAATCTTACGATTGAGCAATATGAACATATGATTGAGCAATTTTATGATTAATTAAACGTTTCAATTTGAAAGATAAGATCAATTTTTGAGAGGAAGAATTTTGAGGAAAAAAATTGGGGGTTTTACGTAACCCTAAAGACAAAGAGAGGAGAGAGAAAGAGAGGAGGGATGGAAGGATTTTTGGGAGGGTTTTGTTATCTTTTGAGGATTAATCTTGACCGTCGATCTTGTAAGATCTAACGGACCTTATTGTTAGCGTATTTACACCAAATTTGATGTTTACACCAAATCCCACCTCTCTCTCTCTCTCTCTCTCTATATATATATATATATATATATATATATATATATATATATATGTGTGTGTGTGTGTATATATATATATATAGGGGTGGGATCCGGTGCAAACCAATGTTCGGTGCGAACTATTCCTTACGGTGCGAACCCCACTTACACTTTAAAAAATACAAAAAAAAAAAGGGGGGGGGGGGTGGTCCGGCCGGAATTTTTTATTTTTTTTTTGCTATTTTTTTTAAGAAATGTAAGTAGAGACTATAGAAGTGTAATTGCCTCATTTTCTTGTAGGTTAAACTCCACTTACGCTTTTTAAGGGTCCACTTACACTTCTTAAGAAGTGTAAATGGAGACTAAAAGAAGTGTAAGTAGAGACTATAGAAGTGTACTTGTCTCATTTTCTCGTAGGTTACTTTTTTTAAGGCCCCACTTACACTTTTTAATGCTCCACTTACACTTCTTAAAAAGTGTAAATGGACACTAAAAGAAGTGTAAATAGAGACTATAGAAGCGTAATTGTCTCATTTTTTTTGTAGGTTACCCTTATGGAGAATTGATGACAGCAATGTAGAGTATTTAATAAACAGAAGAATTGGCTATGCTGATTGCTGTTGCAACATTTATTAGTGTATAGTAATAATACAGCAGGCAGGCAGGGTGGTCATACAATTTGGCATGACTTCTCCTTCATTCATTTATGTGAATGTGAATGTGAAACGAATCCCTTATTTGATTAATATCAGGCTCACCCCCACCACCACCAACCATGGATTGCAATGCAAATAAGTTATGATCATAATTAAGAATCGGGTTTAAGCTGTAAAAGCTTTTCCAAGCCTTAGATAAGATGGATGCTCGAGCAGAATCTTGTGGAGGAAGGCGAGATAATATGTCGAGGATAATAGGCTCTGGCAAGTCGGAAATGTGATCTATCTTCTCAATACTGTCGTCTACGGATACGGATGTCATCCTCTTCAACCTCACCCCACCTCTGCTAAGCAAATGTTCTCATCATATCATATTCAAATTCTTCAGCTTAAACACAAATAATTCAAAATTCCAAAACAGCAGATTCCAATCCAACTAATTACATACAGTAAGCTTCTAAAGATGAAAGCTTTCACAAAAAAACCAGCAGATTTCAATCGAACTAATTGCATAAGACAGTAAAGATGCAAGCTTTCAATGTCAATCAAAGTAATTACATAAGAAGATGGTAAAGATGCAAACTTACAAAAATAACAAACCCTAATTGAACTAATCCATCAATCTCTGAAGAAATATCTAATAATCAAAGATCAAACTGAATTTGAAATCGAAAGCGTGGTAACATTACATACCTGATATTAAATCGCAGAGCAATTAAAAATAAAATCAAGCATAACCAAGCAGCAAAAACAGATGAAAATGCGTGAAAAATCTAACAATTGAATAAGCTAACTCTAAATAGATGAAATTAGAAACTTACTGGGGTTCATATTGATGAATAAAAGAATAACTGATTGGAAAATTTATGAATTGAAGAATAGAAGAATCAGATTCAGAAGGAATGACGATTTGATTGAAGGAATGGTGAGAGAGGTTGACAACAATTGGGGAAGAACAATAGAGAGGAACAGTGTCGTGAGATTAATTTTTTTTTCTCTCTCTTATATATAGTTCGGATGGTTCGCACCGAACTTAAGGTTCGGACGGGATCCTAATTCTATATATATATATATATATATATATATATATATATATTATTTATAAGAATAGTAATAATTTTTATATATATAGTTTTTATAAGATTAGTAATATTTTTTAATAAGTATTAATCTTGAAGTTTAAAGAATTGAAAGTTTGGTTGCGTTTTTGGTGCTATCTATAAGAATTGATCGTATCGGGTTTAAGATTTTTTTTATTATAATCTATCGAATCTCGATATTCGACCGCTTCTCCGGATTTCTACAAGCTTTGTTTGCATTTTCTAACTTAATCTCCTTTACTTTAATTTTGTTAATTATTGTTGTTTACTACTTAATTATAGTCTTCACTTATTCACTTATTAATTTATTATAATTAAGTTACCTCGTAAATAATTTGTTACGTATTAACTTGTCAATTGAACTAAATTGGTAGTTGTTATTAAAATTGTTATTTGAATTTTTAATTAATTTGATAATTAAATTGTTAATCCGTTAAAATATTAAAATCATGTCGGATTCGCACAACACCGAGTCAACATCAAAAAGGAGTCGATCACAACGACGTCAAGGTAGCGTAGAACCCTAACACTACCACTAGTAAAGTCTTTTGCCAAAAAGGAAATGTAAAGAATTGATTGAATTGTCCATTTATAGTAGGTGTAAAGAATTGAATGGATGGGAGGGAGTATTTGGCAAATACGAGCGGATTTATGGTAACACTAACACTACCACTACCACTTGTACTACTTCTCGATCAGGTGTAGGTGCTAGCAGTAGTCGATCGACGATTGCTACAGGATTGGGCAAGGCCTTGTCACAAATGTCTCAACTGATGACATCTCCTCTAGATACACAGACGTCCGATCTTGCGGAATATCATATGTACCTGCGATATGATTATGTCCGCAATGTTACAGAATTAAAGAAATTAAACGTTGATCTTCTATCCTCGTGGCGAGTAAACGTAGAAGGTCTTCCGGTGATGTCTGCAATGGCGATGGACTTCTTCGCCATTCAAGTTTCGTCTACAACGTCCGAACGATGCTTCAGTGCCTCTAAAAGGGTGTTGGACGATAAACGTACGTCTTTGTCTTACGATACCCTACAAAGATTGGATGGATGCAGGACCGAAAACAAGGTCAAGAACTAAGAGATAGTGATGTCGACACCAACGATACCCCTTCCAGTGGCAGTGTCGAATCGTAGAGTCGTAGACATAATTATTTTTTTCAATTACAATTTTACAAGTCCACTTTTATTATTTTTTTAGTTTCTTTTACATACTACGAAGATTGTATTTGTAACTTTTAGTTTGTATAATGATTATTTAGTAAAAATAATATTTCTTTCCTTCTATTTACATTTCTTATTTCTTAGTTGTTATATTATTTAATTCTTATTATAATCAATATTAACTTTCATAATTGTTAATTGTTATATAACTTCTTAATATATTTAAATATTAACTTGTAATTATATTTAAATATTATACTAGCATTAATTATAACACAATAACTTATAAATATTATATTATCTATAAACACTTAAATCATTTTTTCCGGATATTATAAATATTATAATATTTACAAATATTCGGATCGCATACAAACCGTGCATCGTTTTTTCCGTAAAAATTAAATAAAATAGATCGAGGGACGACCTCAAACCCGAAGCACGGGCACGAACGGAAACAAGCACGGCATGCCCGGGCCCGTGCCTCGGGGGGTTTGGGGGGGGGGAGGGCTCCGTGCTGGGCACGACACAATCCCAGCTCTAGGCACGACCGGGCCTGGCCGATCAGTCACAAAGCCCGGCCCGGCACGTCGAACTGCCACCTTTAATCCGATGTAACCCAACATATAAGTTGAACCGCAAATGACTCGATCTGGAAGAATATACTAATCAGATAGTATAACCGGAACCCCAACTCGACCCAACCTGTCTTGAGTAACCAAACCCAACCTAAGTGATTTGATTGCATCTCTAATGGGGAGTATATACCGGCTGAGATTGAGCCACATGCCCACTCCATGAAAGTTGGGAGAGAGACTTTGCCTACACCTTATGTTGCCACGTATCCCACCCTCCGTTCCTCGCTCCCTCCCTCACTCGCCCTCCTACTCCTACTCATTTTTGTACCCCCATAACAACAGAAACTGAATTCCATTCCACGACTTCTCCTTCTCCTTCCAATTCACCACACTTTTATTTTCATCCCATTTTAGTTTTGTTTGGTTTGATTTGATTTCACCTATGTCTCGAATCATCCAGGCTCGTGCTTCTCTCTGCAGAATCTAGTATGATCCCTTTCTTTCACTCTTCATTTCTACTTGCATTTAATGCCCTCGTTACTTTTTTTTACGATTCATCATCATTTTTGTGGACATGCTTCCAATCTGGTTGTATTAATTTGTTTCCTCATAATCCTGATACCTTCTTAATCTGAACGCTCAAATTATGCGATTGCTTTCTGTAGTAGTACTACTTCCTGCGCTATTGATGTTGTCATCATCGTCATTCTTAGTGTTGTTACTCTTTGATTTCGACATCTTGTAATACAAGTACTTTGCACACGCATTTATGGATCAACGGATCAGCATTCATGATTTTGTTGGCTTCGTAGTTTGATAATGGAAGTAATTATGCACGCTTTGGTTTACTGATTAGTTTTTTCCCGACCAAGCGCACACGCACGCACCCACTCTCATCTCATTACAATAATGGGGAGGGGGGAGGGGGATTGAATCATACTTTCGTCTCAACCATTGCAGTAAGATATAGGCTAAGACATCAACATAGGGGTCGCTTGGGATGAGGGTAATGTATCGGGGGTAATAGAGCTAAAATGAACTAGAAAAGGACGGAGGGTAGTGATGATGTTAAGCGGAAATGGAGAGAATTAGAGTAATATAGCTTATCTTGGGGGAAAACATTACCCCCCTCCGTCTAAGTAATGCACTACTCCCCAATGAGGGTGGTTGTTATTCCCTCCTATCCTCTTTACACCATAAAAGCCACAACCAAGCACCAATCTCCTTATTTTCTAGTTCATTTTAACTCTATTACCCCTGATACGTTACCCCATCCCAAGCGAGCCCTAACACTTGTTATGTGGTGGTTCTAGTTTATACTATTCTTAGTTTGATGGTCAACGCTCTACGCATACTCTTGTGTATCACCTCAATTGCTCCAAACTAAGTTATTACTCAACCTGCCCCCTTCCCATTTCTGTTGTCCTGGCTTCCCTCTTAATTTCTCCAAAATTAATTGTCGTCCATTTAAATTTAACAATGAAAAAGAATGAACATCCACTGTAGCCCCTAGTTGATTAGCTACTAGGCTTACCACTCCCCCCATCACAATTACATTGTCGCCATTCGCTTTTAAAACAAGAGATAAAGTCGTTATTGTACTTCTTTATCGTGAAACATCTCAAATTAAAAGTAGTGTAATATAGATGGATCTCTTTTTTTTTTTTTGCAAGAGGGTTGGTGTGAAATGGGTATTGTTCTAGTCACTGGAGAACAAATTAACTTTCCTATGCCTTACTTTACTTTGGTATTCTTCTTTGATAAGTGGAATTTGGAAAAAAAAAGCCATAATACAGTATCTGATTGTGATTTTCTTATGTGACTAGTAATCTGGCTATGCCTAGAAACTGTAGATATCTTTCTACAGAATTCCGGGCGGTCGATGGATCAACTAAAGTAGAAGAAGCAGAGACAGTCCAAGTTCCTCCTTCCCCTTCTGAAAAGGTATCTTCTTCTGATTTTAAGCTATTTCGTTTTCTTGAGCTTGCCTAGTACACCAGTTATTTACCCCCTCACAATTTTTTGAAAAAGCTTACTTAAAATAAAATATAACTCGCATATATTCACTTAAGTGTCTTTTTTCAGGGAGGGAGTACTTGCTTGATTTTACTCTTGAGTCTATAGTGTATAGTCTATAGTCTATGTATACTATAGTTATCCTGATGTATGTTTACTCTGTTGGTTAAGCTTCTTGTCTTGGGAGGCAATGGATTTGTTGGTTCCCACATTTGCAAAGAAGCCTTAGATCATGGGATGCCAGTTGCTAGCCTAAGCAGGTACCATCGTCAATTCGTCTGCATGACTGAAGAGGGTAAATGAATTAAAAAAAGTCACGTGCTTTAATCTGTTTATGTTATCCAAATTCAATGCTCATGAAATTTTATGCTCATGAGTTTATGTTAATTTTTTTCGGCTTTGAAATCTTTAAATAATTAGGTTAGAAATTTAATGCCATTGTATGTCTATTGGTCTGAGCGAAATACAATACAAACTATTTTCAAATGAATAAGTTTATTTGGCCAGTTTAGGTGGTAATAGTCTTTAGAATCATTACATATTTGACCCAAGGCCATCGACATTGACCCGGCAACCTTAATCCCCATATTGAGGGATGCAGATGGGGGGATGTTGACCGGGGCTACAATGCGTGATCTTGAATTTGCGGCTTTCGTTGTGGTTGTGGGAATGATATTGCTGGTGGTGCCGTGGTGGTGTGCTTGGTAGGTGGGTCTATGTTGTCGTGGGCATGGTGATCTAGGAGAAGTGGTGTTTTGTTGTTAGTTAGGTGGCCAGGGAGAGAAGAGGGGAAGGTGTAAACTTGTAACTTCCAAGACTTCAAACTCACCAAATAAGGCATATATATACAATAAACAAATTCGCCCAAAATGGTGACATGTACAATTGAACGGAAAGGAGGTGCAATCAATATCTCAATTTATAATTTGAGAACACTTTTCTTAGAATAAGATCCTTCCTAGGCAATGGTGGAAGGTTAGACAGACAAGAAATAAATATTCTATAGCTATAGAAGACTTTGTCAAGTAGGAATCTAGTGGCCTGTCTATCGGAGGCCTGTACAGCTAGTAACATGTATGGTAGGTGTAAAAATATGGCTAAAAAGGGCGCAAATTTCAAAGATCGTTAATTTAGTTTAGTGGATTTAAATTTCTTAGTTTAGTGGACAAGATAATGTATCGTGAGGCTAGATCGCAGGTTCGAGTACATCCCCCTTATTCTACTGCCCTTGTCGCTGCCTTGACATAAAAAACAACAAACTCTTTCGACTATTCAGCCATTCCCACCCCAACTCCAATATCACTTTCCTTTCCAAAACTCATCCTACACAAATCAACAACCCAACACCGACCTGGACAAGGTTGTGGGTGGTGAGGATTGACGGAGGTTGTCCGAGATGAATGCGGAATGATGATGATCATGCAACGACGCTGAATTGCGCGATTGGTGACAACATTGCAAATAGGACGCCCTTGCGGTGGTGGTCCGATTTGGTCATGGTCTAGGTTATCCAGGAGATGAGTGACTGGGGTGCATCGAGGATGATGCAGCATGGTTTTAAATCTCGGCCGAGATGTCTCGTATCGGTCTTGGTGGTTGCTGAGACACGATACGATGAGATATAAGCTAATGGACAAAAAGATACGGAGTATGTGATAATGATAAAATGAGGGACACTTTAGGCGCTTAAATTTAGATACGTTAATAAGCTGTATATCACTTGAATTGTCAAGATTTATTTTAAATGAAGGTTGGAATTGAAATACGGTGGCGATTTGTAAATATAAGGTAAAATGTAGGTGGTAAGTCATAATAAATGAAATACATTGTGGTAAGCTGTAAAATACAGTAAATACGTGGTGATAACTTGTAATTTTTCCTTATTAAGTAAGTTACATATTAGGTGGTAGTTTGAGAAAAAGAGGAAACATAAATAGGTGGTAACTTGTAAATTTTCCTTTTTTTGTATGGTCACTGGAAAGTCATTAGGATGACAATGATTGATTGTATGTAATTGTTTTTATTGATTTCTCTATGTTTTTAGATCTGGAAGGCCGTCCAGTAACGAGTCTTGGGCTAATAGCGTGACCTGGCATCAAGGTTTGTTATACTTTTAGTTTGTTGAATGATCTGAATAGCTGGAAGATTCTGTGGTTATTACCTTATGTGTCCTGCCTTTGATACAGGAAATCTCTTTTCGCCCGAAACATTTAAGGATGCACTTGATGGAGTGACTTCAGTTGTAAGCCTCTAGTATTGTGAATTGAGTCATATTTACCGTTCCTTGTCTTTGAAATATGGTGCAATAAATCAAATTAGTCACAAAACTCTGATATTTTTGTTATGATGAGTAGACTCAGTTCATATATCTTGGGGGTAGGCTCTCTATAGAACATAACACTGCATGAATTGGATTTCTTTTCCCGCCAGACTTATAGTTAATGGCACTTGAAGCATTGAGTTAATGTTGCAAAGGTAGGCTGTCTATACTCTATAGAGCGTAACACTGCATGCATTAGACCTCTTTTCCCACCATAAACTTATAGATAATGGAAGTTCAAGCATTGAGCTAGTGTTGTTGTTGTTGTTGTTCCTGTGCTTTCTGATGTTTCTTCTCACAGTAGTTAAAGAAAAGAATAGAGACAAACAGTTCCTTTGTCACTTTTAGAAAACTGGTTGGTGTAACATACACTTGAAGTGCACGTTGATCTATATGCTGTAATAGTGTGAATCTACACGTGAAGTGAGCGTCGATCTATATGTTGTAATAGTGTGAATCCTCACCATGTATTTAGCGGTGTTTGTTTTGATTAGTCAGACCTTTATTAACATTCGTCAGTTTCGTTTTAACTCCAGTTACTTACATGTGCTGAAGTATTTATAGACAATGTTAGTATCTAGTTGTAGCGATGAGATTTTTAATTGGACTTGTAAAACGCTGCAGATATCCTGTGTTGGTGGCTTTGGGTCCAATTCTGTTATGTATAAGATTAATGGTACCGCAAATATGAATGCAATTAGAGTTGCTGCAGAGAAAGGTTTGCTGTTCTATCATTATATATTTTCTTCTTTTGCCAAAAATTAAGTAACTTAGTTTTAGTCCTCTGCTGTGCAAGTATTTTGTCACCTCAGTTTTTAAAATCTGCCGCTTGATTGATTTATGTTGTGACCAGATTTTTTCATGTCTGCTTTACTGCATGTTTATCAAAAAAATGTACTGGCCAAGGTAGATAGATAACTTTTTGTTTCGATTCTGGATCATGTGTCCGTGCTTGGGATGGAACAGATATTTCTTAAACCCATGGAATTGAAAGTTGGGCCAAACTTAAATCTTAGTGTTGTTTCTTGGCATTGCTGCATTTGTAAGCTCATATTATTGTAAAGAGACTTGTTTGCATAACCATTTAATTTACAGGTGTAAAGAGATTTGTTTACATCTCTGCTGCTGATTTTGGAGTGGTTAATTATCTACTACAAGGCTATTATGAGGGAAAGGTATTGTAACAGTTTCATTGATGTTTTGTAGAGTTCAAGCTCACATCATGCAATTCCTTTATGGTGCATTTGTTTTAGAGCTCACTATACTGCATGGTAATCTCTTCATTGATGACTATCCTTTTATTGTCCGCCATTGATTGTAGCTACTGAACATGGTATACCTCATTGTACTTTTAGAGAATAGTTGGAGTTTAATTCAGTTTATACACTAATTAATTTAAATGATTTATTTATCTCTTATATTGATTCCTCTCTATATTTGGAGACTATCGCATCCTCGAAAAAGTCTCTTTTACTGCAAATAAAAGTTTTTTTTCTTTTCAAAATTAGTGGTATAATATAGAAAACATGAAAATACAAGGGTACCAGGGAGACTACCCCATTTTTTACTTTCTGTTGTGATAGACTGTAATGCTCTTTTGTAGATGTGAAAACTCCTATTGTCATTTTTCCTGGCTTCTGCATTTCATTTGTAGATACCTTATGTGCATAACGAATGTAACAAATGTGGGATATCCTTGTTATTGAAGAATGTACTATTTCGATTTTATTACAGAGGGCAGCAGAAACGGAGCTATTGACGAAGTTCCCATATGGTGGTAAGTTTTTTTTTTTTTTTTTTTTTTAAACTTGTGGTCGTCAGAGTCATTTTGAGTGGCAACAATATGAGCATAATTTTCCTTGCATGAACGTTCCATTATTCACCTTGGAAAATTGTGGAAAAGGATTCAGTACCTTCAACTTAAAGTGTTTGACCTTTACACCTTGCGTTGATAGTTGATACAGAAAAAGAGAAGGGAAAGGGAGGGAAAGGGGATGGAGATGAGGGAAAGGAAGGAAAGAAAATGGAAGGAAAGCATCAAAGGAATTTTCCAAAATCTTTCTCTACTTTGAAGGACTTTGACCACGCTTGGAAGAGGGGAGTCCACTTTCCTCGTCCTTAGATCCTTTCTATCCTATTTGTTAACCAAACAAACGATTTTGTACCTCTTTTCCCCTTCCCCTTTCTCTCCCTCCGATTCCTTCAATCCAAGCAAACACTTTGTTTCCTCTATAATGTGTTATGAATGTGAAGCTCTGTAACTATAATGAAAGGAAGGTTGTCAATCGATCTTACTACTTGTGTGTTAGGTGTCATACTGAGGCCTGGTTTTATCTATGGAACACGTCAAGTTGGTAGCATGAAGGTCCCATTAGGGGTTATTGGATCACCGATGGAGATGGTACTTACTTAATTACAGTCAGCTGTTCCTCTGTAATCAGCTTGTGTCAGTGTCACTACATTGTGTTGCTTCTTTTGGAGTTGCGATTGATTGGTGGTGATGAAGCCCTACTGATTTCCCAGCTTTCTAACCCAAAGTATTGTTTAGACTTATTGTTGAGATACTGATTAAGTAAACCTGGTGCAGGTATTCCAATACACGAAGCCACTGACCCAGATTCCACTGGTTGGTCCATTGTTCACTCCTCCTGTTAGTGTAACAGCAGTGGCTAAAGTTGCCGTTAGAGCTGCAACTGACCCAGTATTCCCACCTGGCATTGTCGATGTGAACGGATTATTACGCTACAGTGGGCAGAAGAAAAAGTAGGATTTAGATATATATTATATATAAGGACTTACACATGTGTTTTGGTGACTTCTAAATGTCTGTCTCAAAGCCAAGAGCAATAAAGAGGACGTGTGAGCATTGTGTCAACTATTCTGCAATGTTGCAGTAATGTGAAACTCAATTTTTGAGGCATGCTGTCTGTATATCGACATTTCGTGGATCTGGCATCCCCACAGTTGCATTTTAAGTTGAAGAAACCCAAGTGTATCAACATATCTTGGTCACATGATTTTACTTGCAGCATGCTACATGTAACATGTGTATGGTGTCACTATACTATGCAACCCTTATAGGATTCGACACTCGCTTCTCTCTTTTGTTAAACGTGGCCCTAAATGGAATAAGATGTGGGTGATAGGAGTGTTGTAGGCGTGTAAGTTCGTAGACCTTAGTGGTGCAGTTTGTGGGTTCATAATAATCCAGTCCAAGTGGCTGACTGGTTGCTCGAAGTTATTGTGGGTGTTGTAGTGTGATGGCCTTAGAGGTTTGCGGGTTGGAATTAGACCTGTTGAATGGATTGGTCGGTCGGATTTCGAGTTTGGTCATTTTAGATTCAGGTAAAATATAGGTCGGTGTATTTCGGGTATGGAAAATATGGGTCGAGTTTCGGGTCAAATACCGGTCATATTAATGTCTTTTGCAACCGTTTATTTTCTTTACTTTTTATTGTAAATAAAAATTATTCTTAATTGTGTTAATGATTTAATTTAATACTCCGTATATAATTTTTTTTTTGGTGTAAATGTAATTATATTGCAGTCCAAAAAAACGGTTACAACATGCGTAGGTCTAGGCCATCAATCCAGTTGCGATCTTTACAATTCAGAGTCCCTTTTATCAAAAATTGATATCTATTCCTAATCTCCCTTTGAATATTCCTACAAATATTCAGAGGAGCTATGAGAACTCCTATCCTACTCTTATTCCGCTGATTCCAGACATGGTAGATTGCTGCACTGAATGTAGCCCGAATGATATTACGCTGGAGCTTAGAGCCCCTAACTCTATGTTGACTCAAAGAAGGGAGCTTAGACTCCAACCAATCCTCAAGCAACACAAAAATTCTTCTACTATACCCACATTCAAAGAATAAATGTGAAATATGATGATGCTGCTCACAGATACAACACAAATCAGACCGAATCACTCCAAATCTAGCCAATCTACTCCGAGTTACCAATGCACCCCTAAAAGTCAACCAAGCCACCATCCTGTGCTTAGGAAACGCCCATCTACACCACACCTGCCTGTTCCATGCGACCTTAGTCCCTTTTCTGCGAAGAGACGACTCATAGACCCCCTTAACTGAGCAGTTCGTAACTCCTCCCATCCAGTTGTCATTCACAAACTGCGCTTTAAGCCTATCCTTGGCCCGACAAATCATATTCCAACCCCATCCAGAGCCAGCCTTTGCTACATAATCAAGCCAATTCCGCCCCTTAAGGTAATAGCAGTGGACCCATCTAACCCAAAGTCTAGTCGGGTCCTCGAAAATCCAAGATACTAACTTGCCCATAGCAGTTGTATTCCACACAGATAAATTGCTCAACCCCAAGCCACCCTCCGTTTTAGGCAAACAGACTTCATCCCAAGTCACCAAAGGAACCCTCATATACTCCTGCGTGCCATCCCATAAGAAATTCCGGCACACAGCAGTAATTCGGGCTAGAATTCCTTTAGGAATGATAAAGACCATCACCCAATACGAATGAAGCTTAGTCAGAACCGCCTGAACCAGAATTAGTCTTCCTGAGTAAGACAGTTTCCTCGCTCCCAACCCCCTAATCCTGCTTACTATCTTCTCAAGAAGTAATGCCCCTTCCCTCTTAGAAAGCTTAGAAGGCTAAATAGGAATTCCCAGATACTTAAAAGGGAGGGACCCCTCAGAGCACCCTAAGAACTGCAGTACCTCTTCCTTGGCATCAATTTTCATCCCAGCAAAGAAAGCACTAGATTTATCAGTACTCATAGCCAGCCCAGAAGATTTGCTGACGGTCGTGAAAGCCCGGAGTAGTACCTTAATAGAGGGTACTTCTCCCTTACAGAACAACAACAGATCATCCGCAAACATTAATGACATAACTTCATCTGAGCACAGCATGGGTGAAATTTAAATGGATAAGTCTCCGTGACATACCCCAGGACCCTGGACAAATATTCCATGCAAATCGTGAAAAGCAAAGGGGAAATGGGGTCCCCTTGTCGCAGTCCGTTTACTCTGAAAAAACCCAAAGCTCTCTCCGTTTACACTCAAAGTGTAGTACACAGTACTGACACAAGTCATTACTCAGCCACGGAAAAAAGGTGGGAAATTGAGGGCCTCCATCATTTGATCCAAAAAGGACCACTCAACACTGTCATATGCCTTCTTAAGATCAATTTTTAATATGCATCCAGGGGACGTCATTTTCCTCTTATATAACCGGACCAAGTCCTGGTAAATGAGAACATTCTCAAGGATGTTCCTTCCTAGAATAAAACCTCCTTGGTTAGGAGATATGATCTCAGAAAGGACCAAACCAAGTCTCTTACTCATAATCTTGGTAATGCACTTATAAAGAACATTACAACACGCTATAGAACGGAGTTCAAACACGGACTGAGGTCTAGTTACCTTAGGAATTAACATGAGAATGGTAGCATTCAACTGTTTGAGCATGTTCCCCGTACGGAAAAAATCCTTAATAGCATGAACCACGTGTTCACCAATAATCTTCCAAGCTACAATAAAAAATAAACTCGAGAAGCCATCTGGTCCGAGGGATCTATCTCTCTATGAATGCTAAAAATACAATTCTTCACTTCCTTGGTTGTCACCGGCTGCATAAGGATATCCCAATGCTTCTCCGAACAAACATTCCCCCTCTTTACAACCTCCATATTAACTGGAATAGGCTGGACCGCCGAGCCCAAAAGCTCCTGATAGTACGTCAAGAACGCCCTCTGGATTTCGTCTTTAGACCTGCACACCTGTCCATCTCTGTCATGGATAAGTGTGACAACGTTATGAACTCGTCTTGCCCTGAGTAGATTGTGGAAGTAAGCTGTGTTTGAATCCCTTCCTGCCCCCATTTCGCCTTGGATTTCTGCTGCAAGTATACAATTCGGTAATCTTATACAGAAACAAACTGTTATAATTTTCCTCTTGGGGCCAAACAAGAAAAGGGCAATAAACCTCGTCTAAATATATCCCCACTCCGTCAACTGGTGTCATGTCACTAAAATCGACGTTCAAGGCTCTAACTATCATCGTTACAACACCATGGCCACCACAAGAAATGTTCTTGCGGTTGCCCTTCGCAACCTGGGCAAAATGCGTAGCTAGGGCCTCGGACATGTCGATCAACGGGCCTCTATTCAGAACCTCATCCTCTAACAGCTGCACAGCTGTAGCACTACAGTTATGGTGCATATCATAGCTTGACAGAAAGGAATTGGCTATGATACGCGCCAAGTATTTGAGAATGGGGTTCCGGATGGAGAATGAACGCATCTTCCCCCCCTTGAAGGTTCTTTGGCGGACAATTTTAAACCAAAATCGATCACGAGGAAATTTGTCATCTCTAGTTTGCCCCGCCTTAGGCCTTCCAAGGACAGAAGTCGATAAACTGAGCAATGCACCAAAATCTTTCAAGGTTAGGACGTATAGAGTTTCTCGCAACTGGAAAGTGATGGTGGTGTTATCATCACCACTTAGCTTAAAAGTTGCGAAAAACTCACACGTCAATTTTTGAAAAGTTTCCTCCGTAGAGGTGTAAAATTTAATTAAACCAAGGTTTTGGCACATCGCCCGGACCTGCAGTTCAATACCCATACGCTCAAGAACATCCCGAGCCGCCGAACGAGTTGGCTCGAGAAGACAGACCCAATTTTTTTAAACTTTTTCAAGTGGGATTTCTTGGTAAAATAGACATTAGACTCGGAGTGACGGAAATTACGACGAATTGAAGGGTAACGTACCTCTAGCGGAACAGGTTCGTGCGAGACGGAGCCTTGTGCTAGAACGGGCATCGGGACAGATTCGTCCCGGACTTCGGTCGGCTCGTCAGAACGTGAAGAGGACGTCGAACATGAATGACGATTGAGCATAGATGATAACCTTTTCCTTGCCGTTTGCTTGATTCTCTTCATAGTTGATGATTGAATTGGGTGATTATGGTGAGGAAGGTTAGAGTTTGGGGTTGTCAAAATTGGAACGATTTCTCAAAAAGAATTCCAAGAGGATGTTAGGAATTCGATAAGGATGAAGAATATGGAATTAGATTAGATTTTGGTGAAGAAATTGGGTGATTAGGAGGGATTTAGAGTGATAGGATTTAGGGGTTTATTTGAGGAGAGAGAGAGAGAAAAAAGGTGAAATAATGAAGAAGAAAGGAGGGTGTTTGGGTATAAGGGTGGCGCGGGGTGGAGTTTCACCCAGTGGTCACCATTGGGTGAAACTTCACTCAACGGTCTTCGGACCATTTCTCGTTAATTGCGCGCAGTTTCACCGTCGGGCAAAATTTCGCCCGGTGAGATTCCACCGGGTGAAATTTCACCTGACGGAATTTCGTCAATTCCCAGTCGCAAACAAGTTAACTGTCGGGCGAAATTTCGCCCGGTGAGATTCCACTGGGTGAAATTTTATCCGACGGTTTTTCCGTCAATTCCAGTATTTCTAGCAAAGCTGCCGTCGTGTGAAATTTCATCCGGTAAGATCATCCACTTCGAAAAAGGACTTTGCTGCGAAAATTCTCTTCGACTTGGTCAAAACCAACCTTAATCCTTCGATAAAACAAATCTTCTCAATCCATGTATTAGCTACACAGAGAAAAACTCTCATAATCATTTGTAGCACAACTGATAAGTGTGTTTTGTAGTGCTATTTTTCTTGTGTTTGGTCCCGGTTTTCTCTTGTGGAATCGCTCTTTGGAGCGGTTTCGAGGCTACTTACGCTTCTTCTAGTTTATTTTAGGTTCCTAAGACCAATCTTGGAGAAATGGAACGATTCCGACTCGTTTCCAACACATTTGGAGCCAACGAAGAGAAGCGACGATCGCTCGGTAGCTTAGACTCGATCCCGAGCCCTTGGGACCCATTCCAGAGGCCTTTAGACTTGATCTCAAGCACCGAGAATCGATGAGAAGCCTATGAAGAGCAAGTAGGGACCTATGAGATCATATTTGAGGCCTACAAGACCCATCCCGGTCGGGATGAGGGCCATCACGATCGGGATGAAGAGTGCAAGCGAAGACAGGCTACTGATGAGCCTTCCCGGTCGGGACAAAGGGTCCTCTCGGTCGGGACCAGCCTTCCCGGTCGGGACCATGACCTTCCCGGCCGGGAAGGGCCAGCTGCAGCCCCGTGTTCTTATTTCATCCTCCTTTGCCCGTGAACCCTTATAAATACCCTCCCTTTGTATTGTTTAAGCACCATACACTACTCTACATTATTCTAAACCCTAGATAGCTTCTCTTCATCCCTAGCTTAGTTTTACATTAATATTTCCTTAAACTTTTGTTAATCTTAGATTAATTTAGTTAGTTAATCTTGTATTAAGGATCTCTTCAAGAAACCATTCAATCTTGACAACATTGGTGGAGATTTTGGGTGTTCTTATAATACAAGTTTTCATCTTTTCATCCTATTGTTAGTTGGTATAATCTTCTTATTCTCTTTTATCTTAATCTTTGTTTAATTATTCAAGTTTTTATCTTTGTTTGTAGTTCTTTGTTCTTGCTAGTTTCATTATGAATGTTTGGATGTTTGTGTTGATTTCTCTTGTTATTGTTAGTGTTAGTTTCATTATGTGTGAGTAGACTTTTTGTGGGGTTAGTAATGAGATTAAGTGTGGATTATGGGTAATTAGGGTTTGATTGAGGGTAAAGATGAATCCTTTGTCACTAGTCACATGTTAAGCACATTATGTGTTTGTTGAATTGCTTGTTTGAGTTGTAGTGGCCATGCTTCTCATGCTTGTTTTCATCTTCTCATTGTGTGTTTGATTTGTGGTTGAATCCTTGTGTATTAAGTAGCATCTTGCATGATAATTCGGGTTTGTCTTTGACGCGAGAGTGCGGACCGACTTTAGTGACTAGGTGAAGCTTAACCCCTCAATCTCCCAACTATCCTACTACACTTATGAACCTAAACTAACCCTACTCTTTCCCAATTTGATTTCTCCATCTCCTTAGTCAATCACTTCTCTAGTTTGCTTGTTTCATTTTGCTTTAGTTATTTCCTTTAGTTCATGTTATATCTAGTTCTTCATTAGTCTAGTTTCATCCCTTCCCATCATCATAGTTAGTCAATTCTTGCTAGTTTGTTCCCCTTTGTGTTGTTTTAGTAACTTAGTCTTGTTTTTGAGTTGACCATAGTCTAGATACACATTAGCGTCCTCGTGGACTCGACCCGACTTGCCCTAGCTACGTGTTAGGTTTAGTTGGTTTTATTTGTTGGTAGGATTGACGGCAAATCCCTACCATCAATTTGGCGCCGTTGCCGGGGACGGTGCATGTTTAGACTTAGTTTGCTTATTAGCTTGACTTAGTTACCGTTTTGTGTTCTTCTTTTGTTCATTGTGCATATTTTGTTGTGTTATCCTTGTTTTTAGTTCTTTCTCTCCTTTTTCTTTGTTTTCTCTTGCTTCTTGTGTGTGTGTGTGAGTTTATTTCTCTTTTGTCTAGTGCTCAAAAGGCACCAGACTTCTCACGTTTGCTCGTAGTCTACAGTTTATGCCTAGAGGTGGTAACAATCCTCTTCTATACAACTCAGAGCCGGAAAGGTTATTTCGATACCTTCGCCAACAGACGGTTGCAAGATTGAGAGGTTCCCAACCGGGTACAAGCCGAGATTTCGAGCACAACTCGGAGATTGATCTAAACTCCCCATCTATAGAAGCCACCGAAGAGAGTTTCCTAAACCCCTTCGGCACCTCCATATCTACTTCATCTCAAGCAACATCTTCTCCTTCATCTTCCGCAAGTCCAAATTCCTCCCATACAAGTTCAACACCTTCATCACCAATCTACCGCACAATGCCTAAGTTCTCTTCTCATTCAACCTTTACGGGAGACGTTTTGCCCGGTCCAACCGCTTTACCGGCCGCATATGCCGCGAATTTTGTGGCTAAAACGCAATCTATCCAATTGGTTGAAAGAAGTCAATTTAGTGGGTTACCAACAGAAAATCCTCATCAACACATGGAAACCTTCTCGGACTATTGCGACACCATATCTCAACCGGGAATAACCCAAGACCAAATCCGGTGGGTCCTATTTCCTTTTTCTTTGATTGGCAAGGCAAAGCAACGGCTCAAAGGTCTCGACAAGACGGCTCTAGGTATAGACACATGGAAGAAGCTAGCCCTAGCATTCTACCAACAATTTTATCCACCGGAGAAGACTAATCTATTGAGAGCTTCGATCACAAGGTTTCAACAACGTGACGAAGAAAGTCTTTATGAGTCGTGGGAAAGGTTTAAGGCCTTGATCCGTTCTTGTCCCCATCATGCTTTATCACAATGGTTCCTTGTCCAACAATTTTGGAATGGGTTATATGAAGACTCAAGGACCATATTCAACATGGGATCTAATGGAAGGTTTACCGAGGTAGATGATGATCAAACATGGGCAAGAATTGAAGAAATGACGGTTCACAACTCCCAATATAGTAGGCCTAGAAAGGCGAATAGAGGGGGAAGGCATGAAATTGATGCCATCACACAACTTAGTGCCGATCTTGGAGCACAATTGAAGACTCACATGGATGCCATCAATAAGAAGCTCCAAAGTCGCTTCGATCAAGGTCAAAGCACAAGTTCTTCCCACCAACATTCAGTTCATCAAGTCAATGCTATGGGATATTTGGACATGAACCTCAACATTGTCGAGGTAGTATTGAGCGAGTGAATGCTTTTCAAGCATACAAGCAAGGTGCTCCATTTTCCCTTACAAGCCTCAAAATGTGCCAAATCAACATATGTTCCAAGCTTCCCAACAACAAGCTCAACAACAACACAGTCCATTCTATGTTCCTCCTCCCTTAAGGGACAACCAAGGCTACCAAGGTTATCAAGGCAATCAAAGGCTTTTCAACAATTTCCAACAACATAACCAAGGTTCCTTCAACAAAAATCAAGGGTTCCAAAATCAAGGGAACTTCAATCATCAAAGTGGTTTCCAAGGAAACCAACACTCTCAAGGATTTCAAAGCAACAACCAAGGTTACCAAAACCACAATCATGGTAACTCTCAAGGCCTTAATCAAGGCAATTCTCAAGGGTTCCAAGGGAACTTCCAACAACAACAAGGGTCTCAAGGTACTCAACAAGAAAGCAAGCAAAGGAGGCGGTCTGCAATTCATGATTATGACATTCCCCTAGCCATCACCAATACCCAACACAATCAAGAATCTCCACCTCGGGATCCCGAGATGCAAAAGGCAATTTTGGAGATACAAAGAAGCTAATTGGAGATGCAAAAAGCTCAACAAGAATTCTATACTCACCTTCAAATGGAGAACAAGGCAAGAGATACTCACGTGAAGATGCTCGAAACCCAACTAGCTCATGTTCCTTCGGGTAGTTCTTCTAGGCAAAAAGGTCAACTACCTCCTCAAGGTGTACCGATTAAATTTGAACATGTGAATGCTATCACTTTGAGGAACGGTGCATTTTATGACTCCCCCTTGTTCCCTAATGAGCAAGAAGCCATGAAGGAAGTGGTATCTCCATCTCAAAGCAATGAAGGTTGGGGAAATCTCATGGAGGAGCAAGTCTTGTGGGATGTTGAAAAACCTATTGAAGACAAGCTTCCCCCACCCTAAGAGAAGGACAAAGGAAAGAAGAAGGTGTCAATTGAAAAGTCCCAACCTAATGAGCAAGACAAGATACACATCAAGTTGCCATTCCCAACAAGGCAAATGAAGACAAAGGTGGATGTTCAATTTGACAAGTTCCTTGATATTGTGAAGAAGTTGGGTGTGAGCATCCCTTTCACCGAGTTAATTACCCAAGTCCCAGCCTATGGAAAGGTCATGAGAGAAATCTTGGCTAGGAAGAGATCCGTGGACAAGGAAGAGACCGTAGCGTTCACAAGAGAGGTGAGCGAGCTCATTCAAGGCTCTACACTTCCTAAGTTGAAGGATCCGGGTAGTTTCTCAATCCTGTGCATCATAGGGAACTTGAAGATTGAAAGGGCGTTATGTGATTTGGGGGTGAGTGTAAACATTCTCCCTTATTCTATTTGTGAGCGACTTGGGATGAAAGAGCTCAAGTGTACCTCTATTACACTCCAAATGGCCGATCATTCGCTTAACCGACCATTAGGGATGCTAGAGGATGTGCCACTAAGAATCGGGAAATTCTTCATTCCGGCCGACTTCCTTGTACTTGATATGCCGGAGGATGCTATCACTCCAATTATCCTTGGGCGCCCATTTCTACACACCGCCGGTGCAATGATTGATGTCAAGAATGGTAGGATCACCTTTGAGTTCGGCGATGAGAAGCTCGTGTTTGACCTCCAAGGCAACACCTCGCCTACAAACGAAGAGTCATGTAATATGATCCATGCCTTGAAAGACTTCGATCTAGGGAAAGAGTCGGGTGGAAGTTGAAAGACAACAACTTGGGTGGAATTGAAGATGATGATTCCGAGCTTGGGGCGGATGAATGCCCAAGTGATGTGATTGATGACAAGTCGGTTGGTAAGAAGAAAGTTGAGCCTCCCTTGAGGCCTTGTGAAGATGAGTGGATGTTTGGGTATATACCGAAGGATCGCAAGTACAAGTTCAAGCCGTTGAACTTAGTAGATCGGGATACCCCAGGAACGTCAAGGCTAGGTTGTGAAGACCCTTGGAGTAGAGGTTGGTATTCCACAAGCTTGATCGAAGATTTCTCGAGAGCCTTCGATTTGTTACTTCGTGCCCTTGAAGGCGATGGAGTTATCTATGATGTTGTTGAAAAATGAATGAAGAACCCACCATCCTTGGTTTGACGGAGTTCCAAAAGAACCGTCTTATTGTATATATCTCTTTTTACCCTTTTTTGTGTTTGTGGAATTCTTGTAATTTGGTATTTTGATGAGCGATGTGAGGGAGGGATTTTTGATGGTGTTTATTGAGTTTATTTGATAGGTTGTTAGTGAAGATGAAGTTTTGAGAGTAGTTGTTGATGATATAAGCTCGGATATTGGGCAAGGAAGTCGGTTTTTGAGCTTTCCGTAAGCTTTTGGGGACGGGATTCTAAATCCCGATATGTTAGTATCCATGTGGGTGAAGCTATCATGAGGATTGAAGAGGTAGAAGAGTCATCCCGACCGGGAAGGGTTTCATCCCGATCGAGATGAAAAGTGCATGGAATCTGGAGCTACTAACTACCCATCCCGACCGGGAACTAGGTCTTCCCGACCGGGAAGGATTCCTCCCGACCGGGATCGATTCAATCTCGACCGGGATGAGCTCCAGCTCCCACTTTCGCCTTTGTTTCTTCATTTAACTCCCACCCAACCACTATATACCCCCTCCCAACCTCCCTACCTACCCCTGCAACTATCATGCGACCCCTACACTTCATATATTTACCTTCATCTCATCTTCTCTTCACTACACACCGAGTTTCACCTCAAATGCCACCTCATTTACACCAATGCAAGCCTAATACTTCAACCATGCGACCATATCGAGAAAGAAGAGGAATAACGAGGAAGAAGACAAGCAATGTGCCGGTATCGATCATTGAGACGATGGAGTTAGAGAGTTGCTAACCGATTGGTAAGGCGACTCTTCTTTCTTTTCCGTCTTTTATGGCTTGTCTCCCTTTGAGTGTTCCCCTTCCCCTTATCATTTTTGTGTCATGGTGGCCCTCGGGGCTTTGGTAGTACTGCTCCCGATTCTCGATGACGTGATTACATCGAGAATCATTTCAAAATCCAAATTGACAAGTCTTTTCACTTTCTTTATTTTTATTTTCTTTTGGTAGGATTTTGTCGGATTTAGGCGGAATCCGGGCTAGGTGACTTGATTACACCTAGCCCTCCCCTCCCATTTCCTTTTATTTTCTTCTTTTTATTTCTTCCCTCATCCATATCTTTTCTCGTCTCGGCCCTTGGTGACTTGAATACACCCCGGCCGTACACATTCTACCATTTCTTCGCTTTTCTTTTTGATTTTTATCTTTATTTTCGTAGTTTCTCTTCTTTTTAGTGTCTCCACACACTACCGACCGAGCATGAGGACATTGCTCGGTTTAAGTGGGGGGGAGCGATATCCTAGTGTAGTTTAGTTTTATTTTTGTAGTTTTTTTTTCGAAAAAATCTTAAAAACCCCTAAAAATTTGAAAAATTTCATAAAAATCAAAAAGATTTTTCCTTTGTGTCTTTTCCTTTTGTGTCGTTGTGTCGTATATTTGTTGTGTTGTGTGTGTTTTGCCTCCCTTTTTCCTTGTAGGTCGCGTGATCACCGTTAACTTTGGAGAGCTTTCATGACATCCGGTAACATCTTTTTATCCATTTTTCCTCTTTGTCTCTTGTGGAGTTTGGAGGAGATGTTGTGATGATGTATGCTCGGGTGGAGCTTCTTGGAGTTTGTGATTGATTGGTTGCTTATTTGGATGTTTCGGGGTGCTGTTTGTTTTCCATGTGTATTTGCTTTCCTTTCTTTCGTTTGGTTTTGTTTTGTTGTCTTTGTCTCATTTTCTTTCGTTTTTGTCGCATCTTTGTTTTGTGATGTGTAGTTTGTGTCTAGTATAGGAAGGGTTTTCGAAAACCCGGTTTTGAGGCTAGTGCGCAAGTGTTTACTTTCCCTTTCTAGTGATATGAATCGAGTCTTGGACTTTAGTCTAGTAGAATGACTTTAAATCAATAGTTTCGTTGGTCCTTTACCTTGTGTCCACCTAGCCTACTAGGGATTTACTGCGGGATTTGCATTTTGACCACTATGACCACCCACGGTGTGAAAAGGCCTTGGTTGCCGAGTCCCGTCCCTTAGGTGACCGTGTTCGAAATTGCTTTGATTGGTCCAAGTGTTTCCCCCTTTTTTGTGGGTTTGAAGGGAAATCGCGACCCCGCCCAACTTACCCATTTCCCTACCTTCTACACATTTTCCACAAATAAGTTGCAATTTGTTGAAAGTTTCTCACTTGGTTGCAAGAAATGCCTACAATACATGATTCATCAAAAAGGCAAACCAAGTCAAAAAGAGAATGAAAAAGAAAATAAAAAGAAAGAAAGAAAGAAAGAAAGAAAAGAAATAAGAAAAAAAAAAGAAAAGGCACAACAAATCAAAAACAAAATACAAAAGAAGAAAAAGGAAGGGCATAGCAACTCAAAAGCAAAATGCAAAAGAAAAATGCCAAAGAAAATCATCTCACAAAAAGAATTCTCACCCCTCAAAAATAAGCCTTTTATCGACCGTTACCGTGAAGAGCCTACCAAAAGACCGAGTCCCTAGGAAGGATGATAGCGGTAATGATCGGTCTTCCCTCATTTTGCAACCATATCCACCTTTTTACTTGGACTAGTTGGGCGATTTTTGAGCATGGGACGACCCTCTTGGCTCATCGCTAAAGGGGGCGGGGTTTCACTTACCTACAGTGTCGACTAACTCCGTGGTTCATCCTTTTTTCCATCCCGCCTATCGTCCCGTGGTACATTCTTAGAAGGTTAGGAGGAACTAGGTAAGTTACCATCGTTTTTATTGCTTTGTTGTCATACTATTAGTATTTTGTCCATTTCGGTTTGTGTTATTAGCTTGGGAACGTTGTCACTTGCCTTGAGTCCTTAACCGGTGTTTCTTTCACCGCTTTGTAGAGGGAAGCGGTATTTGTTTCTTCTTGGATGCAACCGTTTGTTTGTCTGTTTGTATGTGTGTTTCCGTGTTCGGTTGTATCCACGGTTTTGTCGCAAGACCTCACTTGCCTTGCGGAGTGCACTTTTCTCTAAGTGTACTCGCGTGAGTTGAAAGGGCGTAGGGTGCGCTAATACCCGCTCGGTTAGTAGTCTAGTTTCTTTTAGTTTTTAGTTAGTTCGTGCTTACTCGAGGGCGAGTAAGGGTTAAGTGTGGGGGAGTTGATAAGTGTGTTTTGTAGTGCTATTTTCCTTATGTTTGATCCTGGTTTTCTCTTGTGGAATCGCTCTTTGGAGCGGTTTCAAGGCTACATATGCTTCTTCTAGTTTATTTTAGGTTCCTAAGACCAATCTTGGAGAAATGGAACGATTCCGACTCGTTTCCGACACATTTGGAGCCAATGAAGAGAAACGACGATCGCTCGGTAGCTTAGACTCGATCCCGAGCCCTTGGGACCCATTCCTGAGGCCTTTAGACTCGATTCCGAGCAACGAGAATCGATGAGAAGCCTATGAAGAGCAAGTAGGGACCTATGAGATCATATTTGAGGCCTACAAGACCTATCCCGGTCGGGATGAGGACCATCACGACTGGGATGAAGAATGCAAGCGAAGACAGGCTACTGATGAGCCTTCCCATCCAGGACCAAGTGTCCTCCCGGTCGGGAACAGCCTTCCCGGTCGGGACCACGACCTTCCCGGCCGGGAAGGGCCAGCTGCAGCCCCGTGTTCTTATGTCATCCTCCTTTGCTCGTGAACCCTTATAAATACCCTCCTTTTGTTTTATTTAAGTACCATACACTACTCTACATTATTCTAAACCCTAGATAGCTTCTCTTCATCCCTAGCTTAGTTTTACATTAATATTTCCTTAAACTTTTGTTAATCTTAGATTAATTTAGTTAGTTAATCTTGTATTAAGGATCTTTTCAAGAATCCATTCAATCTTGACAACATTGGTGGAGATTTTGGGTGTTCTTATAATACAAGTTTTCATCTTTTCATCCTATTGTTAGTTGGTATAATCTTCTTATTCTCTTTTCTCTTAATCTTTGTTTAATTATTCAAGTTTGTATCTTTGTTTGTAGTTCTTTGTTCTTGCTAGTTTCATTATAAATGTTTGGATGTTTGTGTTGATTTCTCTTGTTATTGTTAGTGTTAGTTTCATTATGTGTGAGTAGACTTGTTGTGGGGTTAGTAAGGAGATTAAGTGTGGATTATGGGTAATTAGGGTTTGATTGAGGGTAAAGATGAATCCTTTGTCACTAGTCACATGTTAAGCACACTATGTGTTTGTTGAATTGCTTGTTTGAGTTGTAGTGGCCATGCTTCTCATGCTTGTTTTCATCTTCTCATTGTGTGATTGATTTGTGGTTGAATCCTTGTGTATTGAGTTGCATCTTGCATGATAATTTGGGTTTGTCTTTGACGCGAGAGTGCGGACCGACTTTAGTGACTAGTTGAAGCTTAACCCCTCGATCTCCCAACTATCCTACTACACTTATGAACCTAAACTAACCCTACTCTTTCCCAATTTGATTTCTCCATCTCCGTAGTCAATCACTTCTCTAGTTTGCTTGTTTCATTTAGCTTTAGTTATTTCCTTTAGTTCATGTTATATCTAGTTCTTCATTAGTCTAGTTTCATCCCTTCCCATCATCACAGTTAGTCAATTTTTGCTAGTTTGTTCCCCTTTGTGTTGTTTTAGTAACCTAGTCTACACACACATTACCGTCCCCGTGGACTCGACCCGACTTACCCTAGCTACGTGTTGGTTTAGTTGGTTTTATTTGTTGGTAGGATGAACGACAAATACCTACCATCAACAACCCAAAAACTCCAAAAGAAATTTTCACAATTCCTGCAAATACAATAAGAAGCAAGCTCTAAAAGAAAAATATAAAAGCTATTGTTCGAGGAAAATAAAAGGAGATAAGAATATACAAATATTTACAAGGTGGTTATTATGAACATCACCAAACCGAATCAAATCGTTTGAGCTTAGTCGGGGTTGCTTGAGAAGCAACCCGGAGTACCAAGTTTCTTGCTTTAAGATAACGCCACCAACTATACGCTCTCTCTTTGGCCTTGGCAAACCCATAAGGCGAGCTACCTCCGGTAGCATCCCCCACTCATTAATAACTTCTTATTCGGGAACTTGACCAAGTATAAGCAAAATGCCATCATCATCAATATCATCATAGTGGACATCTTCTTCGGATGGTTCCTTGGTGGCATATTCAAATGTCGGTGCAAAGTTCAATGGATTAGAGTTTGGGTAATGTGGACGTTCGTCCACACCGCCAGGCACCCTGCGCACGCCCGCGCGGGACCGACTCAGTTTTTCAATGTATGGCGGCGGCCACCCATGCGGCCCCCTCCCGGTCGGGGGCCAGTCCGATCTCGTATACGGGGCGATGTGTCGGACCTCGATTTCGGATGACGATCCGGACTTGTACTAGACGGGTGCGGGCACCCGTGTTTCCGTTTGGAGTCGATCGAGTCATGGTTGTAAATGTTTAAAGGCCGATATGTTTGGTAAGACGACCTTTTTAGCTAGTGAACTGAATTTGTTGCCGATTTGTGGAGTCGCCACCGAGTCAATTATGGGGACTCGGAAACCGTTCAAGTCAACTTTGACCCTTAGCCGGCTCAAATTTGAGGGGCACGGGACCTAAAGATAAAGACTTGCACCCTTAAGCACTCCATGTCTGGAATAACTCTCATTGCCAATAGTTTCGGACATCCGAAAACCGTCGATTCTGAGTAAGGGTGAGGGTACGTATTGGGAAGCCAACATCCGATAGACATCGACACCCAATCCCGCCCGCACTATAGCGGCCTCTACTAATCAATCGTTGGGCTGATAACTTTGCTCTTTGTTTTGGCGGAAATACTGTAACATCCGTTGTTTTCACCCCATACCTTTTGCTTTGTCGGTTGTTTAAGGACAAGTAAATTTTGTCGTCGAAGTAGTTGTGTTTACATTCTTTACATTCGATTTCACGTGACAAGCAGGTCATGAAAAGATGCACATAGGAGAGTAGAGAGTACTAATATTATAGGTATTAGCAAATCAGTTTTAACGTGATAATACAGATATTAGTCATTCTCGTGGTATACCTTACCCGGTATTCTGCTTAAGATCCGTCGGTTCGGTATTAATAAGGATGCGTTGAACCATACATGGCGAGCACCGGGACTAATACGGAACCCGACCATCGTTTTGTTCAATTTTAGTTGATTTACGTTTTGAATTCCGTGTTAAGTGATTTAGCATGCGTTTATAAGGTCATAAAAGCAATAAATCATACGAAAAACTTTAAATGCGAATGTAAGTAAATCATGTAGTGAGGAGTTGCACCCTCGGAATATACACTAAACGGGACACGATGCATAGATAGTTGAGAACGGATCTCGGAATTACTCGGGTCTATTTATTGTATTTTAGTGTTTGCGGTTGAAGTAGGGACGTTACGTGTTTTAGTATGTGTAGTGGACCTAGTGTCCACGTTTAACATTATCGTAGTGCATAATAAAGGTACAAAAATGTAAAGTTTTGTTCAGAGAACAACCTAGTGACGACTCGACTTCGAAAGGCGGATCCTCCTAGCTTGCCCGGTGATTTTTGGCAGAGTTCCGTTACCGTCGGCCCTTCTTGCGGCTATTCCGGCAGAGCTCCGCTACTACTGGCTTGTTCTGCGGCTAATCCGGCAGAATTCCGTTACTAGACTACAGCTAGTCGAACACAGGCACCTCGGGATTGAGTGGAGTGCTCGAAGGTGAGGAGTAGCGTCGATGTCGCTTTATCGGAACTACGATCGAGTGGATTGTTTGCCTCGGGTGTCGGAGTGCGAGCCCTTAGCGAGAAATTCTTTACGAGTGAAGAGGGAAGAGAATTGAATTGTGTGTCGAAATGAGGGGGTGAAGGGGGGTATTTATAGGTGTTTTTCGGTCCTCGTCACCCAGATAGGCGCCTGAGCCCAGGTGCACCAGAACTTAGGCGCCTGGGTTTGGGCGCGTGAAGACACAGGCGCGCAAGGTGAGGCGCTCGGAGTTTCGAAGATACGATTTTGATACTTTCCAAAACCCAGAAGCGGGTGTATAATATGAAGCTTGGGGATTAAGTCTTCCCCGGTTTTGACCTAGCGCCGTGGTGTTTAGTGGGCCTCGGGTGTGCATCTCGAGGTTCGCTTGGCGCGGTGCTGACTTGGTTTGAGTTACGGGACCGACTCAGGGTCCCGGTGTCAGAATTGACTCTAATTAGTGTCTATGCGACCGTAATGACACGACTAAGGCTGCCAAGATGTTACTTTATTTTTTCCGAGTAAGTTATTTGATCCGTTCCATAGAAAGACTATCTAAAACATCGCGTTGCAGTCCGATCGTGATCAGGTGTTTGTTGGACACTCCTGCAGCCACCAGGTACAAATTTGGGTGCCTAAAGGTAATTATCTCGTGCTAGAAATTCGTCATCGGTTGGTATTTCCACCATATGGTCCCACAATTCCTTTCCGAAAGGGATATTTGGCAAGAAGGCGGGCAATACAAATTGAATGGTGCTCTTACCAACATTAAAAGACAATTTTCCTTTTTGCACATCGATAATCACTCCGTCGGTTGCTAGGAAAGGCCGTCGTAATAAGATAGGATTGCGTTCTTCAATGGGCATGTCAAGAACCACGAAGTCGGTAGGTATGTACAACGGACCTACCTTAACCATAAGATTTCGTGCTAACCCAATTGGCGCTTTCGTAGTACCGTCGGCCATCTAAACGTTAAGCGGAAAGTGTACCATCCTTGGAATATTAATTGTTTGAGCAATGATCAATGGCATAAGGCTAATGTCCGCCCCTAGATCATATAGTGCTCGATGTATTTCAACATTGTCGATCGAACAAGGTATGGAGAAGCTACCGTGCTCACAAAGCTTAGTAAGAATGGTAACTTTTGGGGTGACCCTAGGTGGCATTGGGGTTTCTTTCTTCATGGTAGAATTCAAGATCATATCCCTTATATACTCGATCGGAGTAGGCATGGAGGGACTAGTTTCTAAATTCTCTATCAAATCGGTGAAGGTTATATACTCCATAGCTTGGCCATTTGAGGGGTTTTGAGGCTACATTCAAGGGTGGTACTACAATTATAGAGATTAGGTTCTTGTCTTCTATTGGAATCTGTTCAATGACGTAGGTAAGGTCTCCTACAAGGTATTTGGATGGATCTCTTCTTGGTCTTTCGGTTACACCCTCGGCCACATTCTCATCGAATTCTTTGATTGAGGGATGAGATGTAAAAGTTTGTGGATCAAAGGGTTTCACCGGTCCCTTTTTGCTCAATACCTTAATAGCATTCACGGATGCTTGATTGGAAGAATTGGTCGGTTCATGAGAAAATCGAGCTTGCGAGGCGGCACGTTCCTCTAAAGCTTCAAGTCTAGCTCGATTTGATGCGTTTTCTTCCAATAGAAACTTGATCGTTTGTTGAATGTCATAAAAAGGTTGAAAGTTTCCTTGAGAATGCCTTGGAGGATTATGTGGAGGGTAGATTCTAAAGGGAGGACCATAGCTAGGTCGAGGTGGTCCTTGAGAATAATAACTTTGATTGAATTGATTTGCATGAGGAGGTCTTTGTTGATAGCAGAACCCATATGAATTAGAATAAACCCTTTGATTGGGGGCTCTTGGAATTGCATGATCTTGACAAGGATATGATTCTTGAGTTGGCATGGAACAAGATCCGGTTCCCCAATTAGTATTGTTAGTGTAAGATTTTTCATAGGTTCCTTGGGTATTGGCTTGATCAACATTCTCCTCTCTCATACAAAGATTGGAATCATGATCATATTTTCCACAATGATCACATGGAATTTCAACTCGATATAGCTTTGGAGGTGAGATAGATGTTCGCCTTGGTGGTGTGATTCTTCTTGGTGGAGTAATTCTCCTTGACTGGGGCCTCATCTTGAGTTGAGAAGCATCTCTAGCAACCACTGCTTCAAATCTCTCAACTAATTGGGCGATCTTCGCCTCAAGAGTGGCCTCCATATCACTTGATGATTTTGACTTTTCAATTGACTCACCACCTTTTATTTCTTTACAATGCTTGCCACTTTTGCCATCTTCTCGAGAAGCTTATGGGATTCAACCTCGTTTAGTAAGAAAAAGTCGCCTCTTGCGGATGTGTTGAGATTCTCCTTTGCATCGGCCAATAGAGAATTAAAAAATATATGGAGCAAAAGCCAATGAGGAATACCATGGTGTGGGCACTTTCTTTGTAATGTTTGAAATCGATCCCAAGCTTCACTTATGTTCTCATTTTCTTGTTGTTGAAATGTTTGAATTTCCCTCCTAAATTTGTTGGTCTTTGATGGTGGGAAATATTTCTCAAGGAAAGTGTTGCATAAGTGCTTCAAAGTGCGAAAAGTATTTCTAGGGAAACTTTTAAGCCACCTTCTTGCTCCATCACGCAACGTTCGGGGAAAAAGAATCCGGTGTAGTTGACACTTGGTAACACCTTCAAGCTTGATACCAATAAGACTTTCCTTGAAAAGACAAACATTTTCTACCACATCTTCATCCGGCAATCCTCGAAAAGTATGTTGTTGGATTAGATTGATGATGGAAGGTTTGAGCTCAAAATTCTCCGGGGTGGCCCCGATGAAGACGGGAGAAGAAATTTCTTCACTGGATGGTTGAGAATGGGACCCAAGTGTAGCCATACTTGAATCCTTGGATGTTGGTTGAACAAAGATGGGGTGTTGAGGAATGAAGAAATTGGTGGAAGATCACAATGTCAAGTCGTTGCTTCGGCACACAAGATTTTCAAGAGACTCGCCCTTCGAACGGGGATCAAGCAACCTAAATCACAAGTATTCCAAACAAAAACTCGACAAATGATGAGCCTCCTAGCACCTAATGGCACTAGGGTAGGAGGAAGGAAAAATGAAGCTAAAACAACTAACCAAACACAATAAACTAAAACTCGACTAACTGGTCACCGTCCCCGGCAACGACGCCATTTTGATGCGCGTCAGATTGTCGCCTATCAAACACGATCAAACAAAATTTATAAACTTCAACTGACTACTACATAGTAGTGGAAAGTCGGGATCGATCCACAGGGACGGTCGAGGGTGGTCGGTCGAGCCTAAGTCTGAGAGTGGTTGGGATCTAAGAAAGGGGGGTTGCAATAGAGTAGACTAAGCTAATTAAATGAAACAACATCTAAGGCAAGCGAATTAGATGACTAAAACGAGAAACAATGATGATAAAGGCGTTATGGAGAGTCGGGGAGTCGGAATTTAAGACAAGGGTACAAGCATCACAAGAATTATCACAAGATGGATAAGGGAAGTACCATCTTTTGGTTTTCCTACCAACCTAGCCTAAACTCGCTTTCGCGACGAATAAACTAAAGTCTCAAGCCGAGATTACTCGAACCCCGAGTTTCCCCATATTGGTTCAAGTGAGTCAAGCTAACCTAGGCGATCAAGCTAAGTCGACCAGACACAACAATCTCATGCAAGACATATCCCCCTCAAATGCAATAGTTCTCACAAAATGAAACCCGAATCTAGTCGCTATCCCCCTAACAAAGATCTACTCACTATCCATGCTAAACATAATAAAACAAGAAATAAAGAGGCTAAGAGAAAAATTAAACATGCTTGAACTAGAGAAAAGATAATTAACCTAAAACAATAAAGGAAACTACACTAACAAAACAACAATAAGGAAGAGAATAAACAAGGCAAAACAAATGAGACAAATACTAGAAGGAAAATGATGGGAACAAACAAAGGAGAGAAAAAAAAGGAATTACTAACAATGAGATTTAAACAACACAAACAGAAGAAATGACTAGACAAACAAACAAACTAACAAACAAACAACACTATGGAGAGACAAACAAAGGAGAGAGAAAAAACAAACAAACAATGAAAAACAACACTAACATAAAAAAAGTAACACGACAAACAAACAATAGATTAACAAGAAATTAAAAAGGAAACTCATTAATTAATGGAGAAAGGGAGAAAGAAAGAAACTACCAACTATGAACAAAATGAAAGGAAGAAGATGAAGATTAAAATAAAGCTTGAATCTTGGAGGAGAAAATACAAGAACTTGTCACCAATTCTTGCAAAACTCTTCAATCTTCAAAATAAAACTCAAATCTTCAACAAAGATTGAAGCTTGATTGCAAATTGTAGAGTAGATTTAATCTAAACTAAGAAAGTTTTCTAAATCTATGGAGTTTTTCTATGGAAACCACCACTACTACTACTACAATGGAGATCTACTAGAACTACCCTAATCTAAGGAGCCACACTTAAGGCACAAATTGAAATGAAAACCTAGGGTTACTATATATACTAAACCCTTATGGGTCACACAACTTAAGGCCCAAATCCAATCTTCCTTTCTTTAATTAGACCTTTTATGGCAAAGCTTCACCCTGCGATTAATTGGCATTCACGGGCTAACAGGGCCGGGTAAAACTTCACCCGGTGAAACTCTTCCCAGTTTGCAATTTTGGCGCTCCTTTACCGTCGGGCGAAACTTCACCCGGTGGGCGAAATTTTCGCCCGGTCATTTCGCTCGGTGGTGAGTGTTCACGAAAATCTTCGGGAAGGTGGAAAATATCGTCGGGCAAAATTTCGCCATGTGGTGACTCATCGGGTGAAACTTCACCCTGTGGTTTTCTGCCTCTTTTCCGGTCTCTTTCTTTGCCGATCGATTGGATTACTTGAACTTTCAGTCATGTGCTTTGATCTTCGGACTGTATCCCTCTCTTTCATGCTCATAGAGCTCAGACACGTTTTTGGTTGAAAATCCTATCAAAAATAGATAGAAAACTACCAAAAACACGTAAAACGTAAAACAGAGACGCTAATGCGAGAAATACTCAAAATACGGCGATAATCGCACTCTAATCTCGCAAAACGGAGGAAAAAGGGTCTAAATGGCAGGAAAAACGGTCCAAATTTGACACACAACAGAAATATTCGTTGTATCTAGTTCTCCACTCGGCTTTTGATCGCGCCCCAATCCTATCAAAAATATATCAACAGAAATATTCGTTGTATCAACTATAGTACCACTGGTAGCCATAAAAGGTCGACCTAAGATAATGGGGGGTAATAGTGTCTTCGGGCATATCCATGACAACAAAGTCGGAGGGGATGAAGAACTTACCAACTTGAACGAGTACGTCCTCAAGTATCCCAAGTGGGTACTTGACGGACCTATCCGCAAGTTGAATCGACATGATAGTGGGTCTCATCTCCCCCACACTAAGTCTCTTAGCAATAGAATAAGGTAACAAACTAACACTAGCCCCTAGGTCGCCGCATAAAGCTTGATTAACAACAACATTTCCTACCCGACAAGGGATGGAAAAACTACCGAGGTCCTCTAGTTTCTTTGGCATTTGATTCATAAGAATGGTACTACATTGTGCCGTGAGAGAGACACATTCTTTGTCCTCTATTGTTCTCTTTTTAGTCAAGACTTCTTTCAAAAACTTAGAATAGAGGAGCATTTGGGAAATTACCTCGGTGAAGGGTAAAGCTACCTCTACTTTCTTCAACATATCCACGAAAAAGCTAAATTGGGAATTCTCCTTTTGTGGCTTAGCTCGTTCGGGAAAAGGCAATGGAGGGACAAACGCGGGAGGCGGTGGAACATTGGATTCTTCTTCTTCTTCTTCGGCTAATCGCTCCGCCTCTTTTCTTTTGGCTTCTTCTGCTTCCATTTTCTCTTTCTTCTTTCTTTGTTCTCTTTGTTCATTCTCCGCATTTTGGAGGATATCAAACTCCGCTTGTATTCCCCGGTTTTGTTTGGGGGAAGTGGAAGATGATTCTTGTGGTGCACTTGGTTGATTGACTTTGGGTGGGATGGTCTTGTTATTCAATTTCAAGTTCTTATATAGGTCCTCAACTTTTTTGCCACCTCTCAAAATGATGACATTTGCTTGGTGTGAAGGGCCTCTTGGGTTTTGGGGTTGCCCGGGCAAACCATGGGGTGGTTGAATTGGGGCGGCTAAGGCTTTTGTTGCTTCTTGTGATTTCCAAACCTTTAGCCTTGCCTTAATATCTTGATGCTCATTCCATAGTTGCCCAACGGTTCTTTGCAAATCATTATTGTTATGCCATGGACTTCCTCCTTGACCAAATTGAAAATTACTTGATTGGCCATAAGATTGAGAGGGTTGATTGAATGGTTGTTGATTGTAACCTTGATTTCCTTGAAAATTACCTTGGAACCCTTGATTGTATCCTTGATTGAAGTGATTACCATGTTGATTTTGGTAATTGTTGTAATTGTTAGGAACATGGAAGTTGCTACCTTGTTGATTGAAGTTGCTCCTTTGATGAGGAGGCATATATGGGGGCATCTTTGGGGGGAGGACCTTGGTTAAAGGGTCTTTGTTGACTTTGATTAAATGGCCTCGTTTGACTCCCTTGGGAACGTGGCATCGATTTTGAACATTTTGATTCCCATAAGAGAAATTAGGATGAAACCTTGTGCCGACATTGTAAGTATTGGAAAAGGGATCAAATTGAGGTCTTTGCCCACACACTTGTATAGCTTGGACTTCATTTGGCTCTTCAACATAAGTTTCTTCATTAGGAATACAAGAGCTAGAATCATGGCCATAATTGCCACAATGATCACATTGAACTTCCCATGTTATTTGCTTTGGAGGTGATGGTTGCCTTGGTGGAACACTCCCTTGAATTTGGTACATACCTCTAGGAGTGGGCTTAGAATTCATGACATCCATTCTCTTTTTCAATTCTTCAACTTCCGCTTGAAGTTTCAATTCATTAGAACTCTTAGATGAGTTCACTTCAAATTTCTTTCTTTAATCCCTCGATTGACCCATTCTAGAATCACTCCTTGCCATCTTCTCAATAAGATTCTTAGATGCCTCCTCGGTGAGAGAAGAAAAGTCTCCTCCGGCGGAGGAATTGAGGTTTTCCTTGGTTCTCGATGAAAGGCTGTTATAAAATGTTTGAGTAGTTACCCAACCGGGTATTCCATGGCGTGGACATTTGCGCAACAAATCTCTAAATCTTTCCCAAGCGTCACTTAGGCTTTCAAATTCATCTTGCTTGAAGGTTTTTATCTCCATCCGATATTGGTTAGTCTTTGACGGCGGAAAATATTTTTCCAAGAAGGCATTAGATAATTGAGCCCATGTTGTGAATGTATTAGCGGGATGGCCTTGAAGACATCTACGAGCTCCATCTCTCAAGGTCTTCGGAAATAATAAACGATGCCATTGACATGAAGTTAATCCATTGAGACGGGCTTCTACTAATTTTTCTTTAAATGAAACAATGTGCTCTTGGGCATCTTCTTGAGAAAAACCGTGAAAAGTATCTTGTTGGACCGCATTTGTCAAAGAGGCTGTCAATTCATAATTCTCGGGTATCTCTCCGAAGTCGACGGGAGAAGGTGTTTCTTCGTGTGTTAATTGAGAATGTGAACCTAGGGTCGCCATTTGTTGGGTTGTTGGTGATGGTGGATTTGAATTTGGTGAATTTGGTAAATTCGGAGGGGATAGATTTTGATTTGGTGGTGGTGTTTTCGGTGATGGTGGTGGTGGTGAATTTTGTGAAGTGGAAGGTATGGAAGGATTATTTGGAGTGGGATTGTTTGATGTAGAAGGTGTAGAAGGTGTATGTGGAAGAATGAGATTAAGGTTAGGAGGTGATAATGAGGGATGTGGAATGATGGTGGTTGAGTTATTTCCCCGAAAACGCAATGCTCTAAAAGTCCTTTCCGGCTCCGGATCGAACCACAAGGGCGATGACGTGTTCCTGGGCATAAAGCTCAATTAAACGGTGAGACTCCTAGCACCTCGCGGCACTAGGGAAAAGGGAGAAGAGAAAAGAATCAAACACAATAACTAAAAACACAACAACTACTAGCCGTTCCCCGGCAGCGGCGCCATTTTGATCACTCCCCAATCGGATCGGTCGTTTAGTGAAGGACGGGGGATCAAACAATATTTATAGACTCGGAATAACACAAAAACTACTAGAGTAATCGTGGTAAGTCGAGGTCGGTCCACAAGGAACGGAGTGTGTTGACAAGTTTAAAGTGGTGTGTTTGATGTCTAGAGGGGGGTTTCTAAGGGTCGAGTCTATACTAGAGAAATGACTACGAGGATAGCTAGGGGTGATCAATCTAGGGAAAGGTGTTAGGGGGAAGTCGGGATTCGGTACTTGGAGTCTAAGAAGGTCGGAATCGAGTTTTTGTCGCAACATTGATAAAGGGAGAATGCCACCTTTCGATTTCTTCACCCAACCCACCTAAAAACCCGCTTTCGCGACGAATAAGGGTAAGTCTCTAGTCATGGTAATTACTACCCCGAGTTTCCCCATATTGATAGAAACTAGTCAAGGTCGGTCTAGTTGGCCGGACTAAAACAACAATGACACAACAACCATAAACAAGATAAACCAACAAGCAAGCAACCCACCAACATCCCTTAATTCAAATAATCCAAGTCCTCATTTCTAAACCCCCAACAAGAAATCTACTCACTAATCATAATGGAAGACAATAAAACATTAACTAAGGAGAAAATCACTACAACATGCATATTAACTTGATCTAAAGAAACTAACAACAAAACAATAAGAAAACTATGATATAAAAATTACCCACTAAACTATGGAAGAAATAAGATCTAACACAATAAACTAGAGAATAATCTAGAACATCGTAAATAAAATCTAGAGTAACTAACAACACTATTATGATCTAAACAAGACAATAATGAGAAAACTATATTAAATATAAACTAGAGATTAGAGAGTGGAAGAAAAATATACCAACTATGAAGATCTACAAGAAATAAGAAGATTGCATAAATAAAGATTGAATCTTTGATGAAGAGAATGAAGAACTTGTCAGTAATTCTTCAATAAACCCCACAAATCTTCAAGTAAAACTTGAGATTATCTTCTACAAACTTGAAATCTAGAGAATTGTTGATGGAAACTAAGTAGATCTACTACTAAATTACTACTAAGAATACTACTAGATTGTTCTACTAATGGATGGTTTTTCTACACTAATGGTGGGTGAAGTGATGGATGGTTGATAGTGGATATGAGGGATGCCTTGGGGAACAAACTAGGGTAACATATATATAGTAATGTCTTAATGGGTATTTATCTAAAGCCCAAATCCAACTTTTTGCTTCATTAGTGAGATAATCACCCTTTGCATCTTCATGGGGTGAAACTTTGCCCTGCGGCTTGACGTATTAATCCCACCGGGTGAAATTTTGCCCGGTGAGATTTTCTTATCTTTTCGCGGTTTTCGGCACTTTTCTCCATCGGGCGAAATTTCATCCGGTGGGAAGTCTCGGAAAATCTTCAGGGGAGGCAAATTACCGTCGGGTGAAACTTCGCCCGGTGGTGTCTCACCGGGTGAAGTTTCACCCAGTCATCTTTCTGGCCTCGATTCTTGTCTCATACTTCATCGATTGATTGGATGACTTTAAACTTTAAGTTGCGTGCTTTGCTCTTTGGACGGTATTCCCTTCTCTTGTACTCGTGGAAGGTCAATCGTGATTTCGGTGCCAAATCCTATCAAAATTGATAGAAAAACTACCAAAAACACGTAAAATGCACAAGAGGGACGCTTATGCGAGAAGTACTCAAAATATGGCGATAATCGCACTCTAGACTCGCAAAATGAGGGAAAAACGGGTCTAAATGGGAGGAAAAATGGTCTAAATTTAGCACACAACAACTTTATATACCGATGTGTAATAGCTTGTTAGATTATCGAATTAACCGTTTATCATGGTATCAGGCTAAAACTCGATCCTCACGATCAATAATACGTGTTTTTGATCCTCACACCCCTGCCCACGACAGTACTACCTCTGGGCCTTCGACCCAACCCCATGGCCAAGTCCGACCCGTCGAGAACACCTGCCGGACATGCCACCTTTAGCGCCGGCGCCGGCGCCGGCCACCGGCCATCAGGCCGCCGGACACGCCCAACGACTCCCGCCCAGGCCCGTGTAACCCGTGGCCCCATTGTTACAGCCAACCCCACTCACGTTACGCTGCCAAGCCGGCCACCGCGCCCACAGCTGTAGCCACCAGGCCGGCCGCCGGCACCTGCCTTGGAGCCTGGGCGCCTCCCTGCCACCACCGTGGCCTCTGCTGCAGCTCACAGTTCACCCCAAATCAAATCGCTGCAGGTGGTCACCCGCCTCACCAGGTCGCTGCCGCCACCTCGTCCGCCACCTGGTCGGCCGCCTCCCCTGTCGTCGCGCCTGCTGCCGCCTGGCCAGTTGCCCTCCATCACCAGCCACGACACACCTATGCCTCCTCCATCCTGATTCCGAAATCGAGTCCTTCTGTGAGCTTTATTAAGAATGCTCCACATAGTGATTTGGGCCAAGCCCACACCATTCAACAAACTTTTGTCAATGGTCAATGGTTGATGGACACGGGCGCATCCTCTCGTTTGAATGCCGACATAGGTACTCTTCGTTCCCCTTTTAATTCTAGCTTGATTCGTTCAATTTATGTCGGGAATGGTTCTAGTATTCCGGTTCTTGGGTCCTGAACCTCTCACCTATCCACTAAACCCGAACCCTCCACCTCAAAAATGTTTTATACACCCCGCAAAATATTAAAAACCTTATTTTCGTCCGTCAATTTACGAAAGAAAATAATGTTTCCGTCGAATTTGACCCGTACGGATTTTCTGTCAAGGATTTAGTAACTGGGAATTTGATTCTGAGGAGTAATAGCGACGGTGAGTTATACCCCATGTGTTCCACCCCAACCACCCCGACCTCCTCTAATCAGCACCTTGTCACCTTGTCCTCTGACATTTGGCATTCCTGATTGGGGCATCCCGGACCAAATATTTTGGATATTTTGCGTAATAATTTTTTCCTTGATTGTAATAAAACCGAGCATCGCTCACACCTCTGTCATTCCTGCCAAATTAGCAAACATAAATGATTACCGTTTTCCGAGTCATTCTCTCAAACGGTGGCCCCATTCGATATAATCCATAGGGACCTTTGGACATCTTACGTAACAAGTAAATCCGGCTATAAATATTATCTCGTACTTATCGTCAAATTTTCGCAATTTGTTTGGGTTTATCCTTTAAAGTTCAAATCTGAGACTTATGCCAAATTTCTGAAATTTCGGGCCTACGTCAAAACCAATTTAATCACGAAATTAACGTGTTTCAGTGTGATCTTGGCCGTGAATTCGACAAAAATTCGTTTAGACAATTTGGAGATGCTAACGGCCTCATTTTTCGGTTTTCATGCCCCCAAACCTCATCTCAAAATGGTAAAGTCGAGCGGATGATTCGTCGTTTAAATGAAATCACCCTCACCTTACTTTTTCATGCCTCCGTCCCAACCATATATTGGGTCGATGCCCTTCAAACTGCTACCCACCTTCATAATATACTTCCCTCCCGTCTTCTCCAATCTCAATCACCCACTTCCGTCCTCTTTCTAAAAACTCCCTCGTATGACCACCTTCGTGTTTTTGGATGTTCGTGCTATCCCAACCTCTCTTCCACTCGTCCCCACAAACTCACACCACGATCTACTAAGTGTGTCTTCATAGGGTACCCCGATGAATTTCGTGGCTACAAATGCCTTAACCTCACCACCGACAAACTCATTCACTCGCGTCACGTTAATTTCGATAAATCGGTTTTCCCGTTTGTTCAATCCGACCCTAAAACTGTCGAATCATATTCCTTCCTTGATTATTCACTTCCACTGCCCATCTTATCATCCCTCTTTGAACCTGAGCCAAAAACCCAACCCCCAAACCCACCAACCCAATCACTCCCCCCAAATCCCCACTTTCAGCCCACTCCCTCACCCCCCTCCCCTCCCCCCATCTCAGCCCCAGCCTTTTCCTTCCCCCCTACAGAACAGGCCCAAATATCCTCCCCTAGGCCCAACCCACCTCTTCCCCAATAACCCATACTCTTTCGCCCCATTCGTCTCCTCCACCACCACCACCACCACCACCACCTACCCGCTCCCATCGCATGACCACTCGAGCCATGCATGACATTTTTAAACCTCGTGCTCTCACTGCTTCCGCTACCCCACCCCTCTCCCCTATTCCAAAATCACCTCACCTAGCACTCTGTGACCCGAACTGGAATGCTGCCATGAATGACGAATATCGTGCTTTAATTAAAAATGGAACGTGGGACTTGGTCCCTCGTCCCTCAGACTCACCTATCATTCGGTGTATGTGGTTATATACTTATATCGCCACAAATTTAATTCAGACGGTTGGAATTGACTGTGACGAGACTTTCAGTCCTGTGGTCAAACCCACCACCATTCGGACTGTTCTTAGTTTCGCTATTAACCGGGCCTGGCCCATTCACCAGTTTGACGTTAAAAATGCGTTCTTACATGGAGACCTTGTTGAAACCGTTTTATGCACCAGCCCCCAGGATTTGTTGATCCCTCGGTTCCTGCCCACGTTTGCCGTCTCCGTAAGTCCTTGTATGACCTCAAACAGGGCCCTCGGGCGTGGTACCAACGCTTTGCAAATTTTATTCTCTCCCGGGGCTTTAAGAGTAGCACTTGTGATCCGTCTCTTTTTATTTTTCATCACGGGCATGACATTGCTTATCTATTATTATACGTTGATGATATTGTACTAACCGCGTCTAGTACTAGCTTGCTACGACGCATTATCACTACTCTTTGACAGGAATTCGCTATGACCGATCTGGGTTCCTTGCACCATTTCCTTGGCATTCAGGTGACCCGTAATTCGACAGGTCTATTTCTCTCTCAGGATTCCTATGCCCGCGATATTCTTGCTCGGGCCGATATGTCCAACTGTAACTCGGTTTCTACACACATTGAAGCCGGGTAGAAACTTAGTGCCACCTTTGGTGCTCTTCTCCCTGACTCCACTCTCTACCGCATTTTAGCTGGCGCCCTACAGTATCTGACTATTACTCGACCGGACATCTATTGTGTGCTAAATTTAGACCGTTTTCCCTCCCATTTAGACCCGTTTTCCCTCGTTTTGCGAGTCTTGAGTGCGATTATCGCCATATTTTTCGTACTTCTCGCATTAGCGTTCCTCTTGTGCGTTTTACGTGTTTTTGGTAGTTTTTCAATCATTATGATAGGATTTGGCACCGAAATCATGATTGAGCTTTCACGAGCACAAGAGAAGGGAAAACCGTCCAAAGAGCAAAGCACACAACTTAAAGTTTGAAGCCATCCAATCAATCGACGAAGAATGAGACAAGAAAGAGGCCAGAAAAATGATCGGGCAAAATTTCACCCGGTGAGACACCACTGGGCGAAATTTCACCCGACGGTAAAAATGCCTCCCGAAGATTTTCCGAGACTCCCCACCGGGCGAAACTGACCGGGCAAAATTTCGTCCACCGGGTGAAATTTCGCCCGATGGAAGAAGTGCCAAAAACGCAAAAAAAGGAAGAAAATCTGACCGGGTGAAATTTCACCCGGTGGAATTTATCGTCAAGTCCGCAGGGCAAAGTTTCACCCTATGAAGATGCTAAGGAAGATTGTCTCACTAATGGAGCATAAAGTGGATTTTGGGCTTTAGGTTAAATACCCATTAAGGCTTTACTATATATATGTTACCCTAGTTTGTTGCCCAAGCTACCATCCTCATATCCCATCATTAGTGTAGTTACACCATTCCACCATCTTATTACACCATCTTCTTAGTAGTAGTATTCTAGTAAAAATCCCCCATAATTCTAGTAGCTTACATAGTAATTAGTAGTAGATCTACTTAGTTTCTATCGACAATTCTCTAGATTACAAGTTTATAGTAGATTATTCCAAGTTTTATTTGAAGATTTGTTGGGTTTATTGAAGAATTAAGTGACAAGTTCTTCATCTTCTTCATCAAAGATTCAACCTTTATTTATGTTCTAGTTTTATTTTGAAGATTTGTTGGGTTATTTGGAGGATTAGTGACAAGTTCTCCATTTTATTCATTAAAGATTCAATCTTTATTCATGCAACATTATTATTTCTTATAGATCTTCATAGTTGATATATTTCTCTTCCACTCTCTAATCTCTAGTTTAGTTTTAATGTTATTTTCTCATCATTGTCTTGTTTAGATCATATTAGTGTTGTTAGTTTCCTTAGATCTAGTCAATATGCATGTTGTAGTGATTTTCTCCTTAGTTAATGTTTTATTGTCTTCCATTATGATTAGTGAGTAGATTTCTTGTTGGGGGGTTTAGGGATGAGGACTTGGATTATTTGAATGAAGGGATGTTGGTGGGTTGCTTGTGTAACACCCCGTTACTTTCTGAGTCATTTATATTCCGTTATTTTTCTATTTTATTTAAATCGGTTTCTTTTTAAATTGGAAAAAAAAAATATTTTCAATACCGATATGGTAATAAAGTATTTGAGAAAGTGAAACACTATTTAAACCGCTTTCTGTTGTGAGCCGTGACCCAACTTATGACTCAAAAAACAAAAAAAAAAAAAAAATAATCCTAAAACTATATATAAACCCCACGCCCCTTTTTACCCAATTCACCCTATTCATTCATTCTTCTTTCTTCACCTTTGCCGCACTGCTGTCTCTACTCTGCCTTTCTGATTTTCGCTCTTCTACACCCGATCATTGTCTTCTCCTTTGGCATACTACATAAACTGTAAGTAACTTTTACCTCCTGATTTCTCAAAGGTTTTGCTTTACAAGTTTACGATTTTCTTAATCGTTAATTTGTACCGTCGTCTTTTTATTTGGGCTCGAAAATTTTATAGCCTATGCAAATTATAGGAGATAATTGAAGGGGCATACCTATTAATTTGAGATTTTGGTTTCTGGGTTCTAGTAATCTATTTGGGTTGTTTCAATTTATTGATTTGTGGGTTTTGAGGCAAGCTTAGTGTGGGAAGAATGGCGGGGGTATCTTCCTTGTTGATATTTGCAGGGGTTAGAGGAGTATGGTGCGTGGGTTGGACATTTTTGGCAGAGGGTATATTGGTTGTTAGCATTAAAGAATTTTACGTGAGTCTTGACTCCGAGTCGATCGTTAGTGAGTCTTATGTGATAAAAAAAATAGCTATCAAATATCTTTGAGCGAGTACATGATTATTAAATCGAGCGGTATTTCGGATTGGGTTGGGATTTACTCGTCTCGAGGTTGAGTGACTTGTGTACCTTAGATAGGTACTATATAGGTTAGACCTGTGTTTTTATCGACTAGAGTATTGAACCATTTATATTATTTGTAGCCTGTGGGTTCGAGGAGAAAGAATTTGTGGATTAATACTAGCTGAGTTTGACCGTCTTGAGAGGTAAGGACGTTTTACCCCTTCACTATTAAGTAAAGAGCATGTTCGGATCAAAATATATTTTATAACGGTTTTGTAAATTATTTCGTCGATCGTTAATATTTTTATAATACTCGTAATGTTTGGATATTGAACTTTGTGACGTGAGTCACACATTGGTACTGTTTTGGTAAAACTTTTGGTAACTTATAACAGACTCTGGGAGCTCTGTTGGTCTAGATGGTTTTAAGGTGCGTCTAAGACGTTCCTGGGACTCTGTCCCGAAACTATTTTTGAGTGAGGATTGTCCGGCCCTCACTCGCTAGGGAGTTAGACTTTCTCCTTTGGCAGTTTCATCCTACTGGCTGTCCAAATGTGAGAGGTGCGCACTGTTATGAGTCTAGCTAAGCACAAGTGGTTACCTCTAGACCGTGCAAGGGTAGGACCTTGACACACAGGTTGCGAAAAATATATATTTTGGTTGGTTTGGATTTGACTACTATTTTTATGTTATTCTGGTATTTAAACGATGAGTTTAACTCTGGTTTTAGTTTATTATTATTATTATTATTATTATTATTATTATTATTATTATTATTATTATTATTATTATTATTATTATTATTATTATTATTATTATTATTATTATTATTATTATTGTTATTGTTATTATTATTATTTCACGAATTATTATATTGTTATACTTTTGCTCAGCTTTGCTGACGTCCTTTTGTTTTGGGTCGTTCCCCCGCTGGAACCTGTACCCATTTGTGTTTTTGGGTACAGCTGATAGGTACACTTGAGTTGCTGCATGGGTGCATTCTGGTATCGGGTTATGCTGAGCGAGGAAGAACTTTAATAATTTAACTCTGACTACAAACTATTTACATTATTATTGGATTTATTGGTTTGCTATTGTTTTAAACCGTTTTGGATTTTGTAAGACTTAAAGACTTCCGCTGGAACGTTTTCAATTTAATTAGCTATCCGATTCCTATTTTTATTTATATATTAATTATCTTTTCCTTGCACTTGGCTCCGTAAAGCTAAGTGTGGAGTAACAACTTTGAATTTTCCGTTTTTGGGTTTTTATTTTGATTGCGAAAATTTAGGGCTGTTACAGTGGACCTTGACACACAGGTTACGAAAAATATATATTTTGGTTGGTTTGGATTTGACTACTATTTTTATGTTATTCTGGTATTTAAACGATGAGTTTAACTCTGGTTTCAGTTTATTATTATTATTATTATTATTATTATTATTATTATTATTATTATTATTATTATTATTATTATTATTATTATTATTATTATTATTATTATTATTATTATTATTATTATTATTATTATTATTATTATTATTATTATTATTGTTATTATTATTATTATTATTATTATTGTTATTATTATTATTATTATTATTATTATTATTATTATTATTATTATTATTATTATTATTATTATTATTATTATTATTATTATTATTATTATTGTTATTATTAATATTTCACGAATTATTATATTGTTATACTTTTGCTCATCTTTGCTGACGTCCTTTTGTTTTGGGTCGTTCCCCCGCTGGAACATGTACCCATTTGTGTTTTTGGGTACAGCTGATAGGTACACTTGAATTGCTGCATGGGTGCATTCTGGTATCGGATTATGCTGAGCGAGGAAGAACTTTAATAATTTAACTCTGACTACAAACTATTTACATTATTATTGGATTTATTGGTTTGCTATTGTTTTAAACCGTTTTGGATTTTGTAAGACTTAAAGACTTCCGCTGCAACGTTTTCAATTTAATTAGCTATCCGATTCCTATTTTTATTTATTTATTAATTATCTTTTCCTTGCACTTGGCTCCGTAAAGCTAAGTGTGGAGTAACAACTTTGAATTTTCCGTTTTTGGGTTTTTATTTTGATTGCGAAAATTTAGGGCTGTTACAGTTGGTATCAGAGCAATAGGTCTTTCCGAAAAGTTTTGCAAAATTTGAAATGGTTTAAAATAAAAAAAAAACTTTCTTTTTAAACCGAGAGTGATGGGTGGATTGGGTGCATTGCATACGCATGAATTATTACGTCTATATTTATATTTGCCATGTTTTAGTACTATTAATTTTACCTAGTTGAATTGTGATAGAGGTGAGGTTTACTCACGGTATTATTTGGGATAGAATCATATTATGCCTGATTGTAATGGGATATCATTTATTGGAATTTGGAAAGTGTCTTGTCATGAATGGAGAGACAGTTGAGAATGTAGACATTGTTTTGGGTAATTTTTAGTGGACTTTATTTCAGCCCATGTTTTATTGATTGTGGTGCATCTCAATCTAGTAAACTATGTTTGTGGATAAAATGTATACAAAACCTTGTGAAATTGTGGTTTTGATGTTTGTCTTGCCATTTGTGGACTTAGTAAACCGTAAAAGGATGTATAAGAATGTGTGTGTTTATTGGTGATCATGATTTTAAGGCAAACCTGATAGAATTTTCATTACCCTACTTTGATGTTATTTTGGGGATGAATTAGGCCTAGTGTGCCGCCTTGGGGTGACCCTGATTTATTTGTGGAAAAAGAAGGATGAAACTTTAGGATTATGTATTGATTATCGGAAATTGGATTAAGTTACTATATAGAATAGGAATCTCTTATCTAGGATTGATGAGTTTATGGATTTGATGAACCGAACTTTAAGGACTTACCTAGATAAATTTGTTGTGATATTCATTGATGACATAGTGCACCTGATGTGTTTATGGATTTGATTATTTGTTGTAATATTGATTGATGACATAGTGATTTATTCAAAGAATGAAGAAGAACATGAGGAACATTTACAAGTTGTCTTAGGCATCTTGAGGGAAAAATAGTTATATGTTAAATTTTTGAGGTGTGACTTTTGGCTGGTTCGAGTAATTTTTGGGGAATATTATATCCAAAGATGGAGTATCAGTAGGTCCTGCTAAGGTTGTTAATGAGTGACTTGGATCGAAATTTGTAACTGAAACTCGTAACTTTTGGGTTTAGCTGGTTACTATAGGAGAATTGTGAAGGATTTTTCAAATAGATAAATCAATGGCTACACTGATGATAAAGCCACAAAATTTTATTTGGATGAGGGGTGTGAGGAATCGTTTCGAATTTTAAAGGAAAATTTGACCACTGCTTTGGGTTGGCCTTGCCGGATGAAAATGAAGCTTATGAAGTATATAAATATTCTTTTTGAGAATGGATTAGGTTGTGTTTTCAACGGAATAAGATAATAATTGCTTATGCATTTAGGCAGTTGAACCGTTATGAAGAAAATTACCTTACTTATGATTTAGACTAAGTTGCCGTAGTAGTTACTTTAGAAATTTGGAGACATACTGTTTAGTGGACCATTTAAAGTTTTTATGAGCGTAAATTTTAAGTTATATATTTACCCATTAGGAGCTAATCGTGAGATAAAGGAGCTTGTTGGATTTGATTGAGGATTATAAGATCGAGATTCAGTATCATGTAGGAAATGTCAATGTGGTGGCCAATGACTTGAGTAAACTTTTTCCCATACAATACCATTAGTGATGCACCATTTGAGGAAAGAATGTCTGATGTTTGGGATCAAAATGGCAAAATTAGGAACCCCGTCTAGTGTGTTATCTGTTGAGAGCGAGTTGATGAGTGTTATTAAAGAGTTGAAAGGTGGTGATGAATTTTTCTAGGATAAGTCGGTTGGTGAATGAGTCTGCTTTGTCAAGCGCGATGCGAATGGATTTATTAAGCGTTGAGATAGAATTTGCGTATCTAACCACAAGAAATTAAAGGAAAGATGTTTTATGTTTATTTGGGAGGTGATAAAATGCATACAGATTTGGAATGAGGATTTTGATGGTTTAGTATGAAGAAACAAATGACAGATGTTGTGGCTCAATACTTGATATATTAGAAAGTTATGAGTGAACATATGAACATCATGGAGAGTTAGATCCTTTAGGAGTTTCCGAGTGGAAGTGGAGTTTAATCTTTATGGATAGTTGGGTTGTCAAGGTCAGGGTAAGGTAATAATATGATTTGAGTTATAATTAATAGACAAATCAAGAGTGCACATTTATTCCAATGAAGGATATGTGAGAGAAGAAGCAACTATCACGGGGTCTCAAAGGATATGATATTAGGTAGCGAACACATGTGTTCCAATATTTTTGGAGAAACTTGAGCCAACCATAAGAGACAAATACCCTCGTCTTTTGCCTAAGGTAAATTTTTCGTGCTTCGAGGACGAAGCTTTATTTTAAGGTGGGTAGAAATATGCATGACTATTTTATTTACTGCTTTATTTTTGTGTTGGATTAACCTTGTTGTGTGGTTTCATGTTATCATTGCTTGTTGGTTACAAATATGAACCTATTTATATTGTTGGATTGGTTTTTCCATTGGTTATTGTTGGTTATGGTTTGATATTGGTTTTGATAATTCTTGAAATATTTGTTTATTTATATTGGTGGTTTACTTGTGAAATTTCAAAACTTTGAAAATATATTTAATTATTTTACCCGGCATGCTCTTAGCTTTCTAGGTGACATTTTTGAGGATTGTGAGAACTTTGTGGGTTTGAACTCTAGCATTATCTTGTGGAATTAAGTGATCTTATCTTGTGGATTTAGGTGGTGGTAAAAGTTGTTTGGATTTGAGGAATATGATCCTTTCGGATTTTTGGAGAATTTAGAAATGTGAGTCATCTTAGAGGTTGTATGATTGTTTTGGCGAAGTTTGGATATATATGGAGTAAACGGTTCATGTTGAATATATATATGAGAAATGTGAGAGTTTATTTTGGCGACGAGTTTAAACTTCGAGGACGAAGTTTTGTTTTAAGGAGAGAAGTCTGTAACACCCCGTTACTTTCTGAGTCATTTATATTCCGTTATTTTTCTATTTTATTTAAATCGGTTTTTTTTAAATTGGAAAAAAAAAATATTTTCAATACCGATATGGTAATAAAGTATTTGAGAAAGTGAAACACTATTTAAACCGCTTTCTGTCGTGAGCCGTGACCCAACTTATGACTCAAACAACAAAAAAAAAAAAAAAATCCTAAAACTATATATAAACCCCACGCCCCTTTTTACCCAATTCACCCTATTCATTCATTCTTCTTTCTTCACCTTTGCCGCACTGCTGCCTCTACTCCGCCTTTCTGATTTTCGCTCTTCTACACCCGATCATTGTCTTCTCCTTTGGCATACTACATAAATTGTAAGTAACTTTTACCTCCTGATTTCTCAAAGGTTTTGCTTTACAAGTTTAGGATTTTCTTAATCGTTAATTTGTACCGTCGTCTTTTTATTTGGGCTCGAAAATTTTATAGCCTATGCAAATTATAGGAGATAATTGAAGGTGCATACCTATTAATTTGAGATTTTGGTTTCTGGGTTCTAGTAATCTATTTGGGTTGTTTCAATTTATTGATTTGTGGGTTTTGAGGCAAGCTTAGTGTGGGAAGAATGGCGGGGGTATCTTCCTTGTTGATATTTGCAGGGGTTGGAGGAGTATGGTGCGTGGGTTGGACATTTTTGGCAGAGGGTATATTGGTTGTTAGCATTAAAGAATTTTACGTGAGTCTTGACTCCGAGTCGATCGTTAGTGAGTCTTATGTGATAAAAAAAATAGCTATCCAATATCTTTGAGCGAGTACATGATTATTAAATCGAGCGGTATTTCGGATTGGGTTGGGATTTACTCGTCTCGAGGTTGAGTGACTTGTGTACCTTAGATAGGTACTATATAGGTTAGACCTGTGTTTTTATCGACTAGAGTATTGAACCATTTATATTATTTGTAGCCTGTGGGTTCGAGGAGAAAGAATTTGTGGATTAATACTAGCTGAGTTTGACCGTCTTGAGAGGTAAAGACGTTTTACCCCTTCACTTTTAAGTAAAGAGCATGTTCGGATCAAAATATATTTTATAACGGTTTTGTAAATTATTTCGTCGATCGTTAATATTTTTATAATACTCGTAATGTTTGGATATTGAACTTTGTGACATGAGTCACACATTGGTACTGTTTTGGTAAAACTTTTGGTAACTTATAACAGACTCTGGGAGCTCTGTTGGTCTAGATGGTTTTAAGGTGCGTCTAAGACGTTCCTGGGACTCTGTCCCGAAACTATTTTTGAGTGAGGATTGTCCGGCCCTCACTCGCTAGGGAGTTAGACTTTCTCCTTTGACAGTTTCATCCTACTGGCTGTTCAAATGTGAGAGGTGCGCACTGTTATGAGTCTAGCTAAGCACAGGTGGTTACCTCTAGACCGTGCAAGGGTAGGACCTTGACACACAGGTTGCGAAAAATATATATTTTGGTTGGTTTGGATGTGACTACTATTTTTATGTTATTCTGGTATTTAAACGATGAGTTTAACTCTGGTTTCAGTTTATTATTATTATTATTATTATTATTATTATTATTATTATTATTATTATTATTATTATTATTATTATTATTATTATTATTATTATTATTATTATTTCACGAATTATTATATTGTTATACTTTTGCTCAGCTTTGCTGACGTCCTTTTGTTTTGGGTCGTTCCCCTGCTGGAACCTGTACCCATTTGTGTTTTTGGGTACAGCTGATAGGTACACTTGATTTGCTGCATGGGTGCATTCTGGTATCGGGTTATGCTGAGCGAGGAAGAACTTTAATAATTTAACTCTGACTACAAACTATTTACATTATTATTGGATTTATTGGTTTGCTATTGTTTTAAACCGTTTTGGATTTTGTAAGACTTAAAGACTTCCGCTGCAACGTTTTCAATTTAATTAGCTATCCGATTCCTATTTTTATTTATTTATTAATTATCTTTTCCTTGCACTTGGCTCCGTAAAGCTAAGTGTGGAGTAACAGCTTTGAATTTTCCGTTTTTGGGTTTTTATTTTGATTGCAAAAATTTAGGGCTGTTACAGCTTGCTTGTTGGCTTATCTTGTTTATGGTTTTTATGTCATTGTTGTTTTATTAGTCCGGCCAACTAGACCGACATTGACTAGTTTCTATCAATATGGGGAAACTCGGGGTAGAAATTACCATAGCTAGAGACTTACCCTTATTCGCCACGAAAGCGGGTTTTTAGGTGAGTTAGGTGAAGAAACCGAAAGGTGGCATTCTCCTTTATCAATGTTGCGACAAAAACTCGATTCCGACCTTCTTAAACTCCAAGTACCGAATCCCGACTTCCCCCTAACACCTTTCCCTAGATTGATTACCTCTAGCTATCATCGTAGACATTTCTCTAGTATAGACTCGACACTTAGAAAACCCCCATCTAGACATCAAACACGACACTTCAAACCTTACGTCATACTTCGTTCCCTGTAGACCGACCTCGACTTACCACAATTACTCTAGTAGTTTTTGTGTTATTCCGAGTCTATAAATATCGTTTGATCCCCCGTCCTTTGTTAACGACCGATCCGATTGGGAGGCGATTAAAATGGCGCCGTTGCCGGGGAACGGCTAGTAGTTGATTGTGTTTTTTTGTTGTTGTGTTTGATTCTTTTCTCTTCTCTCTTTTCCCTAGTACCGCGAGGTGCTAGGAATCTCACCGTTTAATTGAGTTTTATGCCCAGGAACACGCCATCGCCCTTGTGGTTCGATCCGGAGCCGGAAAGGACTTTTAGAGCATTGCGTTTTCGAGGAAATAACTCAACCACCACCATTCCACATCCTTCATTATCACCTCCTAACCTTAATCCCATCCTACCACATACACCTTCTACATCACACAACCTTCTCCCAAATAATCCTTCCATACCTTCCACTTCACAAAATTCACCACCATCACCGAAAACGCCACCACCAAATCCATCCCCTCCAAATTCACCAAATTCAAATCCACCGTCACCACCAATCCAACCAATGGCGACCTTAACCTCTCATTCTCAACTCACACATGAAGAAACACCTTCTCCCGTCGATTTCGGAGAGATACCCGAGAACTTTGAATTGAAAGCTTCTTTGACCAACGCGGTCCAACAAGATACATTTCACGGTTTTTCTCAAGAAGATGCTCAAGAGCACATCGCTTCATTTAAAGAAAAATTAGTAGGAGCCCGTCTCAATGGATTAACATCATGCCAATTGCATCGTTTATTATTTCCGAAAACCTTGAGAGATGGACCTCGTAGATGGCTTCAAGGCCATCCCACTAATACATTCACAACATGGGCTCAATTGTCTAATGCCTTCTTGGAGAAATATTTTCCGCCGTCAAAGACCAACCAATATCGCATGGAGATACAAACCTTCAAACAAGATGAATTTGAAAGCCTAAGTGATGCTTGGGAAAGATTTAGAGATTTGTTGCGCAAATGTCCACACCATGGAATACCCAATTGGCTAACCACTCAAACATTTTATAACACCCTTTCATCGAGAACCAAGGAAAACCTCAATTCGGCCGCCGGAGGAGACTTCTCTTCTCTCACCGATGAGGCATCTAAGAATCTTATTGAGAAGATGGCAAGGAGTGATTCTAGAATGGGTCAATCGAGGGATTCTAGAAAGAAAGTTGAAGTGAACTCATCTACGAGTTCTAACGAATTGAAATTTCAAACGGAACTTGAGGAATTGAAAAAGAGAATGGATGCCATAAGTTCGAAGCCTACTCCTAGAGGTATGTACCAAATTCAAGGGAGTGTTCCACCACGGCAACCATCTCCTCCAAAGCAATTAACATGGGAAGTTCAATGTGATCATTGTGGCAATTGTGGCCATGATTCTAGCTCTTGCATTCCTAATGAAGAAGTTTATATTGAAGAGCCAAATGAAGTTCAAGCTATACAAGCATATGGGCAAAGACCTCAATTTGATCCTATTTCTAATACCTACAATGCTGGCACAAGGTTTCATCCTAATTTCTCTTATGGAAATCAAAATGTTCAAAACCCGATGCCACGTGCCCAAGGGAGTCAAATGAGGCCATTCAATCAAAGTCAACAAAGGCCCTTTAATCAAGGTCCTCCAAAGATGCCCCCATATATGCCTCCTCATCAAAGGAGCAACTTCAATCAACAAGGTAGCAACTTCCATGTTCCTAACAATTACCAAAATCAACATAGTAATCATTTCAATCATGGATACAATCAAGGGTTCCAAGGTAACTTTCAAGGAAATCAAGGTTACAATAACCAACCATTTAATCAACCCTCTCAATCTTATGGCCAACCAAACAATTCCCAATTTGGTCAAGGAGGAGTCCCATGGGAAAACTATAATGATTTGCAAAGAATCGTTGGGCAACTATGGAATGAACATCAAGATACCAAGGAAAGGCTAAAGGTTTGGGAATCACAAGAAGCAACAAAAGCCTTAGCCGCCCCAATTCATCCACCCCATGGTTTGCCCGGTCAACCCCAAAACCCAAGAGACCCTTCTCACCAAGCAAATGCCGTCATTTTGAGAGGTGGCAAAGAACTTGAGGACCCATATTAGAACTTGAACTTGAACACCAAGAGTACCCTATCCAAAGTGAATCAACCAAGTGAACCACAAGAATCATCTCCCACTTCCCGAAACAAAACCGGGGAATACAAGCGAAGTTTGATATCCTCCAAAATGCGGAGAATGAACTAAGTGAACAAAGAAAGAAGAAAGAGCAAATGGAAGCGGAAGAAGCCAAAAGAAAAGAGGCGGAGCGATTAGCCGAAGAAGAAGAAGAATCTAATGCTCCACCGCCTCCCGTTTTTGTCCCTCCATTGCCTTTTCCCGAGCGAGCTAAGCCACACAAAGAGAATGCTCAATTTAGCCATTTCGTGGATATGTTAAAGGTAGCTTTATCCTTCACCGAGGTAATTTCTCAAATGCCCCTCTATTCAAAGTTTTTAAAAGAAGTCTTGACTAAAAAGAGAACAATAGAGGATAAAGAATGTATCTCTCTTACGGGTCAATGTAGTGCCATTCTTATGAACGAAAGGCCAAAGAAACTAGACGATCCCGGTAGTTTTTCCATCCCTTGTCGGGTAGGAAATGTTGTTGTTAATCAAGCTTTATGCGACCTTGGGGCTAGTGTTAGTTTGTTACCTTATTCTATAGCTAAGAGACTTAGTGTGGGGGAGATGAGACCCACTAGCATGTCGATTCAACTTGCGGATAGGTCCGTCAAGTACCCACTTGGGATACTTGAGGATGTACCCATTCAAGTTGGTAAGTTCTTCATCCCCTCCGACTTTGTTGTCGATATGCCCGAGGACACTACTACCCCCATTATCTTAGGTTGACCGTTTATGGCTACTGGAGGTACTATAGTTGATGTTAAGAATGGAAAGTTGTCATTTAACATAGGGAACGAGTCGGTAGAGTTTTCCCTTTCTCAAGCTCTTAAACAACCAATGATTGAACAAATGCATTCCATTAAAGTTATTGATAGTTTGGTTGAGTATAGCTTGATAGATGATGATAAGCAAGAAGAGGAACCATTCGACTCTCCACCTCTTGAAGAAGAATGTTTGCATGATGAAAAGGTAGAACCACTACCGGTGGATAAGAGTATGGTATCTTCTCCTCCTAATCTTGAACTTAAACCACTCCCCTCTTCCTTCAAATATGCTTTTCTTGAAGGAACTAATTATCCCGTTATCGTCAACGCCACCCTTGATGGACCTCAATTGGAAAAACTTTTGATTGTTTTGAGAAAGCACAAAAAGGCCATCGGGTATAGCATTGCCGAACTCCAAGGCATAAGCCCAATGTTTGTATGCATAGGATCATCCTTGATGATGACCACCGTCCTTCGGTTGAGGGTCAACGTAGGTTGGACCCCACCATGAAAGAGGTTGTCATGAAGGAAGTCCTCAAGTTGTATGAGGCTAACATTATATACCCAATAACCGAAAGTAAATGAGTTAGCCCTGTACAAGTTGTGTCGAAAAAAGGAGGAATAAAGACAGTTGTTAAAGGAGAAAAGGGTGAGTCAATTTCTACTAAAACTATTACCGGTTGGCGCATGTGTATAGACTATCGAAAGTTAAACACGGCCACCATAAAATATCATTTTCCCTTTCCCTTTATTGATCAATTGCTTGAAAGATTGTCGCATCATTCTTATTTTTGTTTCCTCGATGGTCATTCCGGATTTCTTCAAATTCCCATTCATCCCGATGACCAAGAGAAAACCACTTTCAGTTGTCCCTATGGCACCTATGCTTATAGAAGGATGTCATTTGGATTGTGTAATGCGCCGGGAACGTTTCAAAGATGTATGATGGCTATTTTTTCCGATTTTATTGAAAAATCCATGGAAGTTTTTATGGATGATTTTAGTGTCCATGGTACATCTTTTGATTCTTGTCTTGAAAATATTGATCATGTGTTAGCTCGATGTGAAGAGTATAAACTTGTTTTAAATTGGGAAAAGTGTCATTTTATGGTTGAACAAGGTGTTGTCCTAGGTCATATTGTTTCTAATAGAGGAGTTGAAGTCGATAAGGCGAAAGTCTCCGTGATTGAGAACTTGCCACCACCTACAAATGTCAAAGTGGTGAGGAGTTTTCTAGGTCACGCCGGTTTTTATAGACGATTTATTAAAGACTTTTCTAAGGATTGCTAAGCCTTTGACTTCTTTGCTTATGAAAGATGCACCTTTTGTTTTTGATGACTCGTGTCTTGAGGCCTTTTGCAGGATAAAAACCGCTCTCACTACCACTCCAATTATCAAAGCTCCCGATTGGAATCTTCCATTTGAGATCATGTGTGATGCATCCGATTTTGCCGTTGGTGCCGTTCTAGGTCAACGGGTTGATAAGAAGCTACATGTGATTTATTATGCAAGCAAGACCTTAGATGAAGCCCAATCGAGGTACACCACAACCGAAAAAGAGATGCTTGCCGTTGTCTATGCCATGGAGAAATTTCAAAATTATGTTACCGGTTCCAAAGTCATTATTCATACCGGTCATGCGGCGATTCGTTACATAATGTCCAAAAAGAAGACAAAGTTCCGACTCTTTCGGTGGGTCCTCCTTTTGCAAGAATTTGATATTGAGATCAAAGACAAAGCCGGATCGGAGAACTTGGTAACGGATCATCTTAGTAGGCTAACGGTTAGTAAAGAAAGCAACGAAGATGATGGTATTCTCATCAACGAAGCTATGAGAGATGAGGCCTTAATGGCCATTGAAACTATTACACCTTAGTATGCCGATATCGTCAATTTCTTAATATCTCATTATATTCCGGACGATTATTCTAAGCAAGAGAGGAAGAAACTACGTTATGAAGCCCGACGCTATTATTGGGACGAGCCCTATGTATTCCGCCGATGTATAGATGGAATTTACCGACGGTGTGTTACGGCCGAAGAAGGATATAATATAGTGAAGCACCTTCACTCGACATCTTATGGTGGACACTTGGCCAACCAAAAGACAATTGCCAAGGTTCTCCAAAGCGGGTTTTGGTGGCCTTCCATGTTCAAGGACATTTGAGCTTTCATTCTCACATGCGATGAATGCCAAAGAAGTGGCAATATTACAAGAAGAAATGAGATGCCCCTTCAACCTATCTTGGAGATTGAATTGTTCGATGTTTGGGGCATTGATTTCATGGGTCCGTTCACATCCTCTTTTGGTAACAAGTACATTTTAGTCGCGGTTGATTATGTCTCAAAATGGATCGAGGCCGTAGCTTCCCCCACCAATGACTCCAAGGTTGTAATCAAGCTTTTCAAGAATGTAATTTTCCCGAGACTCGGTATACCTAGAGCCATAATTAGTGATGGAGGCTCTCATTTTAGAAAAGATACCTTTGAACACCTGCTTAGGAAATATGATATCACTCACAAGATGTCCTTAGCCTACCACCCTCAATCAAATGGGCAAGCCGAGATCTCCAACCTTCAAATCAAGGGAATTTTAGAGAAAGTTGTAAATACACACCGAAAGGATTGGTCATTGAAATTAAATGACGCCCTTTGGGCATTGAGAACGGCTTACAAAGCGCCGATTGGAACCACTCCTTATCGTCTTGTGTATGGTAAAGCTTGTCATTTACCGGTGGAATTAGAACACAAAGCCAAATGGGCAATCAATGAGCTAAACTTCGATGAGAGTGTTGTAGGAGATAATCGCCTTCTCCAACTACAAGAATTGGAAGAACTAAGACTTGAAGCCTACGAAAATTCGAAGATCTACAAAGAACGAACTCGCCAATGGCACGATTCTCGAATACTTCGTAAGGACTTCTCCGTTGGTGATAAGGTATTACTCTTCAACTCTCGCTTTAAGCTCTTCCCCGGTAAATTGAAATCAAAATGGTCGGGTCCATTCGAAGTGATCGGAGTGCAACCATATGGATCGATAGAGATATCTAGCCCGGAAACCGAGAAATTTATGGTTAATGGGCAACGTTTGAATATTTATCATCCCGGTCACATTCGTGAGACCTTTGCTACCATGAAGCTTGGTGAGCTCCCATCGGGGAGCGTTGTTTGAACCCCTCTCGCAATTGATGTAGGTTTGGTGGTATCCTCAACAACCACCTTGTATATATGTATCCTATTTCTTTGAGTTTATTAGTTTTGTTAGCTTGAGAAGAATGATTGAAATTGGATTTCACAATGGACATTTATTTGGACGAAGATCAATCTTTTGGAGAAGTTATGGAGCTTAAATTGAAGACCACAAGCATGTTTGTGGGAAATATTGATTATGTAATGTGAGTCGAGTCAATATTTGAATCTCTAGGTGATTATTGAAGAGCCATGAAATGGCAAGGCGGAAAAACGCAGCAAAGAAGACCGCCGGGCGAAATTTCGCCCGGTGAAACTCGACCGGGCGAACTTCGCCCCACGGAGAAGTTTCCAGAATTGCCGGAATTGAAGAAGATACCACCGGGCGAAATTTCGCCCGGTGAGATTTTCACCGGGTGAAATTTCACCCGGTGGAAAAAAGTTGGCAAAAACGATTTTCACGACGAAACACCATCGGGTGAAATTTCACCCGATGGTGCCCGACCGGGTGAAATTTCACCCGGCGGCGTGACTTGGCCGGATCACCTACACTTTTACTTACTACATTTTCATTTCCCTCCTCCATACTAACCTCAATATAACTTTCCCTCCAAATTTTTTACACCAAATATTTACCAAACACTTTAAAACTTTTCATTTCCCTCTCAACCACCCTTATAAATATCACATTTTTCACCTCACTCTTCATTTCACCCTTTCACCCACCATAACATCATTAAATCACCTTCCATACACCCCAACATCCATTCATAACTTCATTTCCAACTTGGTGATTTATTTTGGGTTTTTGAAGAGGAGGAGCCAAAAGTTTCGGGATTTTTCTTGCAAATTATTATCATGGAGACAAGAGCCCAACGAGCCGCGCGTAAACAAGGTATGGCCTCGACTTCTAATCCTTCTAAACATTCATCTTCTAGTAAGTCTTCTAGGCCAAAACTTTTACCTTGCCCTAATTCGCCCCTTGCTCAAACCTTCTCTGAAAAAGCTTTTCAGAGTACAAGGTGGCCTTGTCCATTCACAAAGAAACTTCTAGGAATTAAGGACGATATTAGAGAGTTATCGTCTAGAATTGTTACTACTAAACTCCTTGATTTTGTGCCTTTCACAAACAAAGACTTGACTTGTGAGTTCTTAGGTACCTTTACAATCGATAACCCGACCACACCTAAAGAGTTCAAATTTAATTTGTTCGGTAGAACCCACTTTTTAAATATTTCTGACTTTAGCTTAGCTCTAGGTTTAACCTCATCGGGTACCGGACTAAGTAGACCCTTATGTGATTCAGAAAGTAGTGCGACTAGGAGAGACTTTTGGAGGTGCATAGCGCCGGGTCAACGCGATTTCGAACCCAATTCTAGCTTTACCGCTGAAATCCGAAACCCAGTCATTCGTTATTTCGCTGAAATCCTTTCCCATTGTCTTTTGCCATCTATCGACAATATCATTAACCTCAATGTGTGTGTCTTACAATTGATTACTGACTCTTTACTCGGTAACCCTTACCTCCTTGACCTACCACTTGTCGTGGCGTTACACTTTCATCAAATTATTATTGACCAACGCCCTACCATAGACTGTGGTGGTCTTGTGACTTTAATCGCGAAAAATTTGGGTTATGCGACCGACCACCTTAAATCGATTGACCGTCGTGTCTGGCTAAACGAGGCGTACCTCCCTACTTGGATTTTTAATGTACCTGATCATCGCCTCGTTTCTATTTGCCATGACCGCGCTTTGATAGTCCCCAACATTTACCGAACCAATATTTACAATTGTCACAATTGGGACCTACCTTTAGGTCCCGGTGAATTCCGACTGAACGAATCGGGGGATGTAGGAGTTTGGGAGTACGCCGCTGAGTTGGAACCCAACAAAGGCACTCCGATGGCTTCTTTTGCTTCAAATGACTATTCGACCTAGACACCCCTACAAGAGTCGGTAGATAATTTGGTTCGTGTATGTTGTGGGTATTTGTGTGCATTGTGTCGGTGAGTCTCTAATCATCTACAATTGTATGTGAATTAATATTGTTCCTTGACCCTTGTCCCATCATTATAACCATTGTGATTGCTTTATCTTGACCAAAATTGCAAGTTGTCCCACTATCTCATTGAATGATTTTTGCGGCCGTCGCGGCCTTGGTATTGCTCCCGGTCTTTAGGCGACGTGATTACGCCATTGACCCTTTGAAAAATCCAAATTTTTAATCAATCTTTCTCAATTTTTCTTAATCCGGGGTAGGTGACGTGACTACACCTAAGCCCAATTTTTCACCCTTTCATTTTATTTTCTTTCATTTTCATTTTCTTAGCCACTTGGCTAGGGTCTAGGTGATGTGATTGCACCTAGGCCCGCCACTATTTTACCGCTTTCCTTATTTTATTTCCCTTTTTTCTTTTCTCAAAAAAAAATTTATTATTATAAAACCCAAAAACATTTGAAAATTCATAAAAATCCAAAAAGATTTTTCTTATCTTTCCTTTCCGTCTTTTTCGATCTTCCCCTACTTGTCCATTGAGGACAATGTACAGTTTTAGTGTGGGGGAGGAGTCCACTATCTTTTATTTTTCAAAAATCTTTTCAAAAATCCATAAAAATTAGAAAAATTTGAAAAATCAAAAACATTTTTCTTTTTCTTTTCTTTTCTTGTTTCTCGTTATGTCTCGTATCCCGTGTACGGTCTTGTTCTCTACTCTTACTGGTAACCACCACCTTAATAGCGCGATTTGAAGAGATTATGAAAGCACCCGCTTGGTAACTTCCTTCCTTCTTTCTTCTTTAATTTTGTAGAGGAGTTAGGTTGTTGCTATCTGGAGGCTCTCGAAGTTGAGCATTTGGGTGTTGTGGTTGATTTTGTGTGCTTGTATGATGATGGAGTATGGAGTTCATGACTTTACTTGTGTTTTATTTTATTTTGCCTTTTCATTTTCGTGTGTTCCGTTTTTTTTTTGCTCTTGTATAGTGTGTCTAGGATTAAAACTTTTCGAAAACCCGATTACAAATCTTTTACAAGAGTTTACATTCCATTGTAGATAACCCATTGTAGATTTTGGACCTTAATCTAGTAGAATGACTCTTAGGCAATGAATTTGTTGATCCTTTAGCTTTGAGTCCACCTTTTCTACTAGAGGTTTACTTCGGGGTTTGCATTTGACCACCTTGACCACCCATGGAGGAGTTAGGCATTGGTTCCTGCATCCCGTTTACTAGGTGACCTTGCTCGAATGACCATTGCACCTTTAGTCCAAATTTCTTCCGCCTTTTGTGGGTTATCCGGGAATGGCGCGCGTTCTCAATTACCTATTTTTCCTCCACCTATACATCATCACAATAAGTTTACACCAAAATAACCTCCAAGCTTGGTTACAAACCACATCAAAAAGCCAAAAAAGAGCAAACCGAAGCAAGAGAAAAATGGCACAAAAATATGAAAAACAAAGAAAAACAAAGGAGAAGAAAAGGAGCTTCAAATGAAAATCAAATTGTCAAAAACGTCTCCTAAAAAAAAAAAAGGCCCTTTGATCGATTCGTCGCCGTGAAGTGCCAACTAGAGGACCGAGTCCCGAGGTAGGAAGATAGCGGTGATTAGTCGATCAACCCAATAATTGTAAACACTCCACCTTTTAATTTGGGCTAATTTAGGAAATTCGAGTTTGGAACGACCCTCTTGGCTTAGCCAAAGAGAGCGAGACTGCACCTACCTATAGTGTCGAACTAGAGGTGATCAAATGGCCCAAGCCCAAAAGCCCGACCCACTTTTTTGAAGGGCTTGGGCCTTATATTTTGGCCCAAAAAAGCCCATGGGCCGGCCCTAAAAAGCCCGAAGTGTCTTTGGGCCGAGTTTAGGCCACGAATTTGGCCCAAATTTTGGCCCGCCCCGGCCCTTACTTAATAAAAATAGATAACTTTTATTACTACTTTTTAAACTTAGTGATAAGATTATAACTTTCTTTTGAAATTCTTATATAATCATACGTAATTTATGATTAATATCTCCATAATATGATCGTAATTACTCAAAGTAACACACAATACGAGTATATATTATATTCATGTATATTTTATTAAACATTTTAAATTTGTTACGTTATTCATTACGGAGTATATTAATATTTAAAGTGATATATGTTTGTCGATATTGTTGTTTATCATTAATTTTTAAAGAAATTATAAAATTTATAAACAAAATACATAAGTTTAAATTATTAAACGGCGATATTAAGATATTTATTTCATACGAGACCATTAAATTATAGAGCCCAAAAAGCCCATTTTGGCCCAAAAAGCCCGTTCTAGCCCGCTAGGGCCGGGTTTGGGCTTTAAAAATAGGCCCACTCGTTTGGCCCGGCCCGGCCCATGATCACCTCTATGTCGAACGAATCCATGGTCCACTTTTTCCACTCCGTTATACGCCCCGTAGTACCCCTTTAGAAGATTAGGCGAACCTAGGCTAAGTTATCAACATCTATATTGCTTAATTGTCATAGTATTAGGCTTTGGTCCTTTTTTACGTGGGTGATTTATCATGGAAGTTTATTTTTGTTCTAGGTAAGTAATCGGTGTCTTCCCCGCCATCTCGATGAGGGATTCGGTGTTTTATTTTTGCTTTGGATGCGTCTATTCTTTCGTGTTATGTGTTTTTGTGTGTTTAGTCGCATCCACCATTTTGAGCAAGCCCCAACTTGCCTTGCATGGGAGTACTTTACCTCATGAGTATTTCGATGTGAGTTGAAGGGACGGAGCGGGCCCGTTAATTGCCCCGTAACGGCTTAGCATAGTCTAGCTAGTAGTAGTAGTTTGTAATTTCTTTTTGGGTCTTTGCTCGAGGACGAGCAATGGTTTAGTGTGGGGGAATTGTTGTGTGCTAAATTTAGACCGTTTTTCCTCCCATTTAGACCCGTTTTTCCATCGTTTTGCGAGTCTTGAGTGCGATTATCGCCATATTTTGCGTACTTCTCGCATTAGCGTCCCTCTTGTGCGTTTTACGTGTTTTTGGTAGTTTTTCTATCATTGTGATAGGATTTGGCACTGAAATCATGATTGAGCTTTCACGAGCACAAGAGAAGGGAAAACCGTCCAAAGAGCAAAGCACACAACTTAAAGTTTGAAGCCATCCAATCAATCGACGAAGAATGAGACAAGAAAGAGGCCAGAAAAATGATCGGGCAAAATTTCACCCGGTGAGACACCACTGGGCGAAATTTCACCCGATGGTAAAAATGCCTCCCGAAGATTTTCCGAGACTCCCCATCGGGCGAAACTGACCGGGCGAAATTTCGCCCACCGGGTGAAATTTCGCCCGAAGGAAGGAAGTGCCAAAAACGCAAAAAAAGGAAGAAAATATGACCGGGTGAAATTTCACCCGGTGGGATTTATCGTCAAGTCCGCAGGGAAAAGTTTCACACTATGAAGATGCTAAGGGAGATTGTCTCACTAATGGAGCATAAAGTGGATTTGGGCTTTAGGTTAAATACCCTTAAGGCTTTACTATATATATGTTATCCTAGTTTGTTGCCCAAGCTACCATCCTCATATCACATCATTAGTGTAGTTACACCATTCCACCATCTTATTACACCATCTTCTTAGTAGTAGTATTCTAGTAAAAATCCTCCATAATTCTAGTAGTTTACATAGTAATTAGTAGTAGATCTACTTAGTTTCTATCGACAATTCTCGAGATTACAAGTTTGTAGTAGATTATTCCAAATTTTATTTGAAGATTTGTTGGGTTTATTGAAGAATTAAGTGACAAGTTCTTCATCTTCTTCATCAAAGATTCAACCTTTATTTATGTTCTAGTTTTATTTTGAATATTTGTTGGGTTATTTGGAGGATTAGTGACAAATTCTCCATTTTATTCATCAAAGATTCAATCTTTATTCATGCAACATTATTGTTTCTTATAGATCTTCATAGTTGGTATATTTCTCTTCCACTCTTTAATCTCTAGTTTAGTTTCAATGTTATTTTCTCATCATTGTCCTGTTTAGATCATATTAGTGTTGTTAGTTTCCTTAGATCTAGTCAATATGCATGTTGTAGTGATTTTCTCCTTAGTTAATGTTTTATTGTCTTCCATTATGATTAGTGAGTAGATTTCTTGTTGGGGGGGTTTAGGGATGAGGACTTGGATTATTTGAATGAAGGGATGTTGGTGGGTTGCTTGCTTGTTGGTTTATCTTGTTTATGGCTTTTATGTTATTGTTGTTTTATTAATCCGGCCAACTAGACCGACCTTGACTAGTTTCTATCAATATGGGGAAACTCGGGGTAGAAATTACCATAGCTAGAGACTTACCCTTATTCGCCGCGAAGGCGGGTTTTTAGGTGAGTTAGGTGAAGAAACCGAAAGGTGGCATTCTCCTTTATCAATGTTGCGAAAAAAACTCGATTCCGACCTTCTTAGACTCCAAGTACCGAATCCATACTTCCCCCTAACACCTTTTCCTAGATTGATTACCTCTAGCTATCATCGTAGACAATTCTCTAGTTGTAGACACCCGCATTTTGACTGCCAGGTGTCTATGGCAGTTTCCAAAAAACACCCGATGATGATCGGACGCTAACGTGTTTCTACGCGCTCGGATACGGGCTCAAATCCATTAGTCGCTGGCTAACACACTTACGGAGTACAAACCTCGCAAAATCAACCTCAAATCCAGGCCCAGTGGATCATTCCGAGTCAAACAAGACTAATTTGGGCCAAAACCGACACCGGAAATAAAACCGACTTTTTGCGATTGGGTCAACCCCGGTCAAAGTCATTTCCGAGACACACAAAACAGCCCCTCACATCATCAAAATTCCAAGTCAAACACAAAACCCATCAAACATCCAAAGTCAAGGTCCAAAAGACTGACCCACGCGACCCAGCTAGGCCACTCGATCGAGTGACCCACCCACTCGATCGAGTGGGCCTGTTTCGAGCCCGGCTGCAGGCGTAATGGGCCACTCGACCGAGTTAGCCACCTACTCGGTCGAGTAACCCTAAACCGGGTGCCCTAGCAATGCCTATATATACACCCCATGCAACACAACCCTACACATCTTTTTACAACCTCAAGAACCCTAATCTCGACACACATTCAAACCCTAAACCTAGTACTAGGAGTCAAAAACCCGAACCACCACAACTCAATTTACATACTCGAACTCCCGTGCAATCTGTCACTACGAGTCCCGTCCGAGCTAAGAAACATGTAGGTTGAGGGTGACAATTCCCGTTCTTCTTTTTTTCCTTTTTCTCGCGCGTCGTGCATCGTTATCACTATCGTTATCACTATCGTTTTTTTATTTTTTTTATTGTATACGTATATTCATCGATTCTGACATCAATTTTCAAAATAAATACTTTTCTTTATAAGGGTCGAAACCTGTTGATGCGGATCCGACATCAAACAATTCGCAAGAATTAATTGCGATGTCGGGATGCGGAGGGGATCAAGTCTTTCAATTCTAGCATAGCGTCAAAATCTTAGATCCGATGCTAATTTCATAATTAGAGATCGAATCTAATGATATCGTCAAATAATTCAATCAATTCGATTTTTCGTTGATGCTAACGTAGATGTCACGTTACAATTATGACACTACAAACGCGGAGAGAAATCCATATCGTTTTTATTGACTTAAAACGACTCAAATCAATTTTCTTTATTTTTCGTCTTAGTATTTCATATCGATTCCATAATCGCATATGAGATACAAACGAGTATTCAAATTTAGAATCGAGTATAAATCCCATAATATTTATACCCGATTCGACAAAAGTCAATGATTCATAAAATCCGAATTGAGCATAAATCGTACAATATTTATGTTCGATTCGGTAAAATCATCGAATTATCAAAAATGAAAAGCAATTTCGAAACCGATACAAAATTGCGAGCGAACCCTATCTAGTTCATACAGGGGGCACTCGACCGAGAGCCTAGCCCACTCGGTCGAGTGGCACCCCAAAACCAAGACAGGAGGGTCTTAATGACCTACACTCGGTCGAGTCTCGCAATGACTCGATCGAGTGGCGATGTACTCGGCCGAGTTCGTCTATAACTCGACCGAGTAAGGTCCAAAATCAGAGGCACAAAACCCTTTTCAAGGGTCCACTCGGTCGAGTCCCGCAATGACTCGGTCGAGTGGCCCCTTATCACGACAATACCGTGAGCCTTACATACCCTTTTAGTCTCGGTCGATTTTTTTTATGACTTATGTCAACACGTGTTAATCCATCACGTGAAAGCCTCACTTTTCAAAAACCATATGTCGTCATATTTACACCATCTCATCTCATCTAATAATTCGCAAATCGTTGTTATCATAATATTGTTACTAACCGTTTGCTACTTTCCTTGTTGATTTATCGTTTGTTTTAAAGTACTGAAACGAACCCACATGCTAAAATTCCACTTTGACGTAGAATTAATTGCATTACATTGACATAGAAACCCTTTCAATTTCATTCACATGTTTAGGGAAAGATCATCTTTGCATATAATTTTCCCGTTTTACTAACACGCGTATTAGAAAGTCATTCGAATTCTTAGTAGAGGCCGCTAAAGTGTGGGCTTCCCAACACGTACCCTCACCCCTTACTCAGAACCTCGATTTCCGGATGCCCGAAACCGTTGGCGCATGAGAGTCATTCAATACACGATATCCGATAATGTCGGTATCGGGATCAAATGCAAAGGGACAAGCCCAATAAACTCTGACATCGGAAATGGGCCGTATTTTGTATACGACCCACTACGACATAGAGTGGGCTCGAATGGTTCCGAATAACCATAAAATTCGGTGGCGACTCCACATAGACCTAAATTTCAATTCGATCCATTCTCATATGGAGATTCATTCGCCTACCCAAACCCGCGCGTGGCCGTGTCGGGGTGGACCTATGTCATGTCCACAATTTGGCGACTCCGCTGGGGATTAACTGATGTGTGACTTACCATCGGCATCCTCAGGGTGAGACTCGAATAGAAATCGTTTGACAAATACAATACGCGTTTTAGTTTTATGGTTCATGCATAACCCATATTTTCCCGGGCCGGTACTCGCGACCGACGTCCCACTATACCGTTGATGCACTCCAATATGGATATGTCAAAAGGTGTCCATAGTCGATTCGAGTGGGTTTCGCGGCATGTTGTAAGATCAACTCGACTTAGGAAGTCCGTCCCGATCAACGTCTAGACTATGTACACTGGTATAGACCCTCTATAGACCGACCGAGACTTAGTATAGAGCATACATGGCGTCGTTATAATGCTTGTGTGACTACGTGCTACTTGGTTTCCGAGTCGTTTTCAAAAACCGTCTCTTTTTCAAAGATTGCATCTTTTTCAAACTATTCAATTTCAAAACCCGGGACACATACCGAATTTAGGACTTATGATTTTTACTCAAAATAGCCTATTTTCTAGACGGTATGCTACCCAATTCAAAACTCGAAATCATTTCGAACTTTCAAAACCCGTGGCCCAATACCCTTTTCGTTTTTTTTCGAAAATTGGGCCCTCAACCGAGTTTTCTCGGACCCTTTTCAAAAACAATCAATTTTCAAAACCTTCCTCTCTTTAGGACTTCCCGTATTTAGCAGTGTCGGGTCACGTCTTAAGTTGTCAAGGTCTTTAGCGTCGAAACTCTGTCGATCTTACATCAGGAGTTTCTTCCCTGTCCCAGTCCGCCTTATTAGACTAAGGCAAGGCCCACCTACATAGGACAAACCCCTACAAAGGAGGGCCCGTCAACACAATCGAGTCCGAAAGTCTGGGGATGTCTCACGTGAAGCTTCCTTCGAACAGGACTAGGCCCACCCGCCGAATCCTAAGGAAGGCCCACATTTCACAAGTCACCCGTCTAGATGTCTTTTCCGAGTCATTTCCCTTTTAGTCTTGTTCAGGATGTACTTTCTATTCCGGGATTTTTGGCTAGTTTCTGATTACGTGGTGTTCTTACAGACAGGCCACCTGAAACCAGACATCAACGCAAAATGGACGAGTTGAAAAATGCACTGACCAAGATCGAGACCCAACTGGCTGCCATCCAGGCTAACCAAGCGACTTTATCCACCCGCCTAAGCACCGTGGAGAAATCGGCCCCAGTTGAAGGAGCTGAGCCCACTGGGCCCATAGCCGAGTTGATCAGTGTTGTTCGTAGGCTCGAAGAGCAAGTCCACTTATCGACGAACAACTCGATCCACACCGAAAATGCTCGTACTTATTCACCTTTGAATGACGAGCTACCTGCCAACCTCAACTTAACGGGAATTCCTATGTTTGAGGGAACCGAAGACCCGGTCCACCACATCCGGGCTTTCAAAGACTTCATGGCAGTCAAAGGGGTGAAGTCGACTATGTTCAAGCACTTATTCCCTTCCTCTCTAGATAAGCATCCTAAAGCCTGGTTCAACAGGCTTGATTCGAAGAAATATAAAACATGGGATGATGTGGCGACCGAGTTTGCTCGGAATTACGCCGACAATACTGAAATCCAGACAACCATGCGTACTCTGGAAGTAATGGCCCAAGAGCCCAAAGAAGGGTTCACAAAATATCTGCAAAGATGGCGGGCCGAGAGTGTTAAGCTGGTCGACAAGCCCGGCGAGAAAGTGCTAGTGGAGGCTTTTGTCAAGAACCTCCTCCCATCCTACCGGGTCCATCTCCGGTATGCTATCATCCCAAAATTTGCTGTTCTTAATGAAATGGGCACAAGAATAGAGGATGACTTGAGACTAGAGAGCCTGACTAAGGCCTCTACCAAAGGCTATCAAGGGGCTAGTTCATCTACAAACAAGCCCGTACCTGCAGCTGCAACCCGCAGCATCTTTGACGAGGTAAACCTGCTCGACACCTCATCCAAAAAGAATATACCAAATCGGGTATTCACAGATATAGGGACTACCTATACCTATGCTTTGCAAAGGCTATCTTCAAAAGGCCTTATTCAACCCATAGGCCCAACTCCCGAACTTCCCGTGGAGAAAAGGCCTAAGAGCTACAATATTCAAGCCTATTGCCAGTATCACCGAGGTAACGGGCACGACACAGAAAAATGTTGGAAGCTAAAGCACCTGATCCAAGATCTCATCGAGAATAGGAAGATACCGTTGCCCGGAGATAAGCCGAGTAACAAAGAAAACCCATTCAGCGCCCACGCTATATTCACGGGAGAGGTAATTGACTGTTCTCACCTCATTTCCTCCTTTATCCCACAAGTCAACGGGATATGGTTCGATGATGAGGACGATGTGTACCTGGCCAAATGCGAAACTGTCCCCGTCACCAGAGAAGAAGTCCGAAGAGCCAAGACTAAGGCCTTGGCCGCCAACCACCTCGCCACTGCTGGGCGCGCCAATCCAACACCCGTCACTGAACCTGCCAGGACGGAATCTACCCTCGAAGAACCAAGCAATGACACGGCTTTGGTCCAACAAATGAAGAGGGTTCGGGCTGACTTGACCCTATGGCAACTACTGGTTAGCTCGCAAGCTCATCGGGAAGCACTGACTAAGGCTCTCGATGAAATCAAGGTCGACTCACAGGTTACTCCTTCTGAAACGGTAGCCACTATTATGCCTTTTCTCAAAGGCAAGTCAAAAGAGGAAGGCCCACTCATAACCTTCGCCGAATCTGACTTGCCACCATTTGGGCCCAATCACAATCTAGCCCTATACATCACGGTCATCTGCAAGGGTAAATACCTCGCGATGACCCTAATCGACGATGGATCAGCCGTGAAAGTCCTGCCTCTAAGGACTGCTAGGGCCCTCGGTATCACTGATGCCGACTATCTCCCGACAGCACAAACTATCCAGGCTTTCGACGGAAGCCCAAAACCAGTCGCCGGGGCCGTTAAATTGAAGATCATAACAGGCCCAATCGAAAAGGAGTTGGAGTTTCAGGTGATTGATGTCACCTCATCCTTTAATCTACTACTAGGAAGGCCTTGGATCCATGCAGTCAAGGCCGTGTCCTCTACCCTATATAGGAAAGTCAAGATGCCACTTCAAGATGGCATCATCACGCTAGAAGCTACTCCTATCACCGTGGCTAGCTGCAATGCCACAAGCCGGGCCGAACCACGAGGATTCGACTTCATGGGTATGATCGAGGAGGAATATCTTTTCAGGCCCTACTTCACTACTAGCATCGACATGATGCTACAAAACTTGGGCTACTTGCCGGGGGCTACCTCGAGACCGTATCTTCCAGCTGGGAAGATCATCGAAGTCCTAAATGATGGCGAATCACAGTTCGGGTTAGGGTATGCTATAACCCCAGAAAATGTAGTCCGGGCCGGTATTCACAAGGCCATCAACATCCTTAAGAGTACTTACATAGGCCCTTATAGCCCGAAGTTAACTGATTACTTCGTCACCCCTGTGTTCGGAGCAATCCAAGTGGGCCTCTACCAACCCACCATAACATATCCCGAGACCAAAACGGCTCGGGAATGCAACTATATCCCCGATGATATATTCACCATTATCCAAGACGAGTCCGAGAAGGGTGAGAGGGACACTGAGCCCGTGCTGGGGCTCTTATTCGGAGAAGACAAGACTGTCCCCGCTCCAAAAGACGACTTGGTCAACTTAATCCTTCGCAGCGATCGGTTCGACCCAACCAAGCTAATCACCGAGGTCGGTGCCAATACCGAGACGAGGGCTTGGAGGAAAACCATAAAATGGACCGACAGTCAAGAACGGATCTACAAGCTGACCACCGGCAAGGGAGACATGTCGGATACCGAGTCTGAGTCAGAGTCGGAGTCTGAGTCCAGGTTTAGAGGGTCTGGTGCTGGAGTCGAGTCTGTAACCCCTCTTCCCTTAGCCGCTGAGGTCTCGGGGCCTGTCCCAAGACCTCTCCCTATCCCGCCACTGACCAGTGATCAGATGGCAGCTCTATTTGAGCTTTTCTCAAAATTTACTATTAATAATAATATCGAAAACCGTTCTGCTTACGACTTGTCTTATTTCCAAAATTTTCTCAATTTCAAAAATTTTATATGCAATGACATTGAGAAACCCGACGAACAGGTACCTTTGCCTCCGCATCTAATCGAGCAGCTCGAACAAAGGGAATCCCGAGATCCGGTAATCGAAGAAACCGAGTCCATCAATGTGGGAACCACTTTAAAGCCCCAGATGCTTAAGTTGGGCCTATCTTTAGATCCAGAGGAGAGAAAACAATTCACAGACCTCCTCCTAGAATTTAAAGACGTTTTTGCATGGTCCTACAAGGACATGCCGGGAATAGATCGAGAAATAGCAGAACATCGAATACCCATCAAAGATGGGTGCAAACCGATAAAACGGAAGCTCAGAAGAATGAAGCTCGAATGGTCTCTTAAAGTAAAGGAAGAGGTCGATAAACAATTTAAAGCGGGCTTTATACAAGTGTCTGAATATCCAGACTGGGTTGCAAACATCGTGCCGGTACCCAAGAAGGACGGCAAGGTACGAGTATGCGTGGACTTTCGGGACCTAAACAAGGCCAGTCCAAAAGACGATTTTCCGTTACCACATATCGACATATTAGTGGATAATACGGCCGATCATGCCCTCCTGTCATTCATGGACGGGTATGCCGGATACAATCAAATCAAAATGGCAGAAGAGGATATGGGTAAGACCACTTTCATCACACCATGGGGGACTTACTGTTACACCGTTATTCCATTTGGGCTTATCAACGCCGGGGCCACTTATCAACGGGCCGCCACTACTTTGTTACATGACATGATGCACAAGGAAGTGGAGGTCTATGTGGACGATATAATCATCAAGTCTAAGGACCGAAGCGGGCATATTTCGGCCCTGAGAAAGTTCTTCACCCGACTACGCAAATACAACATGAGACTGAACCCACAAAAATGCAGTTTTGGGGTAACGTCAGGCAAATTACTAGGCCATATCGTTAGCCAACGCGGCATCGAGGTCGACCCAGCTAAAATCAGAGCCATCACCGAGATGCAACCACCCAAGACCGAAAAGGAAATAAGGGAGTTTCTCGGGAAGGTCCAATACATCAGCTGGTCATTTCGAAATTAACCATGGTTTGTGAGCCCATTTTCAAGAAATTGAAGATCGGGGAACGGGTGCTATGGGACGAAAAATGTCAAGCGGCTTTCGATAAAATCAAGGAGATTCTGTCTGCTCCGCCGGTACTAATGCCACCTCAACACGGCCTGCCTTTGTCGTTATACCTAACAACGACCGAGACAGGCATGGGAGCTATGCTGGCCCAGACAGTCGAATCAGAAGAACGGGCTATTTACTACATCAGTAAAAAGTTCCTCAAGTATGAATGCAAGTACACCATGCTCGAGAAAACGTGCTTAGCTTTGGTTTGGGCCACTAAAAAGCTCAGACACTACATGCTCAGTCACGAGGTACATGTTTTATCCAAAATGGATCCTATCAAGTACTTATTCGAGAAGCCCATCCTCAACGGCAGGATGTCCAGATGGACTTTAATGCTATCTGAGTTCGACCTCAAGTTTATACCATTAAAAGCCATCAAAGGTCGGGTAGTAGCCGAGTTCCTCGCCGATAGCCCGATATCCGAAGAAGGCCACACTAATACATGGGCCTTTCCTGATGAAGACATATTCCATACCGATACCGAGACATGGGATTTGTATTTTGATGGAGCATCCAACTTCAGAGGATTTGAGGTCGGAATTCTGTTGATCTCACCCCGAGGGGAACACACTCCCTTATCCATCAAGTTGGACTTCGACGTGACCAACAATGCAGCCGAATACGAAGCATGCATTCACGGGTTGCAAGCCGCCGCTGATTTAGGGGTAACAAACCTCCGGGTCCACGGTGATTCATCACTGGTCATCAATCAAGCGCTCCAAAAATGGAAAACTCGGAACGCTAATCTCGTGGCTTACCAAGCACGGGTAAGAGTTCTAGAGAAACAATTCCAGAAAGTGGAGTATATCTACCTGCCCCGAGAGGAAAAACAGTTTGCGGATGCACTTTCCAAATTAGCATCTTTACGTAATATCCCGGATCACCTGACCAACATGCCGATCTGCGTCGAAAGACGGTCTGAACCGGCCTATATCCATGCCATTCAAGATATCGAGATAACTGACCCAGAACCTTTGTATCAAGCCGTCCTAACCTACCTGACAACGGGAGAATATCCCCCGGAAACTGAAAACCGGGCCAAGAAGGCTTTGCGATGGTTGGCAACCCAATTTGTTCGTACAGACGACGGACAATTGTACAAAAAGACGGCACAGGGGGCTCTTCTCCTATGCATCGACAAAATACAGGATGAAAAGGTTATGGCCGAGGTCCATGACGGTGAAAACGGTCCGCATATGAACGCCCATATCCTATCCCGCAAAATCATGAGGCTCGGGTATTACTGGAACAACATGGAAACAGACTGCCAGTTATATGTCAAGCACTGCCATAGCTGTCAGATCTTTGGTAATGTACAACATATGCCATCTTCCTTATTATATACCATGACATCACCATGGCCATTTTCAACATGGGGTATAGACATAATTGGAAAGGTGCATCCTTCCGGGACGGGAGGTCATTGCTTCATTTTAGTGGCCATCGACTACTTCACCAAATGGGTCGAAGCCGAGTCATACCGTGTTTTGAACGCCAAGCACGTGGCCAAATTTATCCAAAATAAGATCATATGCCGATATGGGATCCCTCACGAATTTATCAGTGATCACGGGACCCACTTCCAAGCTGAAACCACTGCATTACTGGCGAAATACAAAATTCAGAGGCATACATCTTCACCTTACCGGCCCTAAACAAATGGAGCGGTAGAAGCGGCCAATAAAACAATTGTCACCATACTTAAAAAGATGGCTGAGAATTATCGGGACTGGCCTGACAAAATACCCTTCGCCCTGTGGGGATACCGGACTTCAATTCGCACCGCAACCGAAGCAACTCCATATTACCTGACATATGGAATGGAAGCAGTCCAACCGGTCGAGCTAGAAGTACCGTCCCTAAGGATTTTACTTGAGATCCAAGTGCCTGAGGCAGATTGGGTCCAAGCCCGATACGATTCGCTAATCCTTTTAGACGAACGGCGATCCCGGGCTCTCAATAATATTCAAGTATATTAAAAAAGAATCCAACGGGCTTTCAACAAAAGGGTTAGGCCCAGGAAAATCAAAGAAGGTGATTTGGTCCTAAAATCGGTCTGTGCCTTACTACCGGTTGACCCAAGGGGAAAATTCAAACCCAGTTGGGCCGGGCCATACCTAGTCAAGAAAATCCTATCAGGAGGAGCGGTAATGCTGACAGACCTGGACGGGAATGAGTTTATCAACCCGACCAACTTGGACCAGCTGAAGCGCTATTACCCATAAACCCAATCTCAATGTCATTTGCAAAATTTATAAAACTTTGTCTTTTTATAAATTTTCAAAATTTTAGACAAGTCGATAAGTTAGAATTAATTATTCTACCGTCGCGCATCTCGAATTAATAATCTTGATGCATTTCAAAAATTGCAAAAAAAAATCAGATTAATCAAATCAAATTTCGAACTACGTTTGGTTTGATTCCGCTAATTGTGGATACGTAGGCAACCCCTCAAAAGGGTACAACCACTGGAATAACGAAAAGGCGGGAACGATATTCAATAATATGTCTTTTATTAATATCTCGATAAAATCGGGAATTAAAAAAAAAAAAAAAAAAAAAAACGCCAAAACGACAATATACAAAAAATCACACCAAAAAAAAATAATAGTAATATTCAAATAGTAAAATAAGGAGACTAATATCCGGGAATCTTCCCCTTTCCCTTGTCCTTCGGGTCGCGTGGAGCCCGAGGTCGCCGAGGTGGGGATGTGCGTTCCCTAATCACAAGGGGAACCTCTTTAGCATGAACCCGCTTCTTTGACGAAGGGTCTTCAATCACAGTCTTCGGCCCAAGTCGGGCTCGCACATGCTCGGGTATCCCATCCCGTGGGCCAAGTCGGTCCTGCACGGCTAGTCTGGGGCCCAGTCTCCTCTCCAAGTCCGTCTGGGGGCTCACCTTCCCCCAAGCACCTTTAGCACTAGACCCTCCAGCTTGAGTCTTAGTCTTCTTCTTCTGTCCTGACATTAGACGAACTAGGGTAGCCGGAGTGTCTCCTTCATCAAAGAACCCTCTATTGTCTTTAGCTAGCTCCCTTCTCAGCAGGTCAAAGGCTTCATCAACCTTCAAAGCGGCTCGGGCCTTGGCATCACCTGCTTTAGTCCACTTCACATATGAATCTGAAACCCAGATCGAGTGGCGAGATTTGGAAACGGGCCAGGTATGCCAGGTGTACCATCTCTGCATCCACGTGTCGCACATCACATCAGTCAGTTGGGTAGGGTCACTCACAACTGCTTCAATTTCTGGTATCCGTTGAGCCCGTCCATACTGCCTTAGTATGCGATCCGGGTAAAGATGAACCATCTGCCTAAAAGATAAGATTACTTGGTAACGAGCTCTATCCCTCGGGTCCAAGCCGGTCAAAACATAGATGGGCCACCATGGCACAACCCGTCGAATTAGCCGTCCACCGTGGATTGATAACACCTCGTCCCAATACTTCTGCGTAATCTGACGAGAAAAGTCAATGGCCCGCCTCCTCGTCATCACCTGGTTATGACGATAGTTGCTCGCGTCAAGCGGAGGATCTATCACTGATAGCCTCTCATATAGCCAAATCTGCAAAAGGAAACAAAAGCATGAGTTCCCGAGTCAAAATAGGCATCCGCCTAAGGGCACTCGATCGAGTGCCAGGGTGACTCGATCGAGTGACACCCCTGAAAGCAAACAAGAAGGGTCTTATCGAGGGCACTCGATCGAGTGCCAGGGTGACTCGATCGAGTGCCTACTGCAGCGAGAAAAATCGAAAATCAAGAAATTAAATCGGGAAAAATCAAGGTAATATACCTGCAATAAAAGAGTGCTCCCGGTAAGACGAACTGATGAGTCCGTCTTGCGGTTATCCAATCCTTGGATGATTTGACCCGTGATCAGCCAAGCCGGGCTATGCTCCGTCTCCATTAAATCAACCACGGTTAACAGACGGATATGACCCATACATGATAATAAGTCCATGTGACCCTTAAAGGCATATTGTGGACATGACATAGGTCCACCCCGACGCAGCCACGCGCGGGTTTGGGGAGGCAAATGAATCTCCATATGAGATGGTCAAATTGAAATTTAAATCGAAGTTGGAGTTGCCACCGAATTTTATGGTTATTCGGAACCGTTTGAGCCCACTCTATGTCGTAGTGGGCCGTATACAAAATAGGCATAGACAACGGAAAGCAACTCTTTTTCGGTTGTTGTGTACCTCGATTGAGCTTCATCTAGGGTTTTGCTTGCATAATAAATCACATGTAGCTTCTTATCAGCCCGTTGTCCTAGAATGGCACCAACGGCAAAATCGGATGCATCACACATGATCTCAAATGGAAGATTCCAATCGGGAGCTTTGATAATTGGAGTGGTAGTGAGAGCGGTCTTTATCCTGCAAAAGGCCTCAAGACACGAGTCATCAAAAATAAAAGGTGCATCTTTCATAAACAAAGAAGTCAAAGGCTTGGCAATCTTAGAAAAGTCTTTAATAAATCGTCTATAAAAACCGGCGTGACCTAGAAAACTCCTCACCCCTTTGACATTTATAGGTGGTGGCAAGTTCTCAATCACGGAGACTTTCGCCATATTGACTTCAACTCCTCTATTAGAAACAATATGACCTAGGACAACACCTTGTTCAACCATAAAATGACACTTTTCCCAATTTAAAACAAGTCTATACTCTTCACATCGAGCTAACACTTGATGAAGATTTTCAAGACAAGAATCAAAAGATGTACCATGGACACTAAAATCATCCATAAAAACTTCCATGGATTTTTCAATAAAATCGGAAAAAATAGCCATCATACATCTTTGAAACGTTTCGGGCGCATTACACAATCCAAATGGCATCCTTCTGTAAGCATAGGTGCCATAGGGAGATGTTCCAAATGACATCTTTTGACTTGTTGACTAACCATTTGTATATTTGTGATATTCATATATATACTTTTACCTTTACCAAAAAAAAAGAAAAAAAAAGGGGTCTTCTCTTGGTCATCGGGGTGAATGGGAATTTGAAGAAATCAGGAATGACCATCAAGGAAACAAAAATAAGAATAATGCGCCAATCTTTCAAGCATTTGATCAATAAAGGGAAGGGGGAAATGGTCTTTTATGGTGGCCGTGTTCAATTTTCGATAATCTATACACATGCACCAACCGGTAATAGTCCTAGTAGAAATTGACTCACCCTTTTCTCCTTTTACAACCGTCATTCCTCCTTTTTTCGGCACAACTTGTACGGGACTAACCCATTTACTTCCGGTATTGGGTATATAATGTTAGCCTCGTACAACTTGAAGACTTCCTTCATGACAACCTCTTTCGTGGTGGGGTTCAACCTACGTTGACCCTCAACCGAAGGACGGTGGTCATCATCAAGGATGATCCTATGCATACAAACATTTGGGCTTATGCCTTGGAGGTCAGCAATGCTATACCCGATGGCCTTTTTGTGCTTTCTCAAAACAATCAAAATTTTTTCCAATTGAGGCCCATCAAGGGTAGCATTGACGATAACGGGATAATTAGTTCCTTCAAGAAAAGCATATTTGAGGGAAGAGGGGAGTGATTTAAGTTCAATATTAGGAGGAGAAGATAACATACTCTTACCCACCGGTAGTGGTTCTACCTTTTCATCATGCAAACATTCTTCTTCAAGAGGTGGAGAGACGAATGGTTCCTCTTCTTGCTTATCATCATCTATCAAGCTATACTTAACCAAACTATCAATAACTTCAATGGAATGCATTTGTTCAATCATTGGTTGTTTAAGAGCTTGAGAAAGGGAAAACTCTACCGACTCGTTCCCTATGTTAAATGACAACTTTCCATTCTTAACATCAACTATAGTACCACCGGTAGCCATAAAAGATCGACCTAAGATAATGGGGGGTAATAGTGTATTCGGGCATATCCATGACAACAAAGTCGGAGTGGATGAAGAACTTACCAACTTGAACGAGTACATCCTCAAGTATCCCAAGTGGGTACTTGACGGACCTATCCGCAAGTTGAATCGACATGCTAGTGGGTCTCATCTCCCCCACACTAAGTCTCTTAGCAATAGAATAAGGTAACAAACTAACACTAGCCCCTAGGTCGCCGCATAAATCTTGATTAACAACAACATTTCCTACCCGACAAGGGATGGAAAAACTACCGGGGTCCTCTAGTTTCTTTAGCATTTGATTCATAAGAATGGTACTACATTGTGCCGTGAGAGAGACACATTCTTTGTCCTCTATTGTTCTCTTTTTAGTCAAGACTTCTTTCAAAAACTTAGAATAGAGGAGCATTTGGGAAATTACCTCGGTGAAGGGTAAAGCTACCTCTACTTTCTTCAACATATCCACGAAAAAGCTAAATTGGGAATTCTCCTTGTGTGGCTTAGCTCGTTCGGGAAAAGGCAATGGAGGGACAAACGCGAGAGGCGGTGGAACATTGGATTCTTCTTCTTCTTCTTCGGCTAATCGCTCCGCCTCTTTTCTTTTGGCTTCTTCCGCTTCCATTTTCTCTTTCTTCTTTCTTTGTTCTCTTTGTTCATTCTCCGCATTTTGGAGGATATCAAACTCCGCTTGTATTCCCCGGTTTTGTTTGGGGGAAGTGGGAGATGATTCTTGTGGTGCACTTGGTTGATTGACTTTGGGTGGGATGGTCTTGTTATTCAATATCAAGTTCTTATATAGGTCCTCAAGTTTTTTGCCACCTCTCAAAATGACGACATTTGCTTGGTGTGAAGGGTCTCTTGGGTTTTGGGGTTGCCCGGGCAAACCATGGGGTGGGTGAATTGGGGCGGCTAAGGCTTTTGTTTCTTCTTGTGATTTCCAAACCTTTAGTCTTGCCTTAATATCTTGATGCTCATTCCATAGTTGCCCAACGGTTCTTTGCAAATCATTATTGTTATCCCATGGACTTCCTCCTTGACCAAATTGAAAATTACTTGATTGGCCATAAGATTGAGAGGGTTGATTGAATGGTTGTTGATTGTAACCTTGATTTCCTTGAAAATTACCTTGGAACCCTTGATTGTATCCTTGAATGAAGTGATTACCATGTTGATTTTGGCAATTGTTGTAATTGTTAGGAACATGGAAGTTGCTACCTTGTTGATTGAAGTTGCTCCTTTGATGAGGAGGCATATATGGGGGCATCTTTAGAGGACCTTGGTTAAAGGGTCTTTGTTGACTTTGATTAAATGGCCTCGTTTGACTCCCTTGGGAACGTGGCATCGATTTTGAACATTTTGATTCCCATAAGAGAAATTAGGATGAAACCTTGTGCCGACATTGTAAGTATTGGAAAAGGGATCAAATTGAGGTCTTTGCCCACACACTTGTATAGCTTGGACTTCATTTGGCTCTTCAACATAAGTTTCTTCAATTAGGAATACAAGAGCTAGAATCATGGCCATAATTGCCACAATGATCACATTGAACTTCCCATGTTATTTGCTTTGGAGGTGATGGTTGCCTTGGTGGAACACTCCCTTGAATTTGGTACATACCTCTAGGAGTGGGCTTAGAATTCATGACATCCATTCTCTTTTTCAATTCTTCAACTTCTGCTTGAAGTTTCAATTCATTAGAACTCTTAGATGAGTTCACTTCAACTTTCTTTCTTTAATCCCTCGATTGACCCATTCTAGAATCACTCCTTGCCATCTTCTCAATAAGATTCTTAGATGCCTCCTCGGTGAGAGAAAAAAAGTCTCCTCCGGCGGCCAAATTGAGGTTTTCCTTGGTTCTCGATGAAAGGCTGTTATAAAATGTTTGAGTAGTTAGCCAACCGGGTATTCCATGGCGTGGACATTTGCGCAACAAATCTCTAAATCTTTCCCAAGCGTCACTTAGGCTTTCAAATTCATCTTGCTTGAAGGTTTTTATCTCCATGCGATATTGGTTAGTCTTTGACGGCGGAAAATATTTTTCCAAGAAGGCATTAGATAATTGAGCCCATGTTGTGAATGTATTAGCGGGATGGCCTTGAAGACATCTACAAGCTCCATCTCTCAAGGTCTTCGGAACTAATAAATGATGCAATTGACATGAAGTTAATCCATTGAGACGGGCTTCTACTAATTTTTCTTTAAATGAAACAATGTGCTCTTGGGCATCTTCTTGAGAAAAACCGTGAAAAGTATCTTGTTGGACCGCATTTGTCAAAGAGGCTGTCAATTCATAATTCTCGGGTAACTCTCCGAAATCGACGGGAGAAGGTGTTTCTTCGTGTGTTAATTGAGAATGTGAACCTAGGGTCGCCATTTGTTGGGTTGGAGGTGATGGTGGATTTGAATTTGGTGAATTTGGTGAATTCGGAGGGGATAGATTTTGATTTGGTGGTGGTGTTTTCGGTGATGGTGGTGGTGGTGAATTTTGTGAAGTGGAAGGTATGGAAGGATTATTTGGAGTGGGATTGTTTGATGTAGAAGGTGTAGAAGGTGTATGTGGAAGAATGAGATTAAGGTTAGGAGGTGATAATGAGGGATGTGGAATGATGGTGGTTGAGTTATTTCCCCGAAAACGCAATGCTCTAAAAGTCCTTTCCGGCTCCGGATCGAACCACAAGGGCGATGACGTGTTCCTGGGCATAAAACTCAATTAAACGGTGAGACTCCTAGCACCTCGCGGCACTAGGGAAAAGGGAGAAGAGAAAAGAATCAAACACAATAACTAAAAACATAACAACTACTAGCCGTTCCCGGGCAGCGGCGCCATTTTGATCACGCCCCAATCGGATCGGTCGTTTAGCGAAGGACGGGGGATCAAACAATATTTATAGACTCGGAATAACACAAAACTACTAGATTAATCGTGGTAAGTCGAGGTCGGTCCACAAGGAACGGAGTGTGTTGACAAGTTTAAAGTGGTGTGTTTGATGTCTAGAGGGGGGTTTCTAAGGGTCGAGTCTATACTAGAGAAATGACTACGAGGATAGCTAGGGGTGATCAATCTAGGGAAAGGTGTTAGGGGGAAGTCGGGATTCGGTACTTGGAGTCTAAGAAGGTCGGAATCGAGTTTTTGTCGCAACATTGATAAAGGGAGAATGCCACCTTTCGGTTTCTTCACCCAACCCACCTAAAAACCCGCTTTCGCGGCGAATAAGGGTAAGTCTCTAGTCATGGTAATTACTACACCGAGTTTCCCCATATTGATAGAAACTAGTCAAGGTCGGTCTAGTTGGCCGGACTAAAACAACAATGACACAACAACCATAAACAAGATAAACCAACAAGCAAGCAACCCACCAACATCCCTTAATTCAAATAATCCAAGTCCTCATCCCTAAACCCCCAACAAGAAATCTACTCACTAATCATAATGGAAGACAATAAAACATTAACTAAGGATAAAATCACTACAACATGCATATTAACTTGATCTAAAGCAACTAACAACAAAACAATAAGAAAACTATGATATAACAATTACCCACTAAACTATGGAAGAAATAAGATCTAACACAATAAACTAGAGAATAATATAGAACATCGTAAATAAAATCTAGAGTAACTAACAACACTATTATGATCTAAACAAGACAATAATGAGAAAACTATATTAAATATAAACTAGAGATTAGAGAGTGGAAGAAAAATATACCAACTATGAAGATCTACAAGAAATAAGAAGATTGCATAAATAAAGATTGAATCTTTGATGAAGAGAATGAAGAACTTGTCACTAATTCTTCAATAAACCACACAAATCTTCAAATAAAACTTGAGATTATCTTCTACAAACTTGAAATCTAGAGAATTGTTGATGGAAACTAAGTAGATCTACTACTAAATTACTACTAAGAATACTACTAGATTGTTCTACTAATGGATGGTTTTTCTACACTAATGGTGGGTGAAGTGATGGATGGTTGATAGTGGATATGAGGGATGCCTTGGGGAACAAACTAGGGTAACATATACTCCCTCCGTCCATTATTTATCGGCCCATTCCATGAATATATGTGAGGAGTATTTTAATGGAGTGGGGCGATAAATAGTGGACGGAGGGAGTATATAGTAATGTCTTAATGGGTATTTATCTAAAGCCCAAATCCAACTTTTTGCTTCATTAGTGAGATACTCACCCTTTGCATCTTCATGGGGTGAAACTTTGCCCTGCGGCTTGACGTATTAATCCCACCGGGTGAAATTTTGCCCGGTGAGATTTTCTTCTCTTTTCGCGGTTTTCGGCACTTTTCTCCATCGGGCGAAATTTCATCCGGTGGGAAGTCTCGGAAAATCTTCAGGGGAGGCAAATTACCGTCGGGTAAAACTTCGCCCGGTGGTGTCTCACCGGGTGAAGTTTCACCCAGTCATCGTTCTGGCCTCGATTCTTGTCTCATACTTCATCGATTGATTGGATGGCTTTAAACTTTAAGTTGCGTGCTTTGCTCTTTGGACGGTATTCCCTTCTCTTGTGCTCGTGGAAGGTCAATCGTGATTTCGGTGCCAAATCCTATCAAAATTGATAGAAAAACTACCAAAAACACGTAAAATGCACAAGAGGGACGCTTATGCGAGAAGTACTCAAAACATGGCGATAATCGCACTCTAGACTCGCAAAATGAGGGAAAAACGGGTCTAAATGGGAGGAAAAATGGTCTAAATTTAGCATACAACAGCTTTATATACCGATGTGTAATAGCTTGTTAGATTATCGAATTAACCGTTTATCATATCAAGATGAAACTCGATCCTCACGATCAACAATACGTGTTTTTGATCCTCACACCCCTGCCCACGACAGTACTACCTCCGGGCCGTCGACCCAAGCCCATGGCCAAGTCCGACCCGTCGAGAACACCTACCGGACATGCCACCTTTAGCGCCGGCGCCGGCCACCGGCCATCAGGCCGCCGGACACACCCAACGACTCCCGCCCAGGCCCGTGTAACCCGTGGCCCCATTGTTACAGCCAACCCCACTCATGTTACGCTGCCAAGCCGGCCACCGCGCCCACAGCTGTAGCCACCAGGCCGGCCGCCGGCACCTGCCTTGGAGCCTGGGCGCCTCCCTGCCGCCACCGTGGCCTCTGCTGCGGCTCACAGTTCACCCCGAATCAAATCGCTGCAGGTGGTCACCCGCCTCACCAGGTCGCTGCCGCCACCTCGTCCGCCACCTGGTCGGCCGCCTCCCCTGTCGTCGCACCTGCTGCCGCCTGGCCAGTTGCCCTCCATCACCAGCCACGGCCCACCTATGCCTCCTCCATCCTGATTCCGAAATCGAGTCCTTCTGTGAGCTTTATTAAGAATGCTCCACATAGTGATTTGGGCCAAGCCCACACCATTCAACAAACTTTTGTCAATGGTCAATGGTTCATGGACACGGGCGCATCCTCTCGTTTGAATGCCGACACAGGTACTCTTCGTTCCCCTTTTAATTCTAGCTTGATTCGTTCAATTTATGTCGGGAATGGTTCTAGTATTCCGGTTCTTGGGTTCTGAACCTCTCACCTATCCACTAAACCCGAACCCTTCACCTCAAAAATGTTTTATACACCCCGCAAAATATTAAAAACCTTATTTTCGTCCGTCAATTTACGAAAGAAAATAATGTTTCCGTCGAATTTGACCCGTATGGATTTTCTGTCATGGATTTAGTAACTGGGAATTTGATTCTGAGGAGTAATAGCGACGGTGAGTTATACCCCATGTGTTCCACCCCAACCACCCCGACCTCCTCTAATCAGCACCTTGTCACCTTGTCCTCTGACATTTGGCATTCCTGATTGGGGCATCCCGGACCAAAGATTTTGGATATTTTGCGTAATAATTTTTTCCTTGATTGTAATAAAACCGAGCATCGCTCACACCTCTGTCATTCCTGCCAAATTAGCAAACATAAATGATTACCGTTTTCCGAGTCATTCTCTCAAACGGTGGCCCCATTCGATATAATCCATAGGGACCTTTGGACATCTTCCGTAACAAGTAAATCCGGCTATAAATATTATCTCGTACTTATCGTCAACTTTTCGCAATTTGTTTGGGTTTATCCTTTAAAGTTCAAATCTGAGACTTATGCCAAATTTCTCAAATTTCGGGCCTACGTCAAAACCCAATTTAATCACGAAATTAACGTGTTTCAGTGTGATCTTGGCCGTGAATTCGACAATAATTCGTTTAGACAATTTGGAGATGCTAACGGCCTCATTTTTCGGTTTTCATGCCCCCAAACCTCATCTCAAAATGGTAAAGCCGAGCGCATGATTCGTCGTTTAAATGAAATCACCCTCACCTTACTTTTTCATGCCTCCGTCCCAACCATATATTGGGTCGATGCCCTTCAAACTGCTACCCACCTTCATAATATACTTCCCTCCCGTCTTCTCCAATCTCAATCACCCACTTCCGTCCTCTTTCTAAAAACTCCCTCGTATGACTACCTTCGTGTTTTTGGATGTTCGTGCTATCCCAACCTCTCTTCCACTCGTCCCCACAAACTCACACCACGATCTACTAAGTGTGTCTTCATAGGGTACCCCGATGAATTTCGTGGCTACAAATGCCTTAACCTCACCACCGGCAAACTCATTCACTCGTGTCACGTTACTTTCGATAAATCGGTTTTCCCGTTTGTTCAATCCGACCCTAAAACTGTCGAATCATATTCCTTCCTTGATTATTCACTTCCACTGCCCATCTTATCATCCCTCTTTGAACCTGAGCCCAACCCAACCCCCAAACCCACCAACCCAATCACTCCCCCCAAATCCCCACTTTCAGCCCACTCCCTCACCCCCCCTCCACCCCTCCCCCCATCTCAGCCCCAGCCTTTTCCTTCCCCCCTACAGAACAGGCCCAAATATCCTCCCCCATCATACCCCTACCTCCCCCAGGCCCAACCCTCCTCTTCCCCAATAACCCATACTCTTTCGCCCCATTCGTCCCCTCCACCACCACCACCACCTACCCGCTCCCATCGCATGACCACTCGAGCCATGCATGGCATTTTTAAACCTCGTGTTCTCACTGCTTCCGCTACCCCACCCCTCTCCCCTATTCCAAAATCACCTCACCTAGCACTCTGTGACCCGAACTGGAATGCTGCCATGAATGACGAATATAGTGCTTTAATTAAAAATGGAACGTGGGACTTGGTCCCTCGTCCCTCAGACTCACCTATCATTCGGTGTATGTGGTTATATACTTATATCGCCACAAATTTAATTCAGACGGTTGGAATTGACTGTGACGAGACTTTCAGTCCTGTGGTCAAACCCACCACCATTCGGACTGTTCTTAGTCTCGCTATTAACCGGGCCTGGCCCATTCACCAGTTGGACGTTAAAAATGCGTTCTTACAAGGAGACCTTGTTGAAACCGTTTTATGCACCAGCCCCCAGGATTTGTTGATCCCTCGGTTCCTGCCCACGTTTGCCGTCTCCGTAAGTCCTTGTATGACCTCAAACAGGGCCCTCGGGCGTGGTACCAACGCTTTGCAAATTTTATTCTCTCCCGGGGCTTTAAGAGTAGCACCTGTGATCCGTCTCTTTTTATTTTTCATCACAGGCATGACATTGCTTATCTATTATTATACGTTGATGATATTGTACTAACCGCGTCTAGTACTAGCTTGCTACGACGCATTATCACTACTCTTTCACAGGAACTCGCTATGACCGATCTGGGTTCCTTGCACCATTTCCTTGGCATTCAGGTGACCCGTAATTCGACAGGTCTATTTCTCTCTCAGGATTCCTATGCCTGCGATATTCTTGCTCAGGCCGATATGTCGAACTGTAACTCGGTTTCTACACACGTTGAAGCCGGGTCGAAACTTAGTGCCACCTTTGGTGCTCTTCTCCATGACTCCACTCTCTACCGCAATTCAGCTGGCGCCCTACAGTATCTGACTATTACTCGACCGAACATCTATTGTGTGCTAAATTTAGACCGTTTTCCCTCCCATTTAGACCCGTTTTTCCCTCTTTTGCGAGTCTTGAGTGCGATTATCGCCATATTTTTCGTACTTCTCGCATTAGCGTCCCTCTTGTGCGTTTTACGTGTTTTTGGTAGTTTTTCTATCATTATGATAGGATTTGGCACCGAAATCATGATTGATCTTTCACCAGCACAAGAGAAGGGAAAACCGTCCAAAGAGCAAAGCACACAACTTAAAGTTTGAAGCCATCCAATCAATCGACGAAGAATGAGACAAGAAAGAGGCCAGAAAAATGATCGGGCAAAATTTCACCCGGTGAGACACCACTGGGCGAAATTTCACCCGACGGTAAAAATGCCTCCCGAAGATTTTCCGAGACTCCCCACCGGGCGAAACTGACCGGGCAAATTTTCGTCCACCGGGTGAAATTTCGCCCGATGGAAGAAGTGCCAAAAACGCAAAAAAAGGAAAAAAAATCTGACCGGGTGAAATTTCACCCGGTGGAATTTATCGTCAAGTCCGCAGGGCAAAGTTTCACCCTATGAAGATGCAAAGGGAGATTGTCTCACTAATGGAGCATAAAGTGGATTTGGGCTTTAGGTTAAATACCCATTAAGGCTTTACTATATATATGTTACCCTAGTTTGTTGCCCAAGCTACCATCCTCATATCCCATCATTAGTGTAGTTACACCATTCCACCATCTTATTACACCATCTTCTTAGTAGTAGTATTCTAGTAAAAATCCCCCATAATTCTAGTAGCTTACATAGTAATTAGTAGTAGATCTACTTAGTTTCTATCGACAATTCTCTAGATTACAAGTTTATAGTAGATTATTCCAAGTTTTATTTGAAGATTTGTTGGGTTTATTGAAGAATTAAGTGACAAGTTCTTCTTCATCTTCATCAAAGATTCAACCTTTATTTATGTTCTAGTTTTATTTTGAAGATTTGTTGGGTTATTTGGAGGATTAGTGACAAGTTCTCCATTTTATTCATTAAAGATTCAATCTTTATTCATGCAACATTATTATTTCTTATAGATCTTCATAGTTGGTATATTTCTCTTCCACTCTCTAATCTCTAGTTTAGTTTTAATGTTATTTTCTCATCATTGTCTTGTTTAGATCATATTAGTGTTGTTAGTTTCCTTAGATCTAGTCAATATGCATGTTGTAGTGATTTTCTCCTTAGTTAATGTTTTATTGTCTTCCATTATGATTAGTGAGTAGATTTCTTGTTGGGGGGTTTAGGGATGAGGACTTGGATTATTTGAATGAAGGGATGTTGGTGGGTTGCTTGCTTGTTGGCTTATCTTGTTTATGGTTTTTATGTCATTGTTGTCTTATTAGTCCGGCCAACTAGACCGACATTGACTAGTTTTATCAATATGGGGAAACTCGGGGTAGAAATTACCATAGCTAGAGACTTACCCTTATTCGCCACAAAAGCAGGTTTTTAGGTGAGTTAGGTGAAGAAACCGAAAGGTGGCATTCTCCTTTATCAATGTTGCGACAAAAACTCGATTCCGACCTTCTTAAACTCCAAGTACCGAATCCCGACTTCTCCCTAACACCTTTCCCTAGATTGATTACCTCTAGCTATCATCGTAGACATTTCTCTAGTATAGACTCGACCCTTAGAAAACCCCCATCTAGACATCAAACACGACACTTCAAACCTTACGTCATACTCCGTTCCCTGTAGACCGACCTCGACTTACCACAATTACTCTAGTAGTTTTTGTGTTATTCCAAGTCTATAAATATCGTTTGATCCCCCGTCCTTTGTTAACGACCTATCCGATTGGGAGGCGATCAAAATGGCGCCGTTGCCGGGGAACGGCTAGTAGTTGATTGTGTTTTTTAGTTGTTGTGTTTGATTCTTTTCTCTTCTCTCTTTTCCCTAGTACCGCGAGGTGCTAGGAATCTCACCGTTTAATTGAGTTTTATGCCCAGGAACACGCCATCACCCTTGTGGTTCGATCCGGAGCCGGAAAGGACTTTTAGAGCATTGCGTTTTCGAGGAAATAACTCAACCACCATCATTCCACATCCTTCATTATCACCTCCTAACCTTAATCCCATCCTACCACATACACCTTCTACATCACACAACCTTCTCCCAAATAATCCTTCCATACCTTCCACTTCACAAAATTCACCACCATCACCGAAAACGCCACCACCAAATCCATCCCCTCCAAATTCACCAAATTCAAATCCACCGTCACCACCAATCCAACCAATGGCGACCTTAACCTCTCGTTTTCAACTCACACATGAAGAAACACCTTCTCCCGTCGATTTCGGAGAGATACCCGAGAACTTTGAATTGAAAGCTTCTTTGACCAACGCGGTCCAACAAGATACATTTCACGGTTTTTCTCAAGAAGATGCTCAAGAGCACATCGCTTCATTTAAAGAAAAATTAGTAGGAACCTGTCTCAATGGATTAACTTCATGCCAATTGCATCGTTTATTATTTCCGAAAACCTTGAGAGATGGAGCTCGTAGATGGCTTCAAGGCCATCCCACTAATACATTCACAACATGGGCTCAATTGTCTAATGCCTTCTTGGAGAAATATTTTCCGCCGTCAAAGACCAACCAATATCGCATGGAGATACAAACCTTCAAACAAGATGAATTTGAAAGCCTAAGTGATGCTTGGGAAAGATTTAGAGATTTGTTGCGCAAATGTCCACACCATGGAATACCCGATTGGCTAACCACTCAAACATTTTATAACACCCTTTCATCGAGAACCAAGGAAAACCTCAATTCGGCCGCCGGAGGAGACTTCTCTTCTCTCACCGATGAGGCATCTAAGAATCTTATTGAGAAGATGGCAAGGAGTGATTCTAGAATGGGTCAATCGAGGGATTCTAGAAAGAAAGTTGAAGTGAACTCATCTACGAGTTCTAACGAATTGAAATTTCAAACGGAACTTGAGGAATTGAAAAAGAGAATGAATGCCATAAGTTCGAAGCCTACTCCTAGAGGTATGTACCAAATTCAAGGGAGTGTTCCACCACGGCAACCATCTCCTCCAAAGCAATTAACATGGGAAGTTCAATGTGATCATTGTGGCAATTATGGCCATGATTCTAGCTCTTGCATTCCTAATGAAGAAGTTTATATTGAAGAGCCAAATGAAGTTCAAGCTATACAAGCATATGGGCAAAGACCTCAAATTGATCCTTTTTGTAATACCTACAATGCTGGCACAAGGTTTCATCCTAATTTCTCTTATGGAAATCAAAATCTTCAAAATCCGATGCCACGTGCCCAAGGGAGTCAAATGAGGCCATTCAATCAAAGTCAGCAAAGGCCCTTTAATCAAGGTCCTCCAAAGATGCCCCCATATATGCCTCCTCATCAAAGGAGCAACTTCAATCAACAAGGTAGCAACTTCCATGTTCCTAACAATTACAACAATTACCAAAATCAACATGGTAATCATTTCAATCATGGATACAATCAAGGGTTCCAAGGTAACTTTCAAGGAAATCAAGGTTACAATAACCAACCATTTAATCAACCCTCTCAATCTTATGGCCAACCAAACAATTCTCAATTTGGTCAAGGAGGAGTCCCATTGGAAAACTATAATGATTTGCAAAGAATCGTTGGGCAACTATGGAATGAACATCAAGATACCAAGGAAAGGCTAAAGGTTTGGGAATCACAAGAAGCAACAAAAGCCTTAGCCGCCCCAATTCATCCACCCCATGGTTTGCCCGGTCAACCCCAAAACCCAAGAGACCTTTCTCACCAAGCAAATGCCGTCATTTTGAGAGGTGGCAAAGAACTTGAGGACCCATATTAGAACTTGAACTTGAACACCAAGAGTACCCCATCCAAAGTGAATCAACCAAGTGAACCACAAGAATCATCTCCTACTTCCCCCAAACAAAACCGGGGAATACAAGCGAAGTTTGATATCCTCCAAAATGCGGAGAATGAACAAAGAGAACAAAGAAAGAAGAAAGAGTAAATGGAAGCGGAAGAAGCCAAAAGAAAAGAGGCGGAGCGATTAGCCGAAGAAGAAGAAGAATCTAATGCTCCACCGCTTCCCGTTTTTGTCCCTCCATTGCCTTCTCCCGAGCGAGCTAAGCCACACAAAGAGAATGCTCAATTTAGCCAAAGAAACTAGACGATCCCGGTAGTTTTTCCATCCCTTGTCGGGTAGGAAATGTTGTTGTTAATCAAGCTTTATGTGACCTTGGGGCTAGTGTTAGTTTGTTACCTTATTCTATAGCTAAGAGACTTAGTGTGGGGGAGATGAGACCCACTAGCATGTCGATTCAACTTGCGGATAGGTCCGTCAAGTACCCACTTGGGATACTTGAGGATGTACCCATTCAAGTTGGTAAGTTCTTCATCCCCTCCGACTTTGTTGTCGATATGCCCGAGGACACTACTACCCCCATTATCTTAGGTCGACCGTTTATGGCTACCGGAGGTACTATAGTTGATGTTAAGAATGGAAAGTTGTCATTTAACATAGGGAACGAGTCGGTAGAGTTTTCCCTTTCTCAAGCTCTTAAACAACCAATGATTGAACAAATGCATTCCATTAAAGTTATTGATAGTTTAGTTGATTATAGCTTGATAGATGATGATAAGCAAGAAGAGGAACCATTCGACTCTCCACCTCTTGAAGAAGATTGTTTGCATGATGAAAAGGTAGAACCACTACCGGTGGGTAAGAGTATGGTATCTTCTCCTCCTAATCTTGAACTTAAACCACTCCCCTCTTCCCTCAAATATGCTTTTCTTGAAGGAACTAATTATCCCGTTATCGTCAAGGCCACCCTTGATGGACCTCAATTAGAAAAACTTTTGATTGTTTTGAGAAAGCACAAAAAGGCCATCGGGTATAGCATTGCCGACCTCCAAGGCATAAGCCCAATATTTGTATGCATAGGATCATCCTTGATGATGACCACCGTCCTTCGGTTGAGGGTCAACGTAGGTTGAACCCCACCATGAAAGAGGCTGTCATGAAGGAAGTCCTCAAGTTGTATGAGGCTAACATTATATACCCAATAACCGGAAGTAAATGAGTTAGCCCCGTACAAGTTGTGTCGAAAAAAGGCCATCGGGTATAGCATTGCCGACCTCCAAGGCATAAGCCCAATATTTGTATGCATAGGATCATCCTTGATGATGACCACCGTCCTTCGGTTGAGGGTCAACGTAGGTTGAACCCCACCATGAAAGAGGTTGTCATGAAGGAAGTCCTCAAGTTGTATGAGGCTAACATTATATACCCAATAACCGGAAGTAAATGAGTTAGCCCCGTACAAGTTGTGTCGAAAAAAGGAGGAATAATGACAGTTGTTAAAGGAGAAAAGGGTGAGTCAATTTCTACTAGGATTATTACCGGTTGGCGCATGTGTATAGACTATCGAAAGTTAAACACGGCCACCATAAAAGATCATTTTCCCTTTCCCTTTATTGATCAATTGCTTGAAAGATTGGCGCATCATTCTTATTTTTGTTTCCTCGATGGTCATTCCGGATTTCTTCAAATTCCCATTCATCCCGATGACCAAGAGAAAACCACTTTCAGTTGTTCCTATGGCACCTATGCTTATAGAAGGATGTCATTTGGATTGTGTAATGCGCCGGGAACGTTTCAAAGATGTATGATGGCTATTTTTTCCGATTTTATTGAAAAATCCATGGAAGTTTTTATGGATGATTTTAGTGTCCATGGTACATCTTTTGATTCTTGTCTTGAAAATATTGATCAAGTGTTAGCTCGATGTGAAGAGTATAAACTTGTTTTAAATTGGGAAAAGTGTCATTTTATGGTTGAACAAAGTGTTGTCCTAGGTCATATTGTTTCTAATAGAGGAGTTGAAGTCGATAAGGCAAAAGTCTCCGTGATTGAGAACTTGCCACCACCTACAAATGTCAAAGTGGTGAGGAGTTTTCTAGGTCACGCCGGTTTTTATAGACTATTTATTAAAGACTTTTCTAAGATTGCTAAGCCTTTGACTTCTTTGCTTATGAAAGATGCACCTTTTGTTTTTGATGACTCGTGTCTTGAGGCCTTTTGCAGGATAAAAACCGCTCTCACTACCACTCCAATTATCAAAGCTCCCGATTGGAATCTTCCATTTGAGATCATGTGTGATGCGTCCGATTTTGCCGTTGGTGCCGTTCTAGGTCAACGGGTTGATAAGAAGCTGCATGTGATTTATTATGCAAGCAAGACCTTAGATGAAGCCCAATCGAGGTACACCACAACCGAAAAAGAGATGCTTGTCGTTGTCTATGCCATGGAGAAATTTCGAAATTATGTTACCGGTTCCAAAGTCATTATTCATACCGGTTATGCGGCGATTCGTTACATAATGTCCAAAAAGAAGACAAAGTTCCGACTCTTTTGCTGGGTCCTCCTTTTGCAAGAATTTGATATTGAGATCAAAGACAAAGCCGGATCGGAGAACTTGGTAGCGGATCATCTTAGTAGGCTAACGGTTAGTAAAGAAAGCAACGAAGATGATGGTATTCCCATCAACGAAGCTATGAGAGATGAGGCCTTAATGGCCATTGAAACTATTACACCTTGGTATGCCGATATCGTCAATTTCTTAATATCTCATTATATTCCGGACGATTATTCTAAGCAAGAGAGGAAGAAACTACGTTATGAAGCCCGACGCTATTATTGGGACGAGCCCTATTTATTCCGCCGATGTATAGATGGAATTTACCGACGGTGTGTTACGGCCGAAGAAGGATATAATATAGTGAAACACCTTCACTCGACATCTTATGGTGGACACTTGGCCAACCAAAAGACAATTGCCAAGGTTCTCCAAAGCGGGTTTTGGTGGCCTTCCATGTTCAAGGACATTCGAGCTTTCATTCTCACATGCGATGAATGCCAAAGAAGAGGCAATATTACAAGAAGAAATGAGATGCCCCTTCAACCTATCTTGGAGATTGAATTGTTCGATGTTTGGGGCATTGATTTCATGGGTCCGTTCACATCCTCTTTTGGTAACAAGTACATTTTAGTCGCGGTTGATTATGTCTCAAAATGGATCGAGGCCGTAGCTTCCCCCACCAATGACTCCAAGGTTGTAATCAAGCTTTTCAAGAATGTAATTTTCCCGAGATTCGGTATACCTAGAGCCATAATTAGTGATGGAGGCTCTCATTTTAGAAAAGATACCTTTGAACACCTTCTTAGGAAATATGGTATCACTCACAAGATGTCCTTAGCCTACCACCCTCAATCAAATGGGCAAGCTCAGATCTCCAACCTTCAAATCAAGGGAATTTTAGAGAAAGTTGTAAATACACACTGAAAGGATTGGTCATTGAAATTAAATGACGCCCTTTGGGCATTGAGAACGGCTTACAAAGCGCCGATTGGAACCACTCCTTATCGTCTTGTGTATGGTAAAGCTTGTCATTTACCGGTGGAATTAGAACACAAAGCCAAATGGGCAATCAAAGAGCTAAACTTCGATGAGAGTGTTGTAGGAGATAATCGCCTTCTCCAACTACAAGAATTGGAAGAACTAAGACTTGAAGCCTACGAAAATTCGAAGATCTACAAAGAACGAACTCGCCAATGGCACGATTCTCGAATACTTCGTAAGGACTTCTCCGTTGGTGATAAGGTATTACTCTTCAACTCTCGCTTTAAGCTCTTCCCCGATAAATTGAAATCAAAATGGTCGGGTCCATTCGAAGTGATCGGAGTGCAACCATATGGATCGATAGAGATATCTAGCCCGGAAACCGGGAAATTTATCGTTAATGGGCAACGTTTGAAGATTTATCATCCTGGTCACGTTCGTGAGACCTTTGCTACCATGAAGCTTGGTGAGCTCCCATTGGGGAGCGTTGTTTGAACCCCTCTCGCAATTGATGTAGGTTTGGTGGTATCCTCAACAACCACCTTGTATATATGTATCCTATTTCTTTGAGTTTATTAGTTTTGTTAGCTTGAGAAGAATGATTGAAATTGAATTTCACAATGGACATTTATTTGGACGAAGATCAAGCTTTTGGAGAAGTTATGGAGCTTAAATTGAAGACCACAAGCATGTTTGTGGGAAATATTGATTATGTAATGTGAGTCGAGTCAATATTTGAATCTCTAGGTGATTATTGAAGAGCCATGAAATGGCAAGGCGGACAAACGCAGCAAAGAAGACCGCCGGGCGAAATTTCGCCCGGTGAAACTCGACCGGGCGAACTTCGCCCCACGGAGAAGTTTCCAGAATTGCCGGAATTGAAGAAGATACCACCGGGCGAAATTTCGCCCGGTGAGATTTTCACCGGGTGAAATTTCACCCGGTGGAAAAAAGTTGGCAAAAACGATTTTCACGACGAAACACCATCGGGTGAAATTTCACCCGATGGTGCCCGACCGGGTGAAATTTCACCCGGCGGCGTGACTTGGCCGGATCACCTACACTTTTACTTACTACATTTTCATTTCCCTCCTCCATACTAACCTCAATATAACTTTCCCTCCAAATTTTTTACACCAAATATTTACCAAACACTTTAAAACTTTTCATTTCCCTCTCAACCACCCTTATAAATATCACATTTTTCACCTCACTCTTCATTTCACCCTTTCACCCACCATAACATCATTAAATCACCTTCCATACACCCCAACATCCATTCATAACTTCATTTCCAACTTGGTGATTTATTTTTGGTTTTTGAAGAGGAGGAGCCAAAAGTTTCGGGATTTTTCTTGCAAATTATTATCATGGAGACAAGAGCCCAACGAGCCGCGCGTAAACAAGGTATGGCCTCGACTTCTAATCCTTCTAAACATTCATCTTCTAGGCCAAAACTTTTACCTTGCCCTAATTCGCCCCTTGCTCAAACCTTCTCTGAAAAAGCTTTTCAGAGTACAAGGTGGCCTTGTCCATTCACAAAGAAACTTCTAGGAATTAAGGACGATATTAGAGAGTTATCGTCTAGAATTGGTACTAGTAAACTCCTTGATTTTGTGTCTTTCACAAACAAAGACTTGACTTGTGAGTTCTTAGGTACCTTTACAATCGATAACCCGACCACACCTAAAGAGTTCAAGTTTAATTTGTTCGGTAGAACCCACTTTTTAAATATTTCTGACTTTAGCTTAGCTCTAGGTTTACCCTCATCGGGTACCGGACTAAGTAGACCCTTATGTGATTCACAAAGTAGTGCGACTAGGAGAGACTTTTGGAGGTGCATAGCGCCGGTCAACGCGATTTCGAACCCAATTCTAGCTTTACCGCTGAAATCCGAAACCCAGTCATTCGTTATTTCGCTGAAATCCTTTCCCACTGTCTTTTGCCATCTATCGACAATATCATTAACCTCAATGTGTGTGTCTTACAATTGATTACTGACTCTTTACTCGGTAACCCTTACCCCCTTGACCTACCACTTGTCGTGGCGTTACACTTTCATCAAATTATTATTGACCAACGCCCTACCATAGACTGTGGTGGTCTTGCGACTTTAATCGCGAAAAATTTGGGTTATGCGACCGACCACCTTAAACCGATTGACGGTCGTGTCTGGCTAAACGAGGCGTACCTCCCTACTTGGATTTTTAATGTACCTAATCATCGCCTCGTTTCTATTTGCCATGACCGCGCTTTGATAGTCCCCAACATTTACCGAACCAATATTTACAATTGTCACAATTGGGACCTACCTTTAGGTCTCGGTGAATTCCGACTGAACGAATCTGGGGATGTAGGAGTTTGGGAGTACGCCGGTGAGTTGGAACCCAACGAAGGCACTCCGATGGCTTCTTTTGCTTCAAATGACTATTCGACCTAGACACCCCTACAAGAGTCGGTAGATAATATGGTTCGTGTATGTTGTGGGTATTTGTGTGGATTGTGTCGGTGAGTCTCTAATCATCTACAATTGTATGTGAATTAATATTGTTCCTTGACCCTTGTCCCACTATCCCATTAAATGATTTTTGCGGCCGTCGCGGCCTTGGTATTGCTCCCGGTCTTTAGGCGACGTGATTACGCCATTGACCCTTTGAAAATCCAAATTTTTAATCAATCTTTCTCAATTTTTCTTAATCCGGGGTAGGTGACGTGACTACACCTACGCCCAATTTTTCACCCTTTCATTTTATTTTCTTTCATTTTCATTTTCTTAGCCACTTGGCTAGGGTCTAGGTGATGTGATTGCACCTAGGTCCGCCACTATTTTTACCGCTTTTCTTATTTTATTTCCCTTTTTCTTTTCTCAAAAAAAAATTATTATTATAAAACCCAAAAACATTTGAAAATTCATAAAAATCCAAAAAGATTTTTCTTATCTTTCCTTTCCGTCTTTTTCGATCTTCCCCTACTTGTCCATTGAGGACAATGTACAGTTTTAGTGTGGGGGAGGAGTCCACTATCTTTTATTTTTCAAAAATCTTTTCAAAAATCCATAAAAATTAGAAAAATTTGAAAAATCAAAAACATTTTTCTTTTCTTTTTCTTTTTCTTTTCTTTTCTTGTTTCTCGTTATGTCTCGTATCCCGTGTACGGTCTTGTTCTCTACTCTTACAGGTAACCACCACCTTAATAGCGCGATTTGAAGAGATTATGAAAGCACCCGCTTGGTAACTTCCTTCCTTCTTTCTTCTTTAATTTTGTAGAGGAGTTAGGTTGTTGCTATCTGGAGGCTCTCGAAGTTGAGCATTTGGGTGTTGTGGTTGATTTTGTGTGCTTGTATGATGATGGAGTATGGAGTTCATGACTTTACTTGTGTTTTATTTTATTTTGCCTTTTCATTTTCGTGTGTTCCGTTTTTTTTTTGCTCTTGTATAGTGTGTCTAGGATTAAAACTTTTCGAAAACCCGATTACAAATCTTTTACAAGAGTTTACATTCCATTGTAGATAACCCATTGTAGATTTTGGACCTTAATCTAGTAGAATGACTCTTAGGCAATGAATTTGTTGATCCTTTAGCTTTGAGTCCACCTTTTCTACTAGAGGTTTACTTCGGGGTTTGCATTTGACCACCTTGACCACCCATGGAGGAGTTAGGCATTGGTTCCCGCATCCCGTTTTCTAGGTGACCTTGCTCGAATGACCATTGCACCTTTAGTCCAAATTTCTTCCGCCTTTTGTGGGTTATCCGGGAATGGCGCGCGTTCTCAATTACCTATTTTTCCTCCACCTATACATCATCACAATAAGTTTACACCAAAATAACCTCCAAGCTTGGTTACAAACCACATCAAAAAGCCAAAAAAGAGCAAACCAAAGCAAGAGAAAAAGGGCACAAAAATATGAAAAACAAAGAAAAACAAAGGAGAAGAAAAGGAGCTTCAAATGAAAATCAAATTGTCAAAAACGTCTCCTCAAAAAAAAGGCCCTTTGATCGATTCGTCGCCGTGAAGTGCCAACTAGAGGACCGAGTCCCGAGGTAGGAAGATAGCGGTGATTAGTCGATCAACCCAATAATTGTAAACACTCCACCTTTTAATTTGGGCTAATTTAGGAAATTCGAGTTTGGAACGACCCTCTTGGCTTAGCCAAAGAGAGCGGGACTGCACCTACCTACAGTGTCGAACTAGAGGTGATCAAATGGCCCAAGCCCAAAAGCCCGACCCGCTTTTTTGAAGGGCTTGGGCCTTATATTATGGCCCAAAAAGCCCATGAGCCGGCCCTAAAAAGCCCGAAGTGTCTTTGGGCCGAGTTTGGGCCACGAATGTGGCCCAAATTTTGGCCCGCCTCGGCCCTTACTTAATAAAAATAGATAACTTTTATTACTACTTTTTAAACTTAGTGATAAGATTATAACTTTCTTTTGAAATTCTTATATAATCATACGTAATTTATGATTAATATGTCCATAATATGATCGTAATTACTCATAGTAATACACAATACGAGTATATATTATATTCATGTATATTTTATTAAACATTTTAAATTTGTTACGTTATTCATTACGGAGTATATTAATATTTAAACTGATATATGTTTGTCGATATTGTTGTTTATCATTAATTTTTGAAGAAATTATAAAATTTATAAACAAAATACATAAGTTTAAATTATTAAACGGCGATATTAAGATATTTATTTCATACGAGACCATTAAATTATAGGGCCCAAAAACCCCATTTTGGCCCGAAAAGCCCGTTCTAGCCCGCTAGGGCCGGGTTTGGGCTTTAAAAATAGGCCCACTCGTTTGGCCCGGCCCGACCCATGATCACCTCTATGTCGAACGAATCCATGGTCCACTTTTTCCACTCCGTTATACGCCCCGTAGTACCCCTTTAGAAGATTAGGCGGACCTAGGCTAAATTATCAACGTCTATATTGCTTAATTGTCATAGTATTAGGCTTTGGTCCTTTTTTACGTGGGTGATTTATCTTGGAAGTTTATTTTTGTTCTAGCTAAGTAATCGGTGTCTTCCCCGCCATCTCGATGAGGGATTCAGTGTTTTATTTTTGCTTTGGATGCGTCTATTCTTTCGTGTTATGTATTTTTGTGTGTTTAGTCGCATCCACCATTTTGAGCAAGCCCCAACTTGCCTTGCATGGGAGTACTTTACCTCATGAGTATTTCGATGTGAGTTGAAGGGACGGAGCGGGCCCGTTAATTGCCCCGTAACAGCTTAGCATAGTCTAGCTAGTAGTAGTAGTTTGTAATTTCTTTTTGGGTCTTTGCTCGAGGACGAGCAATGGTTAGTGTGGGGGAATTGTTGTGTGCTAAATTTAGACCATTTTTCTTCCCATTTAGACCCGTTTTTCCATCGTTTTGCGAGTCTTGAGTGCGATTATCGCCATATTTTGCGTACTTCTCGCATTAGCGTCCCTCTTGTGCGTTTTACGTGTTTTTGGTAGTTTTTCTATCATTATGATAGGATTTGGCACTGAAATCATGATTGAGCTTTCACGAGCACAAGAGAAGGGAAAACCGTCCAAAGAGCAAAGCACACAACTTAAAGTTTGAAGCCATCCAATCAATCGACGAAGAATGAGACAAGAAAGAGGCCAGAAAAATGATCGGGCAAAATTTCACCCAGTGAGACACCACTGGGCGAAATTTCACCCGATGGTAAAAATGCCTCCCGAAGATTTTCCGAGACTCCCCACCGGGCGAAACTGACCGGGCGAAATTTCGCCCACTGGGTGAAATTTCGCCCGATGGAAGGAAGTGCCAAAAACGCAAAAAAAGGAAGAAAATATGACCGGGTGAAACTTCACCCGGTGGGATTTATCGTCAAGTCCGCAGGGCAAAGTTTCACACTATGAAGATGCTAAGGGTGATTGTCTCACTAATGGAGCATAAAGTGGATTTGGGCTTTAGATTAAATACCCTTAAGGCTTTACTAGATATATGTTATCCTACTTTGTTGCCCAAGCTACCATCCTCATATCCCATCATTAGTGTAGTTACACCATTCCACCATCTTATTACACCATCTTCTTAGTAGTAGTATTCTAGTAAAAATCCTCCATAATTCTAGTAGTTTACATAGTAATTAGTAGTAGATCTACTTAGTTTCTATCGATAATTCTCTAGATTACAAGTTTGTAGTAGATTATTCCAAATTTTATTTGAAGATTTGTTGGGTTTATTGAAGAATTAAGTGACAAGTTTTTCATCTTCTTCATCAAAGATTCAACCTTTATTTATGTTCTAGTTTTATTTTGAATATTTGTTGGGTTATTTGGAGGATTAGTGACAAATTCTCCATTTTATTCACCAAAGATTCAATCTTCTTCCACTCTTTAATCTCTAGTTTAGTTTCAATGTTATTTTCTCATCATTGTCCTGTTTAGATCATATTAGTGTTGTTAGTTTCCTTAGATCTAGTCAATATGCATGTTGTAGTGATTTTCTCCTTATTTAATGTTTTATTGTCTTCCATTATGATTAGTGAGTAGATTTCTTGTTGGGGGTTGGGGGGTTTAGGGATGAGGACTTGGATTATTTGAATGAAGGGATGTTGGTGGGTTGCTTGCTTGTTAGTTTATCTTGTTTATGGCTTTTATGTTATTGTTGTTTTATTAGTCTGGCCAACTAGACCGACCTTGACTAGTTTCTATCAATATGGGAAAACTCGGGGTAGAAATTACCATAGCTAGAGACTTACCCTTATTCGCCGCGAAAGCGGGTTTTTAGGTGAGTTAGGTGAAGAAACCGAAAGGTGGCATTCTCCTTTACCAATGTTGCGAAAAAAACTCGATTCCGACCTTCTTAGACTCCAAGTACCGAATCCAGACTTTCCCCTAACACCTTTCCCTAGATTGATTACCTCTAGCTATCATCGTAGACATTTCTCTAGTTGTAGACACCCGCATTTTGACTGCCAGGTGTCTATGGCAGTTTCCAAAAAACACCCGATGATGATCGGACGCTAACGTGTTTCTACGCGCTCAGATACGGGCTCAAATCCATTAGTCGCTGGCTAACACACTTACGGAGTACAAACCTCGCAAAATCAACCTCAAATCCAGGCCCAGTGGATCATTCCGAGTCAAACAAGACTAATTTGGGCCAAAACCGACACCGGAAATAAAACCGACTTTTTGCGATTGGGTCAACCCCGGTCAAAGTCGTTTCCGAGACACACAAAACAGCCCCTCACATCATCAAAATTCCAAGTCAAACACAAAACCCATCAAACATCCAAAGTCAAGGTCCAAAAGACTGACCCACGCGACCCAGCTAGGCCACTCGATCGAGTGACCCACCCACTCGATCGAGTGGGCCTGTTTCGAGCCTGGCTGCAGGCGTAATGGGCCACTCGACCGAGTTAGCCACCTACTCGGTCGAGTAACCCTAAACCGGGTGCCCTAGCAATGCCTATATATACACCCCATGCAACACAACCCTACACATCTTTTTACAACCTCAAGAACCCTAATCTCGACACACATTCAAACCCTAAACCTAGTACTAGGAGTCAAAAACCCGAACCACCACAACTCAATTTACATACTCGAACTCCCGTGCAATCTGTCACTACGAGTCCCGTCCGAGCTAAGAAACATGTAGGTTGAGGGTGACAATTCCCGTTCTTCTTTTTTTCCTTTTTCTCGCGAGTCGTGCATCGTTATCACTATCGTTTTTTTATTTTTTTTATTGTATACGTATATTCATCGATTCTGACATCAATTTTCAAAATAAATACTTTTCTTTATAAGGGTCGAAACCCGTTGATGCGGATCCGACATCAAACAATTCGCAAGAATTAATTGCGATGTCGGGATGCGGAGGGGATCAAGTCTTTCAATTCTAGCATAGCGTCAAACTCTTAGATCCGATGCTAATTTCATAATTAGAGATCGAATCTAATGATATCATCAAATAATTCAATCAATTCGATTTTTCGTTGATGCTAACGTAGATGTCACGTTACAATTATGACACTACAAACGCGGAGAGAAATCCATATCGTTTTGATTGACTTAAAACGACTCAAATCAATTTTCTTTATTTTTCGTCTTAGTATTTCATATCGATTCCATAATCGCATATGAGATACAAACGAGTATTCAAATTTAGAATCAAGTATAAATCCCATAATATTTATACCCGATTCGACAAAAATCAATGATTCATAAAATCCGAATTGAGCATAAATCGTACAATATTTATGTTCGATTCGGTAAAATCATCGAATTATCAAAAATGAAAAGCAATTTCGAAACCGATACAAAATTGCGAGCGAACCCTATCTAGTTCATACAGGGGGCACTCGACCGAGTGCCTAGCCCACTCGGTCGAGTGGCACCCCAAAACCGAGACAGAAGGGTCTTAATGACCTCCACTCGGTCGAGTCTCGCAATGACTCGATCGAGTGGCGATGTACTCGGCCGAGTTCGTCTATAACACGACCGAGTAAGGTCCAAAATCAGAGGCAGAAACCCTTTTCAAGGGTCCACTCGGTCGAGTCCCGCAATGACTCGGTCGAGTGGCCCCTTATCACGACAATACCGTGAGCCTTACATACCCTTTTAGTCTCGGTCGATTTTTTTTTATGACTTATGTCAACACGTGTTAATCCATCACGTAAAAGCCTCACTTTTCAAAAACCTTATGTCGTCATATTTACATCATCTCATCTCATCTAATAATTCGCAAATCGTTGTTATCATAATATTGTTACTAACCGTTTGCTACTTTCCTTGTTGATTTATCGTTTGTTTTAAAGTACTGAAACGAACCCACATGCTAAAATTCCACTTTGACGTAGAATTAATTGCATTACATTGACATAGAAACCCTTTCAATTTCATTCACATGTTTAGGGAAAGACCTATTTGCACATCATTTTCCCGTTTTACTAACACGCGTATTATAAAGTCATTCGAATTCTTAGTAGAGGCCGCTAAAGTGCGGGCGGGGTTGGGTGTCCTTTGTGGGCTTCCCAACACGTACCCTCACCCCTTACTCAGAACCTCGATTTCCGGATGCCCGAAACCGTTGGCGCACGAGAGTCATTCAATACACGATATCCGATAATGTCGGTATCGGGATCAAATGCAAAGGGACGAGCCAAATAAACTATGACATCGGAAATGGGCCGTATTTTGTATACGACCCACTACGACATAGAGTGGGCTCGAATGGTTCCGAATAACCATAAAATTCGGTGGCGACTCCACATAGACCTAAATTTCAATTCGATCCATTCTCATATGGAGATTCATTCGCCTACCCAAACCCGCGCGTGGCCGCGTCGGGGTGGACCTATGTCATGTCCACAATTTGGCGACTCCGCTGGGGATTAACTGATGTGTGACTTACCATCGGCATCCTCAGGGTGAGACTCGAATAGAAATCGTTTGACAAATACAATACGCGTTTTAGTTTTACGGTTCATGCATAACCCATATTTTCCCGGGTCGGTACTCGCGACCGACGTCCCACTATACCGTTGATGCACTCCAATATGGATATGTCAAAAGGTGTCCATAGTCGATTCGAGTGGGTTTCGCGGCATGTTGTAAGATCAACTCGACTTAGGAAGTCCGTCCCGATCAACGTCTAGACTATGTACACTGGTATAGACCCTCTATAGACCGACCGAGACTTAGTATAGAGCATACATGGCGTCGTTATAATGCTTGTGTGACTACGTGCTACTTGGTTTTCGAGTCGTTTTCAAAAACCGTCTTTTTTTCAAAGATTGCATCTTTTTCAAACTATTCAATTTCAAAACCCGGGACACATACCGAATTTAGGACTTATGATTTTTACTCAAAATAGCCTATTTTCTAGACGGTATGCTACCCAATTCAAAACTCGAAATCATTTCGAACTTTCAAAACCCGTGGCCCAATACCATTTTCGTTTTTTTTCGAAAATTGGGCCCTCAACCGAGTTTTCTCGGACCCTTTTCAAAAACAATCAATTTTCAAAACCTTCCTCTCTTTAGGACTTCCCGTATTTAGCAGTGTCGGGTCACGTCTTAAGTTGTCAAGGTCTTTAGCGTCGAAACTCTATCGATCTTACATCAGGAGTTTCTTCCCTGTCCCAGTCCGCCTTATTAGACTAAGGCAAGGCCCACCTACATAGGACAAACCCCTACAAAGGAGGGCCCGTCAACACAATCGAGTCCGAAAGTCTGGGGATGTCTCACGTGAACCTTCCTTCGAACAGGACTAGGCCCACCCGCCGAATCCTAAGGAAGGCCCACATTTGACAAGTCACCCGTCTAGATGTCTTTTCCGAGTCATTTCCCTTTTAGTCTTGTTCGGGATGTACTTTCTATTCCGGGATTTTGGGCTAGTTTCTGATTACGTGGTGTTCTTACAGACAGGCCACCTGAAACCAGACATCAACGCAAAATGGACGAGTTGAAAAATGCACTGACCAAGATCGAGACCCAGCTGGCTGCCATCCAGGCTAACCAAGCGACTTTATCCACCCGCCTAAGCACCGTGGAGAAAACGGCCCCAGTTGAAGGAGCTGAGCCCACTGGGCCCATAGCCGAGTTGATCAGTGTTGTTCGTAGGCTCGAAGAGCAAGTCCACTTATCGACGAACAACTCGATCCACACCGAAAATGCTCGTACTTATTCACCTTTGAATGACGAGCTACCTGCCAACCTCAACTTAACGGAAATTCCTATGTTTGAGGGAACCGAAGACCCGGTCCACCACATCCGGGCTTTCAAAGACTTCATGGCAGTCAAAGGGGTGAAGTCGACTATGTTCAAGCACTTATTCCCTTCCTCTCTAGAGAAGCATCTTAAAGCCTTGTTCTACAGGCTTGATTCGAAGAAATATAAAACATGGGATGATGTGGCGACCGAGTTTGCTCGGAATTACGCCGACAATACTGAAATCCAGACAACCATGCGTACTCTGGAAGTAATGGCCCAAGAGCCCAAAGAAGGGTTCATAAAATATCTGCAAAGATGGCGGGCCGAGAGTGTTAAGCTGGTCGACAAGCCCGGCGAGAAAGTGCTAGTGGAGGCTTTTGTCAAGAACCTCCTCCCATCCTACCGGGTCCATCTCCGGTATGCTATCATCCCAAACTTTGCTGTTCTTACTGAAATGGGCACAAGAATAGAGGATGACTTGAGACTAGAGAGCCTGACTAAGGCCTCTACCAAAGGCTATCAAGGGGCTAGTTCATCTACAAACAAGCCCGTACCTGCAGCTGCAACACGCAGCATCTTTGACGAGGTAAACCTGCTCGACACCTCATCCAAAAAGAATATACCAAATCGGGTATTCACAGATATAGGGACTACCTATACCTATGCTTTGCAAAGGCTATCTTCAAAAGGCCTTATTCAACCCATAGGCCCAACTCCCGAACTTCCCGTGGAGAAAAGGCCTAAGAGCTACAATATTCAAGCCTATTGCCAGTATCACCGAGGTAACGGGCACGACACAGAAAAATGTTGGAAGCTAAAGCACCTGATCCAAGATCTCATCGAGAATGGGAAGATACCGTTGCCCGGAGATAAGTCGAGTAACAAAGAACACCCATTCAGCGCCCACGCTATATTCACGGGAGAGGTAATTGACTGTTCTCACCTCATTTCCTCCTTTATCCCACAAGTCAACGGGATATGGTTCGATGATGAGGACGATGTGTACCTGGCCAAATGAGAAACTGTCCCCGTCACCAGAGAAGAAGTCCGAAAAGCCAAGACTAAGGCCTTGGCCGCCAACCACCTCGCCACTGCTGGGCGCGCCAATCCAACACCCGTCACTGAACCTGCCAGGACGGGATCTACCCTCGAAGAACCAAGCAATGACACAACTTTGGTCCAACAAATGAAGAGGGTTCATGCTGACTTGACTCTATGGCAACTACTGGTTAGCTCGCAAGCTCATCGGGAAGCACTGACTAAGGCTCTCGATGAAATCAAGGTCGACTCACAGGTTACTCCTTCTGAAACGGTAGCCACTATTATGCCTTTTCTCAACGACAAGTCAAAAGAGGAAGGCCCACTCATAACCTTCGCCGAATCTGACCTGCCACCATTTGGGCCCAATCACAATCTGGCCCTATACATCACGGTCATCTGCAAGGGTAAATACCTCGCGATAACCCTAATCGACGATGGATCAGCCGTGAACGTCCTGCCTCTAAGGACTGCTAGGGCCCTCGACATCACTGATGCCGACTATCTCCCGACAGCACAAACTATCCAGGCTTTCGACGGAAGCCCAAAACCAGTCGCCGGGGCCGTTAAATTGAAGATCATAACGGGCCCAATCGAAAAGGAGTTGGAGTTTCAGGTGATTGATGTCACCTCATCCTTTAATCTACTACTAGGAAGGCCTTGGATCCATGCAGTCAAGGCCGTGTCCTCTACCCTACATAGGAAAGTCAAGATGCCACTTCAAGATGGCATCATCACGCTAGAAGCTACTCCTATCACCGTGGCTAGCTGCAATGCCACAAGCCGGGCCGAACCACGAGGATTCGACTTCGTGGGTATGATCGAGGAGGAATATCTTTTCAGGCCCTACTTCACTACTAGCATCGACATGATGCTACAAAACTTGGGCTACTTGCCGGGGGCTACCTCGAGACCGTATCTTCCAACTGGGAAGATCATCGAAGTCCTAAATGATGGCGAATCACAGTTCGGGTTAGGGTATGCTATAACCCCAGAAAATGTAGTCCGGGCCGGTATTCACAAGGCCATCAACATCCTTAAGAGTACTTACATAGGCCCTTATAGCCCGAAGTTAACTGATTACTTCGTCACCCCTGTGTTCGGAGCAATCCAAGTGGGCCTCTACCAACCCACCATAACATATCCCGAGACCAAAACGGCTCAGGAATGCAACTATATCCCCGATGATATATTCACCATTATCCAAGACGAGTCCGAGAAGGGTGAGAGGGACACTGAGCCCATGCTGGGGCTCTTATTCGGAGAAGACAAGACTGTCCCCGCTCCAAAAGACGACTTGGTCAACTTAATCCTCCGCAGCGATCGGTTCGACCCCACCAAGCTAATCACCGAGGTCGGTGCCAATACCGAGATGAGGGCTTGGAGGAAGACCATAAAATGGACCGACAGTCAAGAACGGGTCAACAAGCTGACCACCGGCGAGGGAGACATGTCGGATACCGAGTCTGAGTCCGAGTCTGAGTCTGAGTCGGAGTCTGAGTCTGAGTCCAGGTTTAGGGGGTCTGGTGCTGGAGTCAAGTCTGTAACCCCTCTTCCCTTAGCCGCTGAGTTCTCGGGGCCTGTCCCAAGACCTCTCCCTATCCCGCCACTGACCAGTGATCAGATGGCAGCTCTATTTGAGCTTTTCTCAAAATTTACTATTAATAATAATATCGAAAACCGTTCTGCTTACGACTTGTTTTATTTCCAAAATTTTCTCAATTTCAGAAATTTTATATGCAATGACATTGTGAAACCCGACGAACAGGTACCTCTGCCTCCGCATCTAATCGAGCAGCTCGAACAAAGGGAATCCCGAGATCCGGTAATCGAAGAAACCGAGTCCATCAATGTGGGAACCACTTTAGAGCCCCAGATGCTTAAGTTGGGCCTATCTTTAGATCCAGAGGAGAGAAAACAATTCACAGACCTCCTCCTAGAATTTAAAGACGTCTTTGCATGGTCCTACAAGGACATGCCGGGAATAAATCGAGAAATAGCAGAACATCGAATACCCATAAAAGATGGGTGCAAACCGATAAAACGGAAGCTCAGAAGAATGAAGCCCGAATGGTCTCTTAAAGTCAAGGAAGAGGTCGATAAACAATTTAAAGCGGGCTTTATACAAGTGTCTGAATATCCAGACTGGGTTGCAAACATCGTGCCGGTACCCAAGAAGGACGGCAAGGTACGAGTATGCGTGGACTTTCGGGACCTAAACAAGGCCAGTTCAAAAGACGATTTTCCGTTACCACATATCGACATATTAGTGGATAATACGGCCGATCATGCCCTCCTGTCATTCATGGACGGGTATGCCGGATACAATCAAATCAAAATGGCAGAAGAGGATATGGGTAAGAGCACTTTCATCACACCATGGGGGACTTACTGTTACACCGTTATGCCATTTGGGCTTATCAACGCCGGGGCCACTTATCAACGGACCGCCACTACTTTGTTACATGACATGATGCACAAGGAAGTGGAGGTCTATGTGGACGATATGATCATCAAGTCTAAGGACCGAAGCGGGCATATTTCGGCCATGAGAAAGTTCTTCACCAGACTACGCAAATACAACATGAGACTGAACCCACAAAAATACAGTTTTGGGGTAACGTCAGGCAAATTACTGGGCCATATCGTTAGCCAACGCGGCATCGAGGTCGACCCAGCTAAAATCAGAGCCATCACCGAGATGCAACCACCCAAGACTGAAAAGGAAATAAAGGGGTTTCTCGGGAAGGTCCAATACATCAGCTGGTTCATTTCGAAATTAACCATGGTATGTGAGCCCATTTTCAAGAAACTGAAGATCGGGGAACGGGTGCTATGGGACGAAAAATGTCAAGCGGCTTTCGATAAAATCAAGGAGATTCTGTCTGCTCCGCCGGTACTAATGCCACCTCAACACGGCCTGCCTTTGTCGTTATACCTAACAACGACCGAGACAGCCATGGGAGCTATGCTGGCCCAGACAGTCGAATCAGAAGAACGGGTTATTTACTACATCAGTAAAAAGTTCCTCGAGTATGAATGCAAGTACACCATGCTCGAGAAAATGTGCTTAGCTTTGGTTTGGGCCACTAAAATGCTCAGACACTACATGCTCAGTCACAAGGTACATGTTTTATCCAAAATGGATCCTATCAAGTTCTTATTCGAGAAGCCCATCCTCAACGGCAGGATGTCCAGATGGACTTTAATGCTATCTGAGTTCGACCTCAAGTTTATACCATTAAAAGCCATCAAAGGTCGGGTAGTAGCCGAGTTCCTCGCCGATAGCCCGATATCCGAAGAAGGCCACACTAATACATGGGCCTTTCCTGATGAAGACATATTCCATTCCGATACCGAGACATGGGATTTGTATTTTGATGGAGCATCCAACTTCAGAGGATTTGAGGTCGGAATTCTGTTGATCTCACCCCGAGGGGAACACACTCCCTTATCCATCAAGTTGGACTTCGACGTGACCAACAATGCAGCCGAATACGAAGCATGCATTCACGGGTTGCAAGTCGCCGCTGATTTAGGGGTAACAAACCTCCGGGTCCACGGTGATTCATCACTGGTCATCAATCAAGCGCTCCAAAAATGGAAAACTTGGAACGCTAATCTCGTGGCTTACCAAGCACGGGTAAGAGTTCTAGAGAAACAATTCCAGAAAGTGGAGTATATCTACTTGCCCCGAGAGGAAAATCAGTTTGCGGATGCACTTTCCAAATTAGCATCTTTATTGAACATCCCGGATCACCTGACCAGCATGCCGATCTGCGTCGAAAGACGGTCTGAACCGGCCTATATCCATGCCATTCAAGATATCGAGATAACTGACCCAGAACCTTTGTATCAAGCCATCCTAACCTACCTGACAACGGGAGAATATCCCCCGGAAACTGAAAACCGGGCCAAGAAGGCTTTGCGAAGGTTGGCAACCCAATTTGTTCGTACAGACGACGGGCAATTGTACAAAAAGACGGCACAAGGGGCTCTCCTCCTATGCATCGACAAAATACAAGCTGAAAAGGTTATGGCCAAGGTCCATGACGGTGAAAACGGTCCGCATATGAACGCCCATATGCTATCCCGCAAAATCATGAGGCTCGGGTATTACTGGAACACCATGGAAATAGACTGCCAGTTATATGTCAAGCACTGCCATAGCTGTCAGATCTTTGGTAATGTACAACATATGCCATCTTCCCTATTATATATGATGGGAAGGATTTGTCGTGAGTCCAACCATCAATAATAAACCGACTATTCCTAGTGGGTAGCTAGGGCAAGTAGGGTCGATATCCACGGGGACGGTAGAGTAAGGTCTAGACTAGGTCCACTAAAGCTAGGCTAAGTCACACGAACAAACACAAAGAAAGCTATAAAAGGAAACAATTGAGGAGGAGGAGTAAGAACTAGACTAATGAGCGAACTAAGGAATAAACTAGAAGAGCGATATCTAACTAAAACGGTGAACTCAAATATGGAAAGAAGTGGGGTAGGTCGGGTTCATAGAGGTAGAAGGATAATTGGGGTGATCAAGGGTAAAGGTGTCTCCTAATCGCTAGAGTCGGTCCGGGTTCTCGCAACTTAGACTCTAGTCGGCACTCTCGTGACTATGACTATTCTCAACATTTCCACAAAATAAACAATCAATGAGAAGATGAATACAAGCATGGGAAGCATGGCCACTACAACTCATACAAGCATATCAACAAACACATAGAGTGCCTACAATGTGACTAACAACAAAGGTACAACCTTTTCCCTTTAATCAACCCTAATCATCCATAATCTACCCCTAATCCCCCTACTAACCCCACAAAGAAACTACTCACTCATAATCAAAGAGAAACTAACAACTATAAGAGAAAACAAACTAAACATCCAAGCATTCATTATGAACAACAAGAACAATAACAATAATAACATAAAAAGATAGAAACAAGATTAAATAAACTAAGAACAAGAGTAAAGATGATTATACCAATACTAGATGAGGAAAAGATGAGAACTTGTATAAATAAGACACCCAAATAAAACTCCAAGGTTGTCAATCTTGGAATAATCTTCAAGAATCTTCTTAATACAAGATTAATTACAATGATTAACTAAGGATTAAGGAGAGATTAGAACTAATGAATGAGAGTAAATCTAGGGTTTTTAGGCTTAAACTAAGGTAGGTTAACATAAGATGTCTTAAGATTACAAAAAGGGAGTATATATATGGGTACAAGAATGAGGAAGAAGAAAAGAAAGGAGCGGGTGAGCTGTAGCCCGTCCCGATCGGGAAGGATAATCCCGATCGGGAAGAGTTCTTCCTTCCCGATCGGGAAGGGCTCAACCCGATCGGGAAGGACCCACAGCAGCGTTCCTAACTGTGCATCCCTTCCCGATCGGGGAGGCCACCATCCCGACCGGGAAGGATCTTGTATGCCTTCCTTTAATGCTCCTTGGTCCTTCCTTGCCTCTCATGGGCTTCCCACCGATTCTCGGGACTCGGGATCGGGTCTCGGAGGCTCGGGACTGGGTCCCAAGGTTTCGGGGTCGATTCCGAGGTCTCGAGTCATCGTTCCTTTATCTCGTTGGCTCCAAAAATGTGCATGTATTGAGTCGGAATCGCTCCAACTCTTCCAATTCGGCCTCGGGAACCTGAAACGAACTGAAGAAGGCATAAGAAGCCCATGAATCGCTCCAAAGGAGCGATTCTACAAGGAAAAAGGGACCGAAACACAACAATTAAGCACTACAAACTACACTTATCAACTCCCCCACACTTAACCCTTACTCGCCCTCGAGTAAGCACAAACTAAGTACTACACTAACCGAATGGGTATTAGCGCACCCTACGCCCCTTCAACTCACGCGAGTGCACTTAGAGGACAAGTGCACTCTGCAAGGCAAGTTGGGTCTTGCGACAAAACTGTGGATGCAACCAGACACAAAGCACATAAACAAACAAACAAACACACAAACAACACATAATCGGTTGCACCCAAAACAAAAGAAATACCGCTTCCCTCTAAAAGCGGTGAATAAAACACCGGTTTAGGACTCGAGGTAAGTGATAACGTTCCCAAGCTAGCAATACAAACCAAGGTGGACTAGACCCTAATAGTATGACGATAAAGCAACAAAAACGTTGGTAACTTACCTAGGTCCTCCTAACTTTCTAAAGACGTACTACGGGACGATCGGCGGAGTGGAAAGTGAAGAACCACGGTGTTAGTTGACACTGTAGGTAAGTGAGACCCCGCCCCCTTTAGCGTGAGCCAAGAGGGTCGTCCCGTGTCCAAGACCGCCTAACTACTCCAAGTAAAAAGGTGGAAATATGCAAAATGAGGGAAGACCGACTAATGCCGCTATCATCCTTCCTCGGGACTCGGTCCTTTGGTAGGCTCTTCACGGCAAAAGTCGGAAAAAGGCTTATTTTTGTGGGGATTTCTTTTTGTGAGACGGGTTTTCTTTTGGCACTTTCTCTTTTCTTTGCATTTTTGCTTTGTTTTGCCATGCCATTCTTTTTTTTTTCTTCTTTTCTATTTTCTTTTTGGTTTTTGTGCTTTTTTTTTTTTTTTCATTTTCTTCATTCTTTTCTTTCTTTCATTATTTTCTTTCTTTTTCTTTTTCTTTGCCTTTTTGGCAAGATTTGGCATTTTTTTTGGCACTTTCATTGAATAACAAGAAATGGAGAATCAACAATTTGCATTTTATTGTGTGGATATGTGTAGGAGGTAGGGAAATGAGTGAGTCGAGGGTCGCGATCCCTCTTCAAACCCACAAAAAGTGGATAACTTGGACTAACCAAACGATCCTAAACACGGTCACCTAAGGGACGAGACTCGGTAACCAAGGCCTTTTCACACCGTGGGTGGTCATAATGGTCAAAAGTGCAAATCCCGTAGTAAATCCCTAGTAAGCTAGGTGGACTCAAGGTAAAGGACCAACGAATTCATTGATTTAAGGTCATTCTACTAGACTAAAGCCCAAGACTCGATTTACACTACTAGGAAGGGAAAAATAGACACTCACACCCTAGTCTCTAAACCGGGTTTTCGAAAACATTTACACACAACACACACAAAAAATGAAGACACGACGAAAACAAACGAAAGAAAAAGAAACAAAAGCAACATAACAAGAACAAAACAAAACGAACACATACAAAACAAACACCACCCCGAATTTCCAAACAAGCCATCAAATCGTTCACAAACTTCACAAAGCTCCACCCGAGCACACCACAACACACAACTCCTCCAAACTCCGCAAGAGGTAAAGAAGAGAAGGGATAAGATGTTACCGGGAGTCTTGAAAGCTCTCCAAAGCTAGCGGTGAATAAGCGACCTATAAGGAAAAGGGGAGGCAAACACGCGCAACAAAACAAATAGACGACACAATGACACAAAAGAAAAACACACAAAAGAAAAATCTTTTCGATTTTTTTGTGAAAATTTTTCAAATTTTTATGGGTTTTTAAGATTTTTTCGGAAAAACTAAGAAAATAGACTAAACTATACTAGAATATCGCTCCCCCACACTTAAATCGAGCCATGTCCTCATGCTCGATCGTAGGGTGCGGAGAGACAAAAGAAAAGAAAAGAAACTACTAAAATAAAGCTAAAAATCAAAAATAAGGTGAAGAAAAAGGTAGAAGGCGTCCGGCCGGGGTGTAATCAAGTCACCATGGGCCGAGACAAGAAAAAGATATGGATGGGAGAAGAAAATAAAAAGAAGGAAATAAAAGGAAATGGGAGGGGAGGGCTAGGTGTAATCAAGTCACCTAGCCCGGATTCCGCCCGATTTCCACTAATTTCTAACGATTAATCCTAAAAAAAAGATAATAACTTAAATAAATAAAAAGAAATAAAAACTAAGGAGAAGAATTACCAATTGTCATTTTGGATTTTGAAGTAACTCTTGACGTAATCACGTCGTCAAGAGCCACCGGGAGCAATCATCAAGGCCCTTAAGGCCACCCAATCGCCTCTTCATCATCGAGGCTAGTAATAATCGTCATCATTATCTCCATCACCATCGTCATCATCATCATCGTCACCTTCATCATCTCCACCATCATCATCGTCACCATCATCATCTCCACCATCATCATCACCCTTGCCCGTGTTGACATCCCAAGCGTCCTCCTCCTCAAACTCCTCATCGTTCATCACACCGCCACTAGTACTAGGGTTACCGTGGCCTTGGAAATATTCCGGTCTATACCACGATGGGAGGTTCCCTTGCGGGTTTATATACCCTTGTTGAGCTAGGAGATGGTACCCGGGGTATTGGGCATAGTAATCATCCCTCCTTTGCTCATATTGCCCAAGATGTAGAGCATTAAGCATGGCGGCCGTAGAAAGGTCGGCCGGGGGCGAAGGGTAAACAAAGGGAGCGTATGGTGCATACGGAGGGACATCAATGAATGCCGGGGGGGTGGGATAGTAGTGCTGGGGTTGTGTAGCTTGTTGTTGTTGTGGTGGTGGTCGAGCTGGGAGTTGGGGTCGAGCTCGTGGTTGGGGCCCATGGGAAGAGGAAGCACCTTGATCACAAGGAGCTTGATAAATTTTTCCTTTTGCTCTTCCGATTCAAATATCAGACTGGGAAACTCCGGGAGACGAGCAATTTCCTGCTCCTCAACCCCGACCATGGGCTCGGGCTCGGGCTGGGCTCTCGAACTCGAAGCATCCTTTCTTTTTCTGCTAATCACTGATCCCCCTCTCTTCTTTGGTGCCATATTGGATGATGAAGGCTAAGAATGATAGTATACCAAACACAAAAATATTTCCTTCCCACAAATAAGAGCTAAAACCCCCCAAAAATACCTCAAACAAGCTTAATATCGAAGAAATAAGCTACCCAAGTGAAGCTTAGCAAGACAAATCGAGTAATAGAAGAAATACCAATTTTCGGATTTTCAGAAAAATGGGCACAAAAACTCGATTTTTTTCAATTTTTGGGAGTTTTGAAGGTAGAAAATGGGTTTAGGATACTTATGGATGGGATAGAAATCGATTTTGTGAAGTTTTGGGAGTGATTTGGTGAAGTTTGATGGAGAAATGGAGGATTAATGGTGATTTTTGGGGTTAGGTTTTGAAAAATGGGGTTTTGAAGAGAGGTTGAAGATGAAGTTTGGTAGTGTTGTGTTGAAATGATGTGGGAATGGGTTGGGTTGGGTTGTAAGAGGGAGGTTGTAAGAGGAAAAGGATTAGGGGTGGGTCGGGCTTGGCTGAAGAGAGGAGGGCCGAGCTGGGCCTCAATCGGGCGAACTGGGCTCGAGGCAGCGCCTTCCCGATCAGTTTTCCCACCAACCCGAACGGGAAGAGAAAATCCCGAACGGGAAGGGCTCACAGTAGCCAGTCTAACTTGCACCCCCCAACCCGAAAAGGAAAGAAAAACCCGATCGGGTTTTCCCAATAACCCGAACGGGAAGGTTGAAATCCCGATCGGGAAGGTCTCACAGTGGTCGCTCCAAACTGCACCTGCAACCCGAGCGGGAATGAATAATCCCGATCGGGATTTTTGACCATCTTGAACGGGAAGACTTTTTTCCAAACGGGATGAGTCGTTTTGGCCTTCCACGAACCTAAAAGCTTATCACAAGCTTCAAAAACCGACTTCCTTGATCACAAACCAAGTCTTATCATCAACCCGTCTTCTCTAGGGCTCACATTCACTTCACCTATCAATAAAGCTCAAACATACATAAAATTCTTTCCCTCACAACACTCATCAAATAACCCAAATGACAAGAATATCTCTAAGAACAAGCTAACTACAAGAAAGAGGTATATACAATAAGACGGTTCTTGTGGAACTCCGTCAAACCATGATGGTGCAATCTTCATTCTTTTTCAACAACAATAACCGACTCCATCTCCATCGAGGGCACGAAGGAACAAGTCGAAGGCCCTAGCAAAGTCTTTAATCAAGCTCGTTATATAGGCATCCACATACCAAGGCTCCTCATGGCCTTGTCTTGACATTCCCGGGGCATCCTTATCTTCCAAATTCAAGGGCTTGAACTTGTACTTTTGATCTTTCGGGACATACCCAAACGTCCACCGGTCCTCATGCGGCCTCAAGGGAGGCTCATCTTCTTCCTTGCTTAGCAACTTGTTGTGAAGCCCATGATTCGGGCATTCATCTTCCTCTATATCGGAGTCGTCATCCTCATGTACATAAGAATACTCTTTCAAGCTTTGTCCCGATCTTTCCCCTAGATCGAGGTCTTCCGTGGCATGGATCATATTACATGTCTCGGTCATAGGCGAAGTGTTGCCTTGGAGGTCAAACACTAACTCCTCGTCGCCTAGTTGAAAAGTGATCCTACCCTTCTTCACATCGATCACGGCACCGGCGGTGTGTAAAAATGGGCGTCCAAGGATGATGGGAGTGTTAGCATCCTCCGGCATGTCAACCACAATGAAGTCGACCGGAATGAAGAACTTCCCTATTTGTACCGGCACATCCTCCAACAATCCCAATGGTCGGTTAAGAGACTTATCGGCCATTTGGAGTGTAATGGACGTACACTTCAACTCCGTCATCCCTAATCGCTCACAAATGGTGTAGGGAATAATGCTCACGCTTGCGCCCAAATCACACATAGCTCTCTCGATCGTGTAGTTGCCGATGGTGCATGGGATAGAGAAACTACCCGGGTCCTTCAACTTTGGAAGCGTGGAACCTTGAATAAGCTCGCTCACCACCCTAGTGAACGCTACCGTCTCTTCCTTGTCGATGGACCTCTTCCTAGCCAAGATTTCTTTCATGAATTTACTATATGCCGGGATTTGGGTAAGTAACTCGGTAAACGGGACACTAACATCCAATTTCTTCACGATATTAAGGAACTTGTCGAATTGAGTGTCCACCTTAGTCTTCATTTGCCTAGATGGGTAAGGCAACTTGATTTGGTACTTGTTTTGCTCAAGTGGGGTGGACTCTTCTAAGGACACTTTCCTTTTTCCCTTGTCTTTCTCTTGAAGAGGAGGAGGGTCTTCTTTTTGGGGTTTCTCGGCCTCCTCTAGGACTTGTTCCTCAATTGGAATGTCAAAGCTCGATTCTTCTTGATGTGGAGATGTCGATTCCATGTTCGGTTCTTGTGTCGGCTCTTGCTCATTAGGAGACACGGGAGGATTATAAGTAGCACCGCTCCTTAAGGTGATGGCATTGACCTGTTCATAATTTGGGGTTTCACCTTGAGAAGGTAGTTGCCCCTTTTGTCTTGAGGAGCTCCCCGAAGCAAGTTGAGATACTTGAGTTTCAAGCATCTTCATACGAGCATCTCTTACCGCATTTTCCCCTTGAATATAAGCAAAGAGCTCTTGTTGGGTTCTTGACATATCCATTTGACATTTTTGCACATCATGAGTATTCTTTTGCATATCCATCAAAGTCTTTTGAACGTCAAAATCCCGAGGTGGGGACGATGGATTATGTGGAGTGTCGGTAATGGCAAGGGGAATGCCATAATCATGAGTAGGAGACCGGCTCCTAGGCTTGCTTTGTTGTTGTTGATTTTGAGTTGCTTGTTGACGGTTCCCTTGGAACCCATGAGAATTGCCTTGACTAAGGCCTTGATTGTGGTTTTGTTGTTGTTGGAAGCCTTGGTTTCCTTTGAAACCGCCTTGATTGAAGTTCCCTTGTTGGAACCCTTGATTGTTGTTGTGAAAGGTACCTTGCTTGAAGTTGTTGAAGGGTCTTGGATTACCCATGTAACCTTGGTAACCTTGGTTGTTGTCCCTTAATGGAGGTGGAACATAGGGACGATGTTGTTGTTGATGTTGAAAGACTTGTTGTTGGGGGACTTGTTGGGAAGCTTGGAATTGATTAGAGTAAGAGGTACCTTGCTTGAACGCTTGAAAGGCGTTCACTTGCTCAATACTTCCACGGCAATACATAGGATCATGTCCAACTATTCCACAAGTATCGCACATCCCGTAGTAAGGTAAAGGAGGTGCGAACCCCAAAGCATTCACTTCTTGAATCGGTTCATGGTGTGAGGAACTAGTGCCTTGGACTTGGTCGAGGTGACTTTGGAGCTTCTTGTCAATAGTCTCCATGTGTGTTTTAAGTTGATCTCCAAGGTCAATGCTTAGCTTAGTGATAGCATCAACCTCATGCATGCCTCCTCGGTGTGCCTTCCTAGGCCTAGAGTATTGTGAATTGTGCACCGCCATCTCTTCGATTCTCGTCCATGTTTGGTCGTCATCGACCTCGGTAAACCTACCATTGGAGCCCATGTTGAGAATGGCTCTCGAATCCTCATAAAGTCCATTCCAAAATTGTTGTACTAAGAACCATTGTGAGAGTCCATGGTGAGGGCACGATCTTACCAAAGACTTAAACCGCTCCCAAGCTTCATATAGACTCTCCTCATCCCTTCGTTGGAAACCGGTGATGGAGGCCCTAAGCATATTGGTCTTTTCCGGAGGGTAAAACTTTTGGTAGAACGCCAAGGCAAGCTTTTTCCAAGTGTCGACACCTATGGTTGCCCTATCGAGACTCTTAATCCATTGCTTCGCTTTTCCAATAAGAGAAAACGGGAAGAGTACCCAACGAATTTGGTCTTGAGTAACCCCGGTTTGAGATATAGCGTCACAATAATCGGAGAAGGTCTCCATATGTTGATGCGGGTCTTCGGTGGGCAAACCACTAAATGGGCTCCTCTCCACAAGTTGGATGAATTGAGTCTTTGCCACAAAATTTCCGGTATAAGCTTCCGGTAATGCACTCGGTCCCGGCAAGACATCTTCCGTGAAGGTGGAGTGAGAGGAAAACTTAGGCATTCTTGGATGTAAGGAAGAGGATGGGGGTGTAGAGACTGTTGATGTAGATGAAGAGGGAGAACTAGGAGAAGAATCACCGAAGGGATTGATGAAGGTCCCTCCGGCCGTCTCTCGAGGTGAGTTGCTCAAGTCGGCTCCTTGGGCTTGCCCTTGATGAGTGGTGCTTGCACTTGGTTGAGAGATCCTAACCCGATTAATTGTCCGTTGGCGAAAGGCTCGAAAGAGTCTCTCCGGCTCTGGATTAAAGAGATAGAAGTCGCCTCCCCTCCTAGGCATACACTACACACTAGAACAAACGTAAGAACACCTAGTGCTTCATGGGCACTAGGCAACGACAATAACAAACACAACTAGAGACAAAGAAAAAACGGAAGAAGAGATAACTCTAAAGAAAGAAGAAAAATCAAGAGAATATTCACAAGAGAAGATGGGAGAACACAAAGAGGGGTAACTAAGTCTAGAAATAAGCAAACTATGTCTGAACAATGCACCGTCCCCGGCAACGGCGCCAAATTGATGGGAAGGATTTGCCGTGAGTCCAACCGTCAATAATAAACCGACTATTCCTAGTGAGTAGCTAGGGCAAGTAGGGTCGATATCCACGGGGACGGTAGAGTAAGGTCTAGACTAGGTCCACTAAAGCTAGGCTAAGTCACACGAACAAACACAAAGAAAGCTATAAAAGGAAACAATTGAGGAGGAGGAGTAAGAACTAGACTAATGAGCGAACTAAGGAATAAACTAGAAGAGCGATATCTAACTAAAACGGTGAACTCAAATATGGAAAGAAGTGGGGTAGGTCGGGTTCATAGAGGTAGAAGGATAATTGGGGTGATCAAGGGTAAAGGTGTCTCCTAATCGCTAGAGTCGGTCCGGGCTCTCGCAACTTAGACCGATGTCAAGGTGAGTCCGGGCTCTCGCAACTTAGACTCTAGTCGGCACTCTCGTGACTATGACTATTCTCAACATTTCCACAAAATAAACAATCAGTGAGAAGATGAATACAAGCATGGGAAGCATGGCCACTACAACTCATACAAGCATATCAAAAAACACATAGAGTGCCTACAATGTGACTAACAACAAAGGTACAACCTTTTCCCTTTAATCAACCCTAATCATCCATAATCTACCCCTAATCCCCCTACTAACCCCACAAAGAAACTACTCACTCATAATCAAGAGAAACTAACAACTATAAGAGAAAACAAACTAAACATCCAAGCATTCATTATGAACAACAAGAACAATAACAATAATAACATAAAAAGATAGAAACAAGATTAAATAAACTAAGAACAAGAGTAAAGATGATTATACCAATACTAGATGAGGAAAAGATGAGAACTTGTATAAATAAGACACCCAAATAAAACTCCAAGGTTGTCAATCTTGGAATAATCTTCAAGAATCTTCTTAATACAAGATTAATTACAATGATTAACTAAGGATTAAGGAGAGATTAGAACTAATGAATGAGAGTAAATCTAGGGTTTTTAGGCTTAAACTAAGGTAGGTTAACATAAGATGTCTTAAGATTACAAAAAGGGAGTATATATATGGGTACAAGAATGAGGAAGAAGAAAAGAAAGGAGCGGGTGAGCTGTAGCCCGTCCCGATCGGGAAGGATAATCCCGATCGGGAAGAGTTCTTCCTTCCCGATCGGGAAGGGCTCAACCCGATCGGGAAGGACCCACAGCAGCGTTCCTAACTGTGCATCCCTTCCCGATCGGGGAGGCCACCATCCCGACCGGGAAGGATCTTGTATGCCTTCCTTTAATGCTCCTTGGTCCTTCCTTGCCTCTCATGGGCTTCCCACCGATTCTCGGTACTCGGGATCGGGTCTCGGAGGCTCGGGACTGGGTCCCAAGGTTTCGGGGTCGATTCCGAGGTCTCGAGTCATCGTTCCTTTATCTCGTTGGCTCCAAAAATGTGCATGTATTGAGTCGGAATCGCTCCAACTCTTCCAATTCGGCCTCGGGAACCTGAAACGAACTGAAGAAGGCATAAGAAGCCCATGAATCGCTCCAAAGGAGCGATTCTACAAGGAAAAAGGGACCGAAACACAACAATTAAGCACTACAAACTATACTTATCAATATACCATGACATCACCATGGCCATTTTCAACATGGGGTATAGACATAATTGGAAAGGTGCATCCTTCCGGGACGGGAGGTCATTGCTTCATTTTAGTGGCCATCGACTACTTCACCAAATGGGTCGAAGCCGAGTCATACCGTGTCTTGAACGCCAAGCACGTGGCCAAATTTATCCAAAATAAGATCATATGCCGATATGGGATCCCTCACGAATTTATCAGTGATCACGGGACCCACTTCCAAGCTGAAACCACTGCATTACTGGCGAAATACAAAATTCAGAGGCATACATCTTCACCTTACCGGCCCTAAACAAATGGAGCGGTAGAAGCGGCCAATAAAACAATTGTCACCATACTTAAAAAGATGGCTGAGAATTATCGGGACTGGCCTGACAAAATACCCTTCGCCCTGTGGGGATACCGGACTTCAATTCGCACCGCAACCGAAGCAACTCCATATTACCTGACATATGGAATGGAAGCAGTCCAACCGGTCGAGCTAGAAGTACCGTCCCTAAGGATTTTACTTGAGATCCAAGTGCCTGAGGCAGATTGGGTCCAAGCCCGATACGATTCGCTAATCCTTTTAGACGAACGGCGATCCCGGGCTCTCAATAATATTCAAGTATATTAAAAAAGAATCCAACGGGCTTTCAACAAAAGGGTTAGGCCCAGGAAAATCAAAGAAGGTGATTTGGTCCTAAAATCGGTCTGTGCCTTACTACCGGTTGACCCAAGGGGATAATTCAAACCCAGTTGGGGCGGGACATACCTAGTCAAGAAAATCCTATCAGGAGGAGCGGTAATGCTGACAGACCTGGACGGGAATGAGTTCATCAACCCGACCAACTTGGACCAGCTGAAGCGCTATTACCCATAAACCCAATCTCAATGTCATTTGCAAAATTTATAAAACTTTGTCTTTTTATAAATTTTCAAAATTTTAGACAAGTCGATAAGTTAGAATTAATTATTCTACCGTCGCGCATCTCGAATTAATAATCTTGATGCATTTCGAAAATTGCAAAAAAAAATCAGATTAATCAAATCAAATTTCGAACTACGTTTGGTTTGATTCCGCTAATTGTGGATACGTAGGCAACCCCTCAAAAGGGTACAACCACTGCAATAACGAAAAGGCGGGAACGGTATTCAATAATATGTCTTCTATTAATATCTCGATAAACTCGGGAATTAAAAAAAAAAAAAAAAACGCCAAAACGACAATATACAAAAAATCACACCAAAAAAAAATAATAGTAATATTCAAATAGTAAAATAAGGAGACTAATATCCGGGAATCTTCCCCTTTCCCTTGTCCTTCGGGTCGCGTGGAGCCCGAGGTCGCCGAGGTGGGGATGTGCGTTCCCTAATCACTAGGGGAACCTCTTTAGCACGAACCCGCTTCTTTGACGACGGGTCTTCAATCACAGTCTTCGGCCCAAGTCGGGCTCGCACATGCTCGGGTAGCCCATCCCGTGGGCCAAGTCGGTCCTGCACGGCTAGTCTGGGGCCCAGTCTCCTCTCCAAGTCCGTCTGGGGGCTCACCTTCCCCCAAGCACCTTTAGCACTAGACCCTCCAGCTTGAGTCTTAGTCTTCTTCTTCTGTCCTGACATTAGACGAACTAGGGTAGCCGGAGTGTCTCCTTCATCAAAGAACCCTCTATTGTCTTTAGCTTGCTCCCTTCTCAGCAGGTCAAAGGCTTCATCAACCTTCAAAGCGGCTCGGGCCTTGGCATCACCTGCTTTAGTCCACTTCACATATGAATCTGAAACCCAAATCGAGTGGCGAGATTTGGAAACGGGCCAGGTATGCCAGGTGTACCATCTCTGCATCCACGTGTCGCACATCACATCAGTCAGTTGGGTAGGGTCACTCACAACTGCTTCAATTTCTGGTATCCGTTGAGCCCGTCCATACTGCCTTAGTATGCGATCCGGGTAAAGATGAACCATCTGCCTAAAAGATAAGATTACTTGGTAACGAGCTCTATCCCTCGGGTCCAAGCCGGTCCAAACATAGATGGGCCACCATGGCACAACCCATCGAATTAGCCGTCCACCGTGGATTGATAACTCCTCGTCCCAATACTGCTGCGTAATCTGACGAGAAAAGTCAATGGCCCGCTTCCTCGTCATCACCTGGTTATGACGATAGTTGCTCGCGTCAAGCGGAGGATCTATCACTGATAGCCTCTCATATAGCCAAATCTGCAAAAGGAAACAAAAGCATGAGTTCCCGAGTCAAAATAGGCATCCGCCTAAGGGCACTCGATCGAGTGCCAGGGTGACTCGATCGAGTGACACCCCTGAAAGCAAACCAGAAGGGTCTTATCGAGGGCACTCGATCGAGTGCCAGGGTGACTCGATCGAGTGCCTACTGCAGCGAGAAAAATCGAAAATCAAGAAATTAAATCGGGAAAAATCAAGGTAATATACCTGCAATAAACGAGTGCTCCCGGTAAGACGAACTGATGAGTCCCTCTTGCGGTTATCCAATCCTTGGATGATTTGACCCGTGATCAGCCAAGCCGGGCTATGCTCCGTCTCCATTAAATCAACCACGGTTAACAGACGGATATGACCCATACATGATAATAAGTCCATGTGACCCTCAAAGGCATATTGTGGACATGACATAGGTCCACCCCGACGCGGCCACGCGCGGGTTTGGGGAGGCGAATGAATCTCCATATGAGATGGTCAAATTGAAATTTAAATCGAAGTTGGAGTCGCCACCGAATTTTATGGTTATTCGGAACCGTTCGAGCACACTCTATGTCGTAGTGAGCCGTATACAAAATAGGCATAGACAACGGCAAGCAACTCTTTTTCGGTTGTTGTGTACCTCGATTGGGCTTCATCTAGGGTTTTGCTTGCATAATAAATCACATGTAGCTTCTTATCAACCCGTTGTCCTAGAATGGCACCAACGGCAAAATCGGATGCATCACACATGATCTCAAATGGAAGATTCCAATCGGGAGCTTTGATAATTGAAGTGGTAGTGAGAGCGGTCTTTATCCTGCAAAAGGCCTCAAGACACGAGTCATCAAAAATAAAAGGTGCATCTTTCATAAACAAAGAAGTCAAAGGCTTGGCAATCTTAGAAAAGTCTTTAATAAATCGTCTATAAAAACCGGCGTGACCTAGAAAACTCCTCACCCCTTTGACATTTATAGGTGGTGGCAAGTTCTCAATCACGGAGACTTTTGCCATATTGACTTCAACTCCTCTATTAGAAACAATATGACCTACGACAACACCTTGTTCAACCATAAAATGACACTTTTCCCAATTTAAAACAAGTCTATACTCTTCACATCGAGCTAACACTTGATCAAGATTTTCAAGACAAGAATCAAAAGATGTACCATGGACACTAAAATCAGCCATAAAAACTTCCATGGGTTTTTCAATAAAATCGGAAAAAATAGCCATCATACATCTTTGAAACGTTTCGGGCGCATTACACAATCCAAATGGCATCCTTCTGTAAGCATAGGTGCCATAGTGACATGTTCCAAATGGCATCTTTTGACTTGTTGACTAACCATTTGTATATTTGTGATATTCATATATATACTTTTACCTTTACCAAAAAAAAAAAAAAAGTGGTCTTCTCTTGGTCATCGGGGTGAATGGGAATTTGAAGAAATCCGGAATGACCATCAAGGAAACAAAAATAAGAATGATGCGCCAATCTTTCAAGCATTTGATCAATAAAGGGAAGGGGGAAATGGTCTTTTATGGTGGCCGTGTTCAATTTTCGATAATCTATACACATGCGCCAACCGGTAATAGTCCTAGTAGAAATTGACTCACCCTTTTCTCCTTTTACAACCGTCATTCCTCCTTTTTTCGGCACAACTTGTACGGGACTAACACATCTACTTCCGGTATTGGGTATATAATGTTAGCCTCGTACAACTTGAGGACTTCCTTCATGACAACCTCTTTCGTGGTGGGGTTCAACCTACGTTGACCCTCAACCGAAGGACAGTGGTCATCATCAAGGATGATCCTATGCATACAAACATTTGGGCTTATGCCTTGGAGGTCAGCAATGCTATACCCGATGGCCTTTTTGTGCTTTCTCAAAACAATCAAAAGTTTTTCCAATTGAGGCCCATCAAGGGTAGCATTGACGATAACGGGATAATTAGTTCCTTCAAGAAAAGCATATTTGAGGGAAGAGGGGGGTTATTTAAGTTCAAGATTAGGAGGAGAAGATACCATACTCTTACCCACCGGTAGTGGTTCTACCTTTTCATCATGCAAAACATTCTTCTTCAAGAGGTGGAGAGACGAATGGTTCCTCTTCTTGCTTATCATCATCTATCAAGCTATACTCAACCAAACTATCAATAACTTCAATGGAATGCATTTGTTCAATCATTGGTTGTTTAAGAGCTTGAGAAAGGGAAAACTCTACTGACTCGTTCCCTATGTTAAATGACAACTTTCCATTCTTAACATCAACTATAGTACCACCGGTAGCCATAAAAGGTCGACCAAAGATAATGGGGGGTAATAGTGTCTTCGGGCATATCCATGACAACAAAGTCGGAGGGGATGAAGAACTTACCAACTTGAACGAGTACATCCTCAAGTATCCCAAGTGGGTACTTGACGGACCTATCCGCAAGTTGAATCGACATGCTAGTGGGTCTCATCTCCCCCACACTAAGTCTCTTAGCAATAGAATAAGGTAACAAACTAACACTAGCCCCTAGGTCGCCGCATAAAGCTTGATTAACAACAACATTTCCTACCCGACAAGGGATGGAAAAACTACCGGGGTCCTCTAGTTTCTTTGGCATTTGATTCATAAGAATGGTACTACATTGTGCCGTGAGAGAGACACATTCTTTGTCCTCTATTGTTCTCTTTTTAGTCAAGACTTTTTTCAAAAACTTAGAATAGAGGAGCATTTGGGAAATTACCTCGGTGAAGGGTAAAGCTACCTCTACTTTCTTCAACATATCCACGAAAAAGCTAAATTGGGAATTCTCCTTGTGTGGCTTAGCTCGTTCGGGAAAAGGCAATGGAGGGACAAACGCGGGAGGCGGTGGAACATTGGATTCTTCTTCTTCTTCTTTTTCGGCTAATCGCTTCGCCTCTTTTCTTTTGGCTTCTTCCGCTTCCATTTTCTCTTTCTTCTTTCTTTGTTCTCTTTGTTCATTCTCCGCATTTTGGAGGATATCAAACTCCGCTTGTATTCCCCGGTTTTGTTTGGAGGAAGTGGGACATGATTCTTGTGGTGCACTTGGTTGATTGACTTTGGGTGGGATGGTCTTGTTATTCAATTTCAAGTTCTTATACAGGTCCTCAAGTTTTTTGCCACCTCTCAAAATGACGACATTTGCTTGGTGTGAAGGGTCTCTTGGGTTTTGGGGTTGCCCGGGCAAACCATGGGGTGGGTGAATTGGGGCGGCTAAGGCTTTTGTTGCTTCTTGTGATTTCAAACCTTTAGCCTTGCCTTAATATCTTGATGCTCATTCCATAGTTGCCCAACGGTTCTTTGCAAATCATTATTGTTATCCCATGGACTTCCTCCTTGACCAAATTGAAAATTACTTGATTGGCCATAAGATTGAGAGGGTTGATTGAATGGTTGTTGATTGTAACCTTGATTTCCTTGAAAATTACCTTGGAACCCTTGATTGTATCCTTGATTGAAGTGATTACCATGTTGATTTTGGTAATTGTTGTAATTGTTAGGAACATGGAAGTTGCTACCTTGTTGATTGAAGTTGCTCCTTTGATGAGGAGGCATATATGGGGGCATCTTTGGAGGACCTTGCTTAACGGGTCGTTGTTGACTTTGATTAAATGGCCTCGTTTGACTCCCTTGGGAACGTGGCATCAATTTTGAACATTTTGATTCCCATAAGAGAAATTAGGATGAAACCTTGTGCCGACATTGTAAGTATTGGAAAAGGGATCAAATTGAGGTCTTTGACCACACACTTGTATAGCTTGGACTTCATTTGGCTCTTCAACATAAGTTTCTTCATTAGGAATACAAGAGCTAGAATCATGGTCATAATTGCCACAATGATCACATTGAACTTCCCATGTTATTTGCTTTGGAGGTGATGGTTGCCTTGGTGGAACACTCCCTTGAATTTGGTACATACCTCTAGGAGTGGGCTTAGAATTCATGACATCCATTCTCTTTTTCAATTCTTCAACTTCCGCTTGAAGTTTCAATTCATTAGAACTCTTAGATGAGTTCACTTCAACTTTCTTTCTTTAATCCCTCGATTGACCCATTCTAGAATCACTCCTTGCCATCTTCTCAATAAGATTCTTAGATGCCTCCTCGGTGAGAGAAGAAAAGTCTCCTCCGGCGGCCGAATTGAGGTTTTCCTTGGTTCTCGATGAAAGGCTGTTATAAAATGTTTGAGTAGTTCGCCAACCGGGTATTCCATGGCGTGGACATTTGCGCAACAAATCTCTAAATCTTTCCCAAGCGTCACTTAGGCTTTCAAATTCATCTTGCTTGAAGGTTTTTATCTCCATGCGATATTGGTTGGTCTTTGACGACGGAAAATATTTTTCCAAGAAGGCATTAGATAATTGAGCCCATGTTGTGAATGTATTAGCGGGATGGCCTTGAAGACATCTACGAGCTCCATCTCTCAAGGTCTTCGGAAATAATAAACGATGCCATTGACATGAAGTTAATCCATTGAGACGGGCTTCTACTAATTTTTCTTTAAATGAAACAATGTGCTCTTGGGCATCTTCTTGAGAAAAACCGTGAAAAGTATCTTGTTCGACCGCATTTGTCAAAGAGGCTGTCAATTCATAATTCTCGGGTATCTCTCCGAAATCGACGGGAGAAGGTGTTTCTTCGTGTGTTAATTGAGAATGTGAACCTAGGGTCGCCATTTGTTGGGATGGTGGTGATGGTGGATTTGAATTTGGTGAATTTGGTGAATTCGGAGGGGATAGATTTTGATTTGGTGGTGGTGTTTTCGGTGATGGTGGTGGTGGTGAATTTTGTGAAGTGGAAGGTATGGAAGGATTATTTGGAGTGGGATTGTTTGATGTAGAAGGTGTAGAAGGTGTATGTGGAAGAATGAGATTAAGGATAGGAGGTGATAATGAGGGATGTGGAATGATGGTGGTTGAGTTATTTCCCCGAAAACGCAATGCTCTAAAAGTCCTTTCCGGCTCCGGATCGAACCACAAGGGCGATGACGTGTTCCTGGGCATAAAACTCAATTAAACGGTGAGACTCCTAGCACCTCGCGGCACTAGGGAAAAGGGAGAAGAGAAAAGAATCAAACACAATAACTAAAAACACAACAACTACTAGCCGTTCCCCGGCAGCGGCGCCATTTTGATCACGCCCCAATCGGATCGGTCGTTTAGCGAAGGACGGGGGATCAAACAATATTTATAGACTCGGAATAACACAAAAACTACTAGAGTAATCGTGGTAAGTCGAGGTCGGTCCACAAGGAACGGAGTGTGTTGACAAGTTTAAAGTGGTGTGTTTGATGTCTAGAGGGGGGTTTCTAAGGGTCGAGTCTATACTAGAGAAATGACTACGAGGATAGCTAGGGGTGATCAATCTAGGGAAAGGTGTTAGGGGGAAGTCGGGATTCGGTACTTGGAGTCTAAGAAGGTCGGAATCGAGTTTTTGTCGCAACATTGATGAAGGGAGAATGCCACCTTTCGATTTCTTCACCCAACCCACCTAAAAACCCGCTTTCGCGGCGAATAAGGGTAAGTCTCTAGTCATGGTAATTACTACCCCGAGTTTCCCCATATTGATAGAAACTAGTCAAGGTCGGTCTAGTTGGCCGGACTAAAACAACAATGACACAACAACCATAAACAAGATAAACCAACAAGCAAGCAACCCACCAACATCCCTTAATTCAAATAATCCAAGTCCTCATTTCTAAACCCCCAACAAGAAATCTACTCACTAATCATAATGGAAGACAATAAAACATTAACTAAGGAGAAAATCACTACAACATGCATATTAACTTGATCTAAAGAAACTAACAACAAAACAATAAGAAAACTATGATATAACAATTACCCACTAAACTATGGAAGAAATAAGATCCAACACAATAAACTAGAGAATAATCTAGAACATCGTAAATAAAATCTAGAGTAACTAACAACACTATTATGATCTAAACAAGACAATAATGAGAAAACTATATTAAATATAAACTAGAGATTAGAGAGTGGAAGAAAAATATACCAACTATGAAGATCTACAAGAAATAAGAAGATTGCATAAATAAAGATTGAATCTTTGATGAAGAGAATGAAGAACTTGTCACTAATTCTTCAATAAACCCCACAAATCTTCAAATAAAACTTGAGATTATCTTCTACAAACTTGAAATCTAGAGAATTGTTGATGGAAACTAAGTAGATCTACTACTAAATTACTACTAAGAATACTACTAGATTGTTCTACTAATGGATGGTTTTTCTACACTAATGGTGGGTGAAGTGATGGATGGTTGATAGTGGATATGAGGGATGCCTTGGGGAACAAACTAGGGTAACATATATATAGTAATGTCTTAATGGGTATTTATCTAAAGCCCAAATCCAACTTTTTGCTTCATTAGTGAGATAATCACCCTTTGCATCTTCATGGGGTGAAACATTGCCCTGCGGCTTGACGTATTAATCCCACCGGGTGAAATTTTGCCCGGTGAGATTTTCTTCTCTTTTCGCGGTTTTCGGCACTTTTCTCCATCGGGCGAAATTTCATCCGGTGGGAAGTCTCGGAAAATCTTCAGGGGAGGCAAATTACCGTCGGGTGAAACTTCGCCCGGTGGTGTCTCACCGGGTGAAGTTTCACCCAGTCATCTTTCTGGCCTCGATTCTTGTCTCATACTTCATCGATTGATTGGATGGCTTTAAACTTTAAGTTGCGTGCTTTGCTCTTTGGACGGTATTCCCTTCTCTTGTGCTCGTGGAAGGTCAATCGTGATTTCGGTGCCAAATCCTATCAAAATTGATAGAAAAACTACCAAAAACACGTAAAATGCACAAGAGGGACGCTTATGCGAGAAGTACTCAAAACATGGCGATAATCGCACTCTAGACTCGCAAAATGGGGGAAAAACGGGTCTAAATGGGAGGAAAAATGGTCTAAATTTAGCACACAACAGCTTTATATACCGATGTGTAATAGCTTGTTAGATTATCGAATTAACCGTTTATCATGGTATCAGGCTGATACTCGATCCTCACGATCAACAATACGTGTTTTTGATCCTCACACCCCTGCCCACGACAGTTCTACCTCCGGGCCGTCGACCCAAGCCCATGGCCAAGTCGGACCCGTCGAGAACACCTGCCGGACATGCCACCTAAAGCGCTGGCGCCGGCGTCGGCCACCGGCCATCAGGCCGCCGGACACGCCCAACGACTCCCGCCCAGGCCCGTGTAACCCGTGGCCCCATTGTTACAGCCAACCCCACTCACGTTACGCTGCCAAGCCGGCCACCGCGCCCACAGCTATAGCCACCAGGCCGGCCGCCGGCACCTGCCTTAGAGCCTGGGCGGCTCCCTGCCGCCACCGTGGCCTCTGCTGCAGCTCACAGTTCACCCCGAATCAAATAGCTGCAGGTGGTCACCAGCCTCACCAGGTCGCTGCCGCCACCTCGTCCGCCACCTGGTCGGCCGCCTCCCCTGTCGTCGCGCATGCTGCCGCCTGGCCAGTTGCCTTCCATCACCAGCCACGGCCCACCTATGCCTCCTCCATCCTGATTCCGAAATCGAGTCCTTCTGTGAGCTTTATTAAGAATGCTCCACATAGTGATTTGGGCCAAGCCCACACCATTCAACAAACTTTTGTCAATGGTCAATGGTTCATGGACACGGGCGCATCCTCTCGTTTGAATGCCGACACAGGTACTCTTCGTTCCCCTTTTAATTCTAGCTTGATTCGTTCAATTTATGTCGGGAATGGTTCTAGTATTCCGGTTCTTGGGTCCTGAACCTCTCACCTATCCACTAAACCCGAACCCTCCACCTCAAAAATGTTTTATACACCCCGCAAAATATTAAAAACCTTATTTTCGTCCGTCAATTTACGAAAGAAAATAATGTTTCCGTCGAATTTGACCCGTACGGATTTTCTGTCAAGGATTTAGTAACTGGGAATTTGATTATGAGGAGTAATAGCGACGGTGAGTTATACCCCATGTGTTCCACCCCAACCACCCCGACCTCCTCTAATCAGCACCTTGTCACCTTGTCCTCTGACATTTGGCATTCCTGATTGGGGCATCCCGGACCAAATATTTTGGATATTTTGCGTAATAATTTTTTCCTTGATTGTAATAAAACCGAGCATCGCTCACCTGTCATTCCTGCCAAATTAGCAAACATAAATTATTACTGTTTTCCGAGTCATTCTATCAAACGGTGGCCCCATTCGATATAATCCATAGGGACCTTTGGACATCTTCCGTAACAAGTAAATCCGGCTATAAATATTATCTCGTACTTATCGTCAACTTTTCGCAATTTGTTTGGGTTTATCCTTTAAAGTTCAAATCTGAGACTTATGCCAAATTTCTCAAATTTCGGACCTACGTCAAAACCCAATTTAATCACGAAATTAACGTGTTTAAGTGTGATCTTTGCCGTGAATTCGACAATAATTCGTTTAGACAATTTGGAGATGCTAACGGCCTCATTTTCGGTTTTCATGCCCCCAAACCTCATCTCAAAATGGTAAAGCCGAGTGCATGATTCGTTGTTTAAATGAAATCACCCTCACCTTACTTTTTCATGCCTCCGTCCCAACCATATATTGGGTCGATGCCCTTCAAACTGCTACCCACCTTCATAATATACTTCCCTCCCGTCTTCTCCAATCTCAATCACCCACTTCCGTCCTCTTTCTAAAAACTCCCTCGTATGACCACCTTCGTGTTTTTGGATGTTCGTGCTATCCCAACCTCTCTTCCACTCGTCCCCACAAACTCACACCACGATCTACTAAGTGTGTCTTCATAGGGTACCCCGATGAATTTCGTGGCTACATATGCCTTAACCTCACCACCGACAAACTCATTCACTCGCGTCACGTTACTTTCGATAAATCGGTTTTCCCGTTTGTTCAATCCGACCCTAAAACTGTCGAATCTTATTCCTTCCTTGATTATTCACTTCCACTGCCCATCTTATCATCCCTCTTTGAACCTGAGCCCAACCCAACCCCCAAACCCACCAACCCAATCATTCCCCACAAATCCCCACTTTCCCCCCCCCCCCCATCTCAGCCCCAGCCTTTTCCTTCCCCCCTACAGAACAAGCCCAAATATCCTCCCCCATCATACCCCTACCTCCCCCAGGCCCAACCCTCCTCTTCCCCAATAACCCATACTCTTTCGCCCCATTCGTCCCCTCCACCACCACCACCACCACCACCACCTACCCGCTCCCATCGCATGACCACTCGAGCCATGCATGGCATTTTTAAACCTCGTGTTCTCACTGCTTCCGCTACCCCACCCCTCTCCCCTATTCCAAAATCACCTCACCTAGCACTCCGTGACCCGAACTGGAATGCTACCATGAATGACGAATATCGTGCTTTAATTAAAAATGGAACGTGGGACTTGGTCCCTCGTCCCTCAGACTCACCTATCATTCGGTGTATGTGGTTATATACTTATATCACCACAAATTTAATTCAGACGGTTGGAATTGACTGTGACGAGACTTTCAGTCCTGTGGTCAAACCCACCACCATTCGGACTGTTCTTAGTCTCGCTATTAACCGGGCCTGGCCCATTCACCAGTTGGACGTTAAAAATGCGTTCTTACATGGAGACCTTGTTGAAACCGTTTTATGCACCAGCCCCCAGAATTTGTTGATCCCTCGGTTTCTGCCCACGTTTGCCGTCTCCGTAAGTCCTTGTATGACCTCAAACAGGGCCCTTGGGCGTGGTACCAAGGCTTTGCAAATTTTATTCTCTCCCGGGGCTTTAAGAGTAGCACCTGTGATCCGTCTCTTTTTGTTTTTCATCACGGGCATGACATTGCTTATCTATTATTATACGTTGATGATATTGTACTAACCGTGTCTAGTACTAGCTTGCTACGATGCATTATCACTACTCTTTCACAGGAATTCGCTATGACCGATCTGGGTTCCTTGCACCATTTCCTTGGCATTCAGGTGACCCGTAATTCGACAGGTCTATTTCTCTCTCAGGATTCCTATGCCCGCGATATTCTTGCTCGGGCCGATATGTCCAACTGTAAATCGGTTTCTACACACGTTGAAGCCGGGTCGAAACTTAGTGCCACCTTTGGTGCTCTTCTCCCTGACTCCACTCTCTACCGCAATTTAGCTAGCGCCCTACAGTATCTGACTATTACTCGACCGGACATCTATTGTGTGCTAAATTTAGACCGTTTTTCCTCCCATTTAGACCCGTTTTTCCCTCGTTTTGCGAGTCTTGAGTGCGATTATCGCCATATTTTTCGTACTTCTCGCATTAGCGTCCCTCTTGTGCGTTTTACGTGTTTTTGGTAGTTTTTCTATCATTATGATAGGATTTGGCACCGAAATCATGATTGAGCTTTCACGAGCACAAGAGAAGGGAAAACCGTCCAAGGAGCAAAGCACACAACTTAAAGTTTGAAGCCATCCAATCAATCGACAAAGAATGAGACAAGAAAGAGGCCAGAAAAATGATTGGGCAAAATTTCACCCGGTGAGACACCACTGGGCGAAATTTCACCCGATGGTAAAAATGGCTCCCGAAGATTTTCCGAGACTCCCCACCGGGCGAAACTGACCGGGCAAAATTTCGTCCACCGGGTGAAATTCCGCCCGATGGAAGAAGTGCCAAAAACGCAAAAAAAGGAAAAAAATCTGACCGGGTGAAATTTCACCCGGTGGAATTTATCGTCAAGTCCGCAGGGCAAAGTTTCACCCTATGAAGATGCAAAGGGAGATTGTCTCACTAATGAAGCATAAAGTGGATTTGGGCTTTAAGTTAAATACCCATTAAGGCTTTACTATATATATGTTACCCTAGTTTGTTGCCCAAGCTACCATCCTCATATCCCATCATTAGTGTAGTTACACCATTCCACCATCTTATTACACCATCTTCTTAGTAGTAGTATTCTAGTAAAAATCCCCCATAAGTCTAGTAGCTTACATAGTAATTAGTAGTAGATCTACATAGTTTCTATCGACAATTCTCTAGATTACAAGTTTATAGTAGATTATTCCAAGTTTTATTTGAAGATTTGTTGGGTTTATTGAAGAATTAAGTGACAAGTTCTTCATCTTCTTCATCAAAGATTCAACCTTTATTTATGTTCTAGTTTTATTTTGAATATTTGTTGGGTTATTTGGAGGATTAGTGACAAATTCTCCATTTTATTCATCAAAGATTCAATCTTTATTCATGCAACATTATTGTTTCTTATAGATCTTCATAGTTGGTATATTTTTCTTCCACTCTTTAATCTCTAGTTTAGTTTCAATGTTATTTTCTCATCATTGTCCTGTTTAGATCATATTAGTGTTGTTAGTTTCCTTAGATCTAGTCAATATGCATGTTGTAGTGATTTTCTCCTTAGTTAATATTTTATTGTCTTCCATTATGATTAGTGAGTAGATTTCTTGTTGGGGGGTTTAGGGATGAGGACTTGGATTATTTGAATGAAGGGATGTTGGTGGGTTGCTTGCTTGTTGGCTTATCTTGTTTATGGTTTTTATGTCATTGTTGTTTTATTAGTCCGGCCAACTAGACCGACATTGACTAGTTTCTATCAATATCGGGAAACTCGGGGTAGAAATTACCATAGCTAGAGACTTACCCTTATTCGCCACGAAAGCGGGTTTTTAGGTGAGTTAGGTGAAGAAACCGAAAGGTGGCATTCTCCGTTATCAATGTTGCGACAAAAACTCGATTCTGACCTTCTTAAACTCCAAGTACCGAATCCCGACTTCCCTCTAACACCTTTCCCTAGATTGATTACCTCTAGCTATCATCGTAGACATTTCTCTAGTATAGACTCGACCCTTAGAAAACCCCCATCTAGACATCAAACACGACACTTCAAACCTTACGTCATACTCCGTTCCCTGTAGACCGACCTCGACTTACCACAATTACTCTAGTAGTTTTTGTGTTATTCCGAGTCTATAAATATCGTTTGATCCCCCGTCTTTTGTTAACGACCGATCTGATTGGGAGGCGATCAAAATGGCGCCGTTGCCGGGGAACGGCTAGTAGTTGATTGTGTTTTTTAGTTGTTGTGTTTGATTCTTTTCTCTTCTCTCTTTTCCCTAGTACCGCGAGGTGCTAGGAATCTCACCGTTTAATTGAGTTTTATGCCCAGGAACACGCCATCGCCCTTGTGGTTCGATCCGGAGCCGGAAAGGACTTTTAGAGCATTGCGTTTTCGAGGAAATAACTCAACCACCATCATTCCACATCCTTCATTATCACCTCCTAACCTTAATCCCATCCTACCACATACACCTTCTACATCACACAACCTTCTCCCAAATAATCCTTCCATACCTTCCACTTCACAAAATTCACCACCATCACCGAAAACGCCACCACCAAATCCATCCCCTCCAAATTCACCAAATTCAAATCCACCGTCACCACCAATCCAACCAATGGCGACCTTAACCTCTCATTGTCAACTCACACATGAAGAAACACCTTCTCCCGTCGATTTCGGAGAGATACCCGAGAACTTTGAATTGAAAGCTTCTTTGACCAACGCGGTCCAACAAGATACATTTCACGGTTTTTCTCAAGAAGATGCTCAAGAGCAAATCGCTTCATTTAAAGAAAAATTAGTAGGAGCCCGTCTCAATGGATTAACTTCATGCCAATCGCATCGTTTATTATTTCCGAAAACCTTGAGAGATGGAGCTCGTAGATGGCTTCAAGGCCATCCCACTAATACATTCACAACATGGGCTCAATTGTCTAATGCCTTCTTGGAGAAATATTTTCCGCCGTCAAAGACCAACCAATATCGCATGGAGATACAAACCTTCAAACAAGATGAATTTGAAAGCCTAAGTGATGCTTGGGAAAGATTTAGAGATTTGTTGCGCAAATGTCCACACCATGGAATACCCGATTGGCTAACCACTCAAACATTTTATAACACCCTTTCATCGAGAACCAAGGAAAACCTCAATTCGGCCGCCGAAGGAGACTTATCTTCTCTCACCGATGAGGCATCTAAGAATCTTATTGAGAAGATGGCAAGGAGTGATTCTAGAATGGGTCAATCGAGGGATTCTAGAAAGAAAGTTGAAGTGAACTCATCTACGAGTTCTAACGAATTGAAATTTCAAACGGAACTTGATGAATTGAAAAGGAGAATGGATGCCATAAGTTCGAAGCCTACTCCTAGAGGTATGTACCAAATTCAAGGGAGTGTTCCACCACGGCAACCATCTCCTCCAAAGCAATTAACATGGGAAGTTCAATGTGATCATTGTGGCAATTATGGCCATGATTCTAGCTCTTGCATTCCTAATGAAGAAGTTTATATTGAAGAGCCAAATGAAGTTCAAGCTATACAAGCATATGGGCAAAGACCTCAATTTGATCCTTTTTCTAATACCTACAATGCTGGCACAAGGTTTCATCCTAATTTCTCTTTTGGAAATCAAAATGTTCAAAACCCGATGCCACGTGCCCAAGGGAGTCAAATGAGGCCATTCAATCAAAGTCAACAAAGGCCCTTTAATCAAGGTCCTCCAAATATGCCCCCATATATGCCTCCTCATCAAAGGAGCAACTTCAATCAACAAGGTAGCAACTTCCATGTTCCTAACAATTACAACAATTACCAAAATCAACATGGTAATCATTTCAATCATGGATACAATCAAGGGTTCCAAGGTAACTTTCAAGGAAATCAAGGTTACAATAACCAACCATTTAATCAACCCTCTCAATCTTATGGCCAACCAAACAATTCTCAATTTGGTCAAGGAGGAGTCCCATGGGAAAACTATAATGATTTGCAAAGAATCGTTGGGCAACTATGGAATGAACATCAAGATACCAAGGAAAGGCTAAAGGTTTGGGAATCACAAGAAGCAACAAAAGCCTTAGCCGCCCCAATTCATCCACCCCATGGTTTGCCCGGTTAACCCCAAAACCCAAGAGACCCTTCTCACCAAGCAAATGCCGTCATTTTGAGAGGTGGCAAAGAACTTGAGGACCCATATAAGAACTTGAACTTGAACACCAAGAGTACCCCATCCAAAGTGAATCAACCAAGTGAACCACAAGAATCATCTCCTACTTCCCCCAAACAAAACCGGGGAATACAAGCGAAGTTTGATATCCTCCAAAATACGGAGAATGAACTAAGAGAACAAAGAAAGAATAAAGAGCAAATGGAAGCGGAAGAAGCCAAAAGAAAAGAGGCGGAGCGATTAGCCGAAGAAGAAGAAGAATCTAATGCTCCACCGCTTCCCGTTTTTGTCCCTCCATTGCCTTCTCCCGAGCGAGCTAAGCCACACAAAGAGAATGCTCAATTTAGCCATTTCGTGGATATGTTAAAGGTAGCTTTACCTTTCACCGAGGTAATTTCTCAAATGCCCCTCTATTCAAAGTTTTTAAAAGAAGTCTTGACTAAAAAGAGAACAATAGAGGATAAAGAATGTATCCCTCTTACGGGTCAATGTAGTGCCATTCTTATGAACGAAAGGCCAAGGAAACTAGACGATCCCGGTAGTTTTTCCATCCCTTGTCGGGTAGGAAATGTTGTTGTTAATCAAGCTTTATGCGACCTTGGGCTAGTGTTAGTTTGTTACCTTATTCTATAGCTAAGAGACTTAGTGTGGGGGAGATGAGACCCACTAGCATGTTGATTCAACTTGCGGATAGGTCCGTCAAGTACCCACTTGGGATACTTGAGGATGTACCCATTCAAGTTGGTAAGTTCTTCATCCCCTCCGACTTTGTTGTCGATATGCCCGAGGACACTACTACCCCCCTTATCTTAGGTCGACCGTTTATGGCTAACGGAGGTACTATAGTTGATGTTAAGAATGGAAAGTTGTCATTTAACATAGGGAACGAGTCGGTAGAGTTTTCCCTTTCTCAAGCTCTTAAACAACCAATGATTGAACAAATGCATTCCATTAAAGTTATTGATAGTTTGGTTGAGTATAGCTTGATAGATGATGATAAGCAAGAAGAGGAACCATTCGTCTCTCCACCTCTTGAAGAAGAATGTTTGCATGATGAAAAGGTAGAACCACTACCGGTGGGTAAGAGTATGGTATCTTCTCCTCCTAATCTTGAACTTAAATCACTCCCCTCTTCCCTCAAATATGCTTTTCTTGAAGGAACTAATTATCCCGTTATCGTCAACGCCACCCTTGATGGACCTCAATTGGAAAAACTTTTGATTGTTTTGAGAAAGCACAAAAAGGCTATCGGGTATAGCATTGCCGACCTCCAAGGCATAAGCCCAATGTTTGTATGCATAGGATCATCCTTGATGATGACCACCGTTCTTCGGTTGAGGGTCAACGTAGGTTGAACCCCACCATGAAAGAGGTTGTCATGAAGGAAGTCCTCAAGTTGTATGAGGCTAACATTATATACCCAATAACCGGAAGTAAATGAGTTAGCCCCGTACAAGTTGTGTCGAAAAAAGGAGGAATAATGACAGTTGTTAAAGGAGAAAAGGGTGAGTCAATTTCTACTAGGACTATTACCGGTTGGCGCATGTGTATAGACTATCGAAAGTTAAACACGGCCACCATAAAAGATCATTTTCCCTTTCCCTTTATTGATCAATTGCTTGAAAGATTGGCGCATCATTCTTATTTTTGTTTCCTCGATGGTCATTCCGGATTTCTTCAAATTCCCATTCATCCCGATGACCAAGAGAAAACCACTTTCAGTTGTCCCTATGGCACCTATGCTTATAGAAGGATGTCATTTGGATTGTGTAATGCGCCGGGAACGTTTCAAAGATGTATTATGGCTATTTTTTCCGATTTTATTGAAAAATCCATGGAAGTTTTTGTGGATTATTTTAGTGTCCATGGTACATCTTTTGATTCTTGTCTTGAAAATATTGATCAAGTGTTAGCTCGATGTGAAGAGTATAAACTTGTTTTAAATTGGGAAAAGTGTCATTTTATGGTTGAACAAGGTGTTGTCCTAGGTCATATTGTTTCTAATAGAGGAGTTGAAGTCGATAAGGCGAAAGTCTCCGTGATTGAGAACTTGCCACCACCTACAAATGTCAAAGTGGTGAGGAGTTTTCTAGGTCACGCCGGTTTTTATAGACGATTTATTAAAGACTTTTCTAAGATTGCTAAGCCTTTGACTTCTTTGCTTATGAAAGATGCACCTTTTGTTTTTGATGACTCGTGTCTTGAGGCCTTTTGCAGGATAAAAACCGCTCTCACTACCACTCCAATTATCAAAGCTCCCGATTGGAATCTTCCATTTGAGATCATGTGTGATGCGTCCGATTTTGCCGTTGGTGCCGTTCTAGGTCAACGGGTTGATAAGAAGCTGCATGTGATTTATTATGCAAGCAAGACCTTAGATGAAGCCCAATCGAGGTACACCACAACCGAAAAAGAGATGCTTGCCGTTGTCTATGCCATGGGGAAATTTCGAAATTATGTTACCGGTTCCAAAGTCATTATTCATATCAGTTATGCGGCGATTCGTTACATAATGTCCAAAAAGAAGGCAAAGTTCCGACTCTTTCGGTGGGTCCTCCTTTAGCAAGAATTTGATATTGAGATCAAAGACAAAGCTGGATCGGAGAACTTGGTAGCGGATCATCTTAGTAGGCTAACGGTTAGTAAAGAAAGCAACGAAGATGATCGTATTCCCATCAACTAAGCTATGAGAGATGAGGCCTTAATGGCCATTGAAACTATTACACCTTGGTATGCCGATATCGTCAATTTCTTAATATCTCAGTATATTCCGGACGATTATTCTAAGCAAGAGAGAAAGAAACTACGTTATGAAGCCCGACGCTATTATTGGGACGAGCCCTATTTATTCCGCCGATGTATAGATGGAATTTACCGACGGTGTGTTACGGCCGAAGAAGGATATAATATAGTGAAGCACCTTCACTCGACATCTTATGGTGGACACTTGGCCAACCAAAAGACAATTGCCAAGGTTCTCCAAAGTGGGTTTTGGTGGCCTTCCATGTTCAAGGACATTCGAGCTTTCATTCTCGCATGCGATGAATGCCAAAGAAGTGGCAATATTACAAGAAGAAATGAGATGCCCCTTCAACCTATCTTGGAGATTGAATTGTTCGATGTTTGGGGCATTGATTTCATGGGTCCGTTCACATCCTCTTTTGGTAACAAGTACATTTTAGTCGCGGTTGATTATGTCTCAAAATGGATCTAGGCCGTAGCTTCCCCCACCAATGACTCCAAGGTTGTAATCAAGCTTTTCAAGAATGTAATTTTCCCGAGATTCGGTATACCTAGAGCCATAATTAGTGATGGAGGCTCTCATTTTAGAAAAGATACCTTTGAACACCTTCTTAGGAAATATGGTATCACTCACAAGATGTCCTTAGCCTATCACCCTCAATCAAATGGGCAAGCCCAGATCTCCAACCTTCAAATCAAGGGAATTTTAGAGAAAGTTGTAAATACACACCGAAAGGATTGGTCATTGAAATTAAATGGCGCCCTTTGGGCATTGAGAACGGCTTACAAAGCGCCGATTGGAACCACTCCTTATCGTCTTGTATATGGTAAAGCTTGTCATTTACCGGTGGAATTAGAACACAAAGCCAAATGGGCAATCAAAGAGCTAAACTTCGATGAGAGTGTTGTAGGAGATAATCGCCTTCTCCAACTACAAGAATTGGAAGAACTAAGACTTGAAGCCTACGAAAATTCGAAGATCTACAAAGAACGAACTCGCCAATGGCACGATTCTCGAATACTTCGTAAGGACTTCTCCGTTGGTGATAAGGTATTACTCTTCAAATCTCGCTTTTAGCTCTTCCCCGGTAAATTGAAATCAAAATGGTCGGGTCCATTCGAAGTGATCGGAGTGCAACCATATGGATCGATAGAGATATCTAGCCCGGAAACCGGGAAATTTATGGTTAATGGGCAACGTTTGAAGATTTATCATCCCGGTCACGTTCGTGAGACCTTTGCTACCATGAAGCTTGGTGAGCTCCCATCGGGAAGCGTTGTTTGAACCTCTCTCGCAATTGATGTAGGTTTGGTGGTATCCTCAACAACCACCTTGTATATATGTATCCTATTTCTTTGAGTTTATTAGTTTTGTTAGCTTGAGAAGAATGATTGAAATTGGATTTCACAATGGACATTTATTTGGACGAAGATCAATCTTTTGGAGAAGTTATGGAGCTTAAATTGAAGACCACAAGCATGTTTGTGGGAAATATTGATTATGTAATGTGAGTCGAGTCAATATTTGAATCTCTAGGTGATTATTGAAGAGCCATGAAATAGCAAGGCGGAAATACGCAGCAAAGAAGACCGCCGGGCGAAATTTCGCCCGGTGAAACTCGACCGGGCGAACTTCGCCCCACGGAGAAGTTTCCAGAATTGCCGGAATTGAAGAAGATACCACCGGGCGAAATTTCGCCCGGTGAGATTTTCACCGGGTGAAATTTCACCCGGTGGAAAAAAGTTGGCAAAAACGATTTTCACGACGAAACACCATCGGGTGAAATTTCACCCGATGGTGCCCGACCGGGTGAAATTTCACCCGGCGGCGTGACTTGGCCGGATCACCTACACTTTTACTTACTACATTTTCATTTCCCTCCTCCATACTTACCTCAATATAACTTTCCCTCCAAATTTTTTACACCAAATATTTACCAAACACTTTAAAACTTTTCATTTCCCTCTCAACCACCCTTATAAATATCACATTTTTCACCTCACTCTTCATTTCACCCTTTCACCCACCATAACATCATTAAATCACCTTCCATACACCCCAACATCCATTCATAACTTCATTTCCAACTTGGTGATTTATTTTTGGTTTTTGAAGAGGAGCCAAAAGTTTCGGGATTTTTCTTGCAAATTATTATCATGGAGACAAGAGCCCAACGACCCGCGCGTAAACAAGGTATGGCCTCGACTTTTAATCCTTCTAAACATTCATCTTCTAGTAAGTCTACTAGGCCAAAACTTTTACCTTGCCCTAATTCGCCCCTTGCTCAAACCTTCTCTGAAAAAGCTTTTCAGAGTACAAGGTGGCCTTGTCCATTCACAAAGAAACTTCTAGGAATTAAGGACGATATTAGAGAGTTATCGTCTAGAATTGGTACTAGTAAACTCCTTGATTTTGTGCCTTTCACAAACAAAGACTTGACTTGTGAGTTCTTAGGTACCTTTACAATCGATAACCCGACCACACCTAAAGAGTTCAAATTTAATTTGTTCGGTAGAACCCACTTTTTAAATATTTCTGACTTTAGCTTAGCTCTAGGTTTACCCTCATCGGGTACCGGACTAAGTAGACCCTTATGTGATTCACAAAGTAGTGCGACTAGGAGAGACTTTTGGAGGTGCATAGCGCCGGGTCAACGCGATTTCGAACCCAATTCTAGCTTTACCGCTGAAATCCGAAACCCAGTCATTCGTTATTTCGCTGAAATCCTTTCCCACTGTCTTTTGCCATCTATCGACAATATCATTAACCTCAATGTGTGTGTCTTATAATTGATTACTGACTCTTTACTCGGTAACCCTTACCCCCTTGACCTACCACTTGTCGTGGCGTTACACTTTCATCAAATTATTATTGACCAACGCCCTACCATAGACTGTGGTGGTCTTGTGACTTTAATCGCGAAAAATTTGGGTTATGCGACCGACCACCTTAAACCGATTGACGGTCGTGTCTGGCTAAACGAGGCGTACCTCCCTACTTGGATTTTTAATGTACCTAATCATCGCCTCGTTTCTATTTGCCATGACCGCGCTTTGATAGTCCCCAACATTTACCGAACCAATATTTACAATTGTCACAATTGGGACCTACCTTTAGGTCCCGGTGAATTCCGACTGAACGAATCGGGGGATGTAGGAGTTTGGGAGTACGCCGGTGAGTTGGAACCCAACGAAGGCACTCCGATGGCTTCTTTTGCTTCAAATGACTATTTGACCTAGACACCCCTACAAGAGTCGGTAGATAATATGGTTCGTGTATGTTGTGGATATTTGTGTGGATTGTGTCGGTGAGTCTCTAATCATCTACAATTGTATGTGAATTAATATTGTTCCTTGACCCTTGTCCCATCATTATAACCATTGTGATTGCTTTATCTTGACCAAAATTGCAAGTTGTCCCACCATCCCATTGAATGATTTTTGCGGCCGTCGCGGCCTTGGTATTGCTCCCGGTCTTTAGGCGACGTGATTACGCCATTGACCCTTTGAAAATCCAAATTTTTAATCAATCTTTCTCAATTTTTCTTAATCCGGGGTAGGTGACGTGACTACACCTACGCCCAATTTTTCACCCTTTCATTTTATTTTCTTTCATTTTCATTTTCTTAGCCACTTGGCTAGGGTCTAGGTGATGTGATTGCACCTTGGCCCACCACTATTTTACCGCTTTCCTTATTTTATTTCCCTTTTTCTTTTCTCAAAAAAAAAATTATTGTTATAAAACCCAAAAACATTTGAAAATTCATAAAAATCCAAAAAGATTTTTCTTATCTTTCCTTTCCGTCTTTTTCGATCTTCCCCTACTTGTCCATTGAGGACAATGTACAGTTTTAGTGTAGGGGAGGAGTCTACTATCTTTTATTTTTCAAAAATCTTTTCAAAAATCCATAAAAATTAGAAAAATTTGAAAAATCAAAAACATTTTTCTTTTCTTTTTCTTTTTCTTTTCTTTTCTTGTTTCTCGTTATGTCTCGTATCCCGTGTACGGTCTTGTTCTCTACTCTTACAGGTAACCACCACCTTAATAGCGCGATTTGAAGAGATTATGAAAGCACCCGCTTGGTAACTTTCTTCCTTCTTTCTTCTTTAATTTTGTAGAGGAGTTAGGTTGTTGCTATCTGGAGGCTCTCGAAGTTGAGCATTTGGGTGTTGTGGTTGATTTTGTGTGCTTGTATGATGATGGAGTATGGAGTTCATGACTTTACTTGTGTTTTCTTTTATTTTGCCTTTTCATTTTCGTGTGTTCCGTTTTTTTTTGCTCTTGTATAGTGTGTCTAGGATTAAAACTTTTCGAACACCCGATTACAAATCTTTTACAAGAGTTTACATTCCATTGTAGATAACCCACTATAGATTTTGGACCTTAATCTAGTAGAATGACTCTTAGGCAATGAATTTGTTGATCCTTTAGCTTTGAGTCCACCTTTTCTACTAGAGGTTTACTTCGGGGTTTGCATTTGACCACCTTGACCACCCATGGAGGAGTTAGGCATTGGTTCCCGCATCCCGTTTTCTAGGTGACCTTGCTCGAATGACCATTGCACCTTTAGTCCAAATTTCTTCCGCCTTTTGTGGGTTATCCAGGAATGGCGCGCGTTCTCAATTACCTATTTTTCCTCCACCTATACATCATCACAATAAGTTTACACCAAAATAACCTCCAAGCTTGGTTACAAACCACATCAAAAAGCCAAAAAAGAGCAAACCAAAGCAAGAGAAAAAGGGCACAAAAATATGAAAAACAAAGAAAAACAAAGGAGAAGAAAAGGATCTTCAAATGAAAATCAAATTGTCAAAAACGTCTCCTAAAAAAAAAGGCCCTTTGATCGATTCGTCGCCGTGAAGTGCCAACTAGAGGACCGAGTCCCGAGGTAGGAAGATAGCGGTGATTAGTCGATCAACCCAATAATTGTAAACACTCCACCTTTTAATTTGGGCTAATTTAGGAAATTCGAGTTTGGAACGACCCTCTTGGCTTAGCCAAAGAGAGCGGGACTGCACCTACCTACAGTGTCGAACTAGAGGTGATCAAATGGCCCAAGCCCAAAAGCCCGACCCGCTTTTTTGAAGGGCTTGGGCCTTATATTATGGCCCAAAAAAGCCCATGGGCCGGCCCTAAAAAGCCCGAAGTGTCTTTGGGCCGAGTTTGGGCCACGAATTTGGCCCAAATTTTGGCCCGCCCCGGCCCTTACTTAATAAAAATAGATAACTTTTATTACTACTTTTTAAACTTAGTGATAAGATTATAACTTTCTTTTGAAATTCTTATATAATCATACGTAATTTATGATTAATATCTCCATAATATGATCGTAATTACTCAAAGTAATACACAATACGAGTATATATTATATTCATGTATATTTTATTAAACATTTTAAATTTGTTACGTTATTCATTACGGAGTATATTAATATTTAAAGTGATATATGTTTGTCGATATTGTTGTTTATCATTAATTTTTAAAGAAATTATAAAATTTATAAACAAAATACATAAGTTTAAATTATTAAACGAAGATATTAAGATATTTATTTCATGCGAGACCATTAAATTATAGGGCCCAAAAAGCCCATTTTGGCCCGAAAAGCCCGTTCTAGCCCGCTAGGGCCGCGTTTGGGCTTTAAAAATAGGTCCACTCGTTTGGCCCGGCCCGGCCCATGATCACCTCTATGTCGAACGAATCCATGGTCCACTTTTTCCACTCCGTTATACGCCCCGTAGTACCCCTTTAGAAGATTAGGCGGACCTAGGCTAAGTTATCAACATCTATATTGCTTAATTGTCATAGTATTAGGCTTTGGTCCTTTTTTACGTGGGTGATTTATCTTGGAAGTTTATTTTTGTTCTAGGTAAGTAATCGGTGTCTTCCCCGCCATCTCGATGAGGGATTCGGTGTTTTATTTTTGCTTTGGATGCGTCTATTCTTTCGTGTTATGTGTTTTTGTGTGTTTAGTCGCATCCACCATTTTGAGCAAGCCCCAATTTGCCTTGCATGGGAGTACTTTACCTCATGAGTATTTCGATGTGAGTTGAAGGGACGGAGCGGGCCCGTTAATTGCTCCGTAACGGCTTAGCATAGTCTAGCTAGTAGTAGTAGTTTGTAATTTCTTTTTGGGTCTTTGCTCGAGGACGAGCAATGGTTTAGTATGGGGGAATTGTTGTGTGCTAAATTTAGACCGTTTTTCCTCCCATTTAGACCCGTTTTTCACTCGTTTTGCGAGTCTTGAGTGCGATTATCGCCATATTTTGCGTACTTCTCGCATTAGCGTCCCTCTTGTGCGTTTTACGTGTTTTTGGTAGTTTTTCTATCATTATGATAGGATTTGGCACCGAAATCATGATTGAGCTTTCACGAGCACAAGAGAAGGGAAAACCGTCCAAAGAGAAAGCACACAACTTAAAGTTTGAAGCCATCCAATCAATCGACGAAGAATGAGACAAGAAAGAGGCCAGAAAAATGATCGGGCAAAATTTCACCCGGCGAGACACCACTGAGCGAAATTTCGCCCGACGGTAAAAATGTCTCCCGAATATTTTCCGAGACTCCCCACCGGGCGAAACTGACCGGGCGAAATTTCGCCCACCGGGTGAAATTTCGCCCGATGGAAGGAAATGCCAAAAACGCAAAAAAAAAGGAAGAAAATATGACCGGGTGAAATTTCACCCGGTGGGATTTATCGTCAAGTCCGCAGGGCAAAGTTTCACCCTATGAAGATGCTAAGGGAGATTGTCTCACTAATGGAGCATAAAGTGGATTTGGGCTTTAGGTTAAATACCCTTAAGGCTTTAATATATATATGTTATCCTAGTTTGTTGCCCAAGCTACCATCCTCATATCCCATCATTAGTGTAGTTACACCATTACACCATCTTCTTAGTAGTAGTATTCTAGTAAAAATCCTACATAATTCTAGTAGTTTACATAGTAATTAGTAGTAGATCTACTTAGTTTCTATCAACAATTCTCTAGATTACAAGTTTGTAGTAGATTATTCCAAGTTTTATTTGAAGATTTGTTGGGTTTATTGAAGAATTAAGTGACAAGTTCTTCATCTTCTTCATCAAAGATTCAACCTTTATTTATGTTCTAGTTTTATTTTGAATATTTGTTGGGTTATTTGGAGGATTAGTGACAAATTCTCCATTTTATTCATCAAAGATTCAATCTTTATTCATGCAACATTATTGTTTCTTATAGATCTTCATAGTTGGTATATTTCTCTTCCACTCTTTAATCTCTAGTTTAGTTTCAATGTTATTTTCTCATCATTGTCCTGTTTAGATCATATTAGTGTTGTTAGTTTCCTTAGATCTAGTCAATATGCATGTTGTAGTGATTTTCTCCTTAGTTAATGTTTTATTGTCTTCCATTATGATTAGTGAGTAGATTTCTTGTTGGGGGGTTTAGGGATGAGGACTTGGATTATTTGAATGAAGGGATGTTGGTGGGTTGCTTGCTTGTTGGTTTATCTTGTTTATGGTTTTTATGTCATTGTTGTTTTATTAGTCCGGCCAACTAGACCGACCTTGGCTAGTTTCTATCAATATGGGGAAACTCGGGTGTGGACATGACGTAGGTCCACCCCGACGCGGCGAAGCGCGGGTTTGGGTAGGCGAATGAATCTCGTGGTAAGATTGTTCTCGGGTTCGAAATTTAAGTCAAAATGGAGTCGCCACCGAATTTTGTGGTTATTCGGAACCATACGAGCCCACTCTATGTCGTCATGGGCTATACACAAAGTACGCCCACTTCGATTTCAGAGTTTATGGGGCTCGTCCCTTTGCATTGCAATATCGATACCGTTTACACCGGCTTTCGTATATAGAATGACTCTCGTGCGCCAAGGGTTTCGGACATCCGGAAACCAAAGGTTCTGAGTAAGGGGTGAGGGTACGTGTTGGGAAGCCCACTAAGGACACCCAACCCCGCCCGCACATGGCGGCCTCTACTAAGACACCGTTCGTGTTCGTGTACGCGCGCTAGTAAATTGATTAAATGATATGCAAACAGCGTTTTGTCTAAGCATGTGAATTTTACGTTAACTACGTCATTTAATGCATCTTATTATTTGTCGAAGTGATTTAGCATGCGAGGTTCGTTTATAAAGCGTAAAAGCAAGTAAATAAACAAAGCTCGAAAGTAAATAAATAACGTACAAGTTACACGGGCGGAAATACAACCCGGAATTCACAATACAACGTTACATAAAAAATAATGAACGATATAAAGAGAGCAATATAATGATAGAAACGGACCCGTATATAAACTAGACCGCGAAAATATGTAGATGGACTAATCCCGATTAAATACACATTATGTCGTGTACTAAACGAAGGACGGAAATATGAGACTGTGGCATATTGCTAGCCCGATCTCATATCCCGTAGTCTTGTCCCGACTTATCACGTCAAAAGGTGGTCAAAGTCGTTCTACGTGTCGTGATGTGCATGGTTTTGAAAATAGGATAGTCACGTGATAGTCTTTGCACGTGATGACTATAGTCGATAAAAAGGTAGGGGCTTGAATTGTGGGTCAAACCCCTCGGTTTTGTGGGTTACAGGACCCACTCGACCGAGTTGTGGTGTGACTCGGTCGAGTGCACGTTTAACGTGGCTACTGACCACTTTTTGGGGTGCTACTCGATCGAGTGGCCCATGGCACTCGATCGAGTGCCCCCTGTACGAAGCATGGCTCGTTCGTTTTTATGACTTAAAATCGATGAACGGCCAAACCAAATACAAATATCGCACGATTTGTATTTAATTCGACCTCTGGTACTATAATCGTATATGAACGATTATAATACCGTCACCGGAGTTTTAGGAAAACGTTATTATTATATTAGAAATTTTGAATTAGTAACGAAATGTGTCCCTCTACGTCACGACATCGAAACTAACTCTTTCGGGTTATGTGATGTCGGTATTCGTGTCAACGGGTTTCGTACCAATTATGGAAAGGGAATTAAATCCGTTCAACTACGACCGATCACGGTCGCGTCACGCCCTTGAGTACATTGGGGCGGGGCTCCTCGAAAGGGCTCCACCTCCGTCGTTGCTCGTAAAGGGATTAGACGGACCAAAAGTGATCATCGTAGTTCAACGTTTTAAAACCGATTTTTGATGTTGATATATATATACGCGGTATTAACAACGTCAAGAAAAAAATGATAAAAGAGATGCGAAAAAGTGTAAAAAACGTTAGTGTTAGTGTTGTGACAATCATGATTACAATACAATAAAAATGAACAAAATGACGGAGTAAATAAAGATCGAAAGGGAATTCAGGACACCCTCAACATACATGCTAGGTATAGGCCTCGGAAATGGACTCGTGAATAGCGGCACGGCTTGGGAGTATCGAGGATGTACGCGAGTTATGGTGTGTATGGATGTGTGTGTGTATGTGTCGGTTTATCGAGGGATGAGAGCTCGGTTTTTGTGTGTTTTTGGCTTAGGATTTCTAAGGCTTGCAGGTGATGAAGTAGGGTAAAATGTGGCTGAAATTGTAGGTGAAGATGTAGGGTAGAAGTGCTTAAAAATTCTGAAATGCATGGGGGGTGAAGCAGTATTTATAGACCTCACCCCTCGACATAGGGGCACTCGATCGAGTGGCCCTAGTGCACTCGATCGAGTGCCATTAAAAACGGGCCAAGCCCAGTTCAAGGCGCTCCACTCGACCGAGTGGGTCAATCCACTCGATCGAGTGGATCAACAAATCGAGATATATGGGGAAAGAATAGATCTTGTTGTTTTTGATTGCTTTTTTGAATTTGAACTTGTGCGCCAACTGAACTTAGCTGATTTATGCGACGGTTTCGTCCTTGACCGGGTTTTGACCCGGTCGCCAAAAGACGGGAATTATTTTTGGTGTCGGTTTTGGCCCAAATTAGTCTCTTTTTGCTCGGAACGACCCACTGGGCCTGGATTTGAGGTCTGTTTTGTGAGATTTTTACTCCGCTAAAAGTCCATGTCGGATATTATGAATTCCGAGTCCAAGTCCGAGTATACCAAGTCACGTTGACGTCCGATCATCATCGGGTGTTTTTCGGAGACTACCATAGACACGTGGCAGTCAAAATGCAGCTGTCTACAGAGCCCCCACTCTGACTGAGGCTTGGACAAGGCGAAAGTCAGAGTAGCTACCAAGCCCGTTAAGACCTGGTAGACTTCCGGTCGGGTCGTTTATAGTCCGGTGGACTTGCGTGAAGGGCTCGCCAGCCATAAGCAGAGGGTCATACCTGTCCTGATGATGATAGCTTCGCGGGGAGTCAGACTAGTAGCATCAGTCCTGGGCTCGCCTATATGTGAGCCCGTCCCGTATCATTTCGGGGAAGAAATGCCGCCTCGGGCGTTCAGCTGGGGAAGTATGTGAGCTGTACGAGCTTGCCTTCGAAGCCTTGAGTCGTACTTGAGCTGATGATGATGCTCCGTGGGGAGTAAAGCTTGCCTTTTTTGGGGAGTAGGTGTACCCGTATGCCGACACATCGCACTTTGGATGTAGCACACCGGGGAAAAGCTGACTCCGTTGAGGAAATTAAATAGTTTCGCGGGGACTTGCTTCTGAAGTCCGGGGTGTACCTGTATGCTGACACATAACAACTTGTATGTAACACGTAGGTAAAATGTTGACTCTCGCTGGGGAGAAAAAGATTGAATTTTTTTGGAAGGACAAAATTTTGGAAAATTTTTATCGCGAAGAAATTTCATCACAGAAAAATTTTTAGAGACTCTTAGGAAAGCTCAGGACAGCTTGATTCCTATTCTGGGTTCTAGTTGGAAATCAGGCCTGCGCGTGCATAGGGCCCAGCTTGCTGAGGAGGCAGGGTAGTTAGGTTTTCTGTTAGGTTCTCTGCATCTCAACTCAAATTCTTCTCTTCCTCCTCAAAATCTTTTAGACTTTTAAGAAAGTTAGAAATTTCTGTCATGGGTATCGATCACTTGACTGCTATGCTGCTTGCTTGGTCCCAGTACTTTCGGGACGAAGAAAAGGTCCGGCTGACTCAGATGGGGATAGTCAATTTATTCCCTTTTCAGCGTCTGATAGTTGACTCGCATTTTCTGGACGCCTGTCTGTCATTTTGGGATACCACCCATCACGTGTTTGCATTCCCGAGGGGAGAGATGTGTCCTTTACCTGAGGAGGTTGCGGCTATAGGTGGTTGGAGCCTTGCTGCTCAGCCAGCTATTCCTCCATTCTACCCGGATCCAAGGAGGCGTTTGAGGGAATTCTTGGGTTTGTCTCATGCTGAGACAAACCGAATGGTGCAGGGAGATAACGTTTCCCTATTTGATTTGGTCGATAAGTTCATGAATCCACGAGACGTAAGGGCCACCCCTGCTCATAGGCGTAGGGCATTCGCCTTTTGCATGCTGCATTGCTACGTCTTCGAGGGGCTGATGGAGCTTGACTCATGCATGGGTCAAATTAGGCTGATCGGAGTGGTTGACCAGATGGAGACTGGTCATAGCCCTGCTTGGCTAGCCACTGGGGAGATCATCATGGGTCTGGATGCTAGACGGCTCGACCCGACTCGACGGTTGATGGGGAGTACCCGTTTCCTGCAGGTATACCTCTCGATTTTTTTTTTGTTCACGTTTCACGCGAATTTCCTGATTTTCGTAAGTCACTCGATCGAGTGGACCTATCACTCGATCGAGTGACACTCATACCGGGCTACTGCCGGTTTTGACAGGCTTACTCGATCGAGTCAGCTGCTGTACTCGATCGAGTTGGCTGTAGCGGACCACTCAATGGCTTACGAGGCTTGTGTATACTTTTCAGATATGGTTGTCGGAACGGCTGTCAATCATAGAGACTCCTCCGAGCATTCCCAATTATCGGAGTAGTCAAATTAGCTCAAGGAGGCGAAAGATAAGCTCGTACCATCAGATAACCTGAGCTTACTGGGATGAAGAGCTGGTATTCCACGGAGGTCCCTTGATCAGGTGGACCGTCGCTTGGTGGTTCCTTTCAAAATTGACCGGACTGGCTAAGAGAGACCAAGCCCGGTATCTAACGATCCGGTCCTTAGACTGGACGGTTCACATTTATCCGGACCGTCTTCTAAGACAGTTCGGTTCGTCTCAGCGCATCCCTGAGAGTGAAGCCATTATCAGCGTCTCGCTCCAATTGACGGACGTTATGTGCGACACCTGGTTGCAACGATGGTTCACTCGTCCTACATGGACTATACCCAGCCCTTGCCAATCCGCTTGGGTGTCACGGGCTTATGAGAAATGGACTTCTGAGGAGTCCGAGGAAGCTCGAAAGGCCCTGAAGCTTGAGGAGGCCTTTGAATTGGTTCATCGCGAGTCGGCGAAGGACAACAGGGACTTTTTCACCGGGGAATATGTTCCTGAGGCTACAGTCCGGGGAGAATCGGGTCTTAAGTCACAAACTAAGACTCGATCTAAGGAAGTCGGTTCTAGCAGCACTCGAGGGCAGACCGACTTGGAACGACGACTTGGGCCGAGGTTGGCGGTCCGGGACCGACTTGGTCCACGTGACCGGCTCCCTGAGCCCGTTAGGGCTCGACTTGGGCCTATTGATATGACAGAGGAGTCGGGCTCAAACAATCGAGCCCGAGCTAGAGAAGTTCCCGTGGTGATTCGGGAACGCTCCCCTCCGCGTCGTCGCCAGTGGACGGCTAAGGAGGCCAAGGACAAGGGGAAGGGCAAGATGCCCTAAATGCCGAGTCCTTTAGCTTTATTATTATTTAAGTATTATTATTATTTTTTGTTGTGTGCCCTTTTTTTTGTATTTTTATATTTTTTGTGAATTCCTGCATTTTTGTAATTTCTCGAGTTTGTCGGGATTTTTTTTTTTTTAATTAATAAAAGAAGTTTATTATTAAACCGCTCCTGTCTTTTCTTGATCGCATTGGTTGTACCCTTTTGAGGGGTTGCCTACGTATCCGCGACTAGCAGAATCAAACCAAACGTAGTTCAGGCATAGGAAATTTGCAATCTCGAATTACACCAAGACTATTAGTTCAAGATGTTTATGACAGTAGAATAAGTAATTCTAGCTCATTGACTTGCTTTTTGAAAAAATAATTTTTATAAAATTTGCTAATGACATTGAGAAGAGGCTAGGGGTAGTAACGCTTCAGTTGGTCCACGTTGGTTGGGTTGACAAATTCATTCCCGTCCAGGTCCGTCAGCATCACTGCTCCCCCTGATAGGATTTTCTTCACCAGATATGGACCAGCCCAATTGGGTTTGAACTTTCCCCTTGGGTCGACTAGTAGTAGAGCTCGAACAGACTTAAGGACTAGATCGCCCTCCTTAATGTTCCTGGGCCTTACCCTTTTGTTGAAGGCCCGTTGAATCCTCTTCTGGTAGATTTGGATGTTATTGAGGGCACGAGACCGTCGTTCGTCTAGTAGAACCAGTGAGTCATATCGTGCTCGAACCCAGTCAGCTTCGGGTACTTGACTTTCTAGCAGAATTCTGAGGGACGGTACCTCCAGCTCGACTGGTTGGACTGCCTCCATCCCGTAGGTTAGGTAATATGGTGTCGCCCCGGTTGCGGTGCGAATTGACGTTCGGTATCCCCATAGGGCAAAAGGTATTTTGTCGGGCCAGTCCCGGTAATTATCAGCCATCTTTTTGAGTATGGTGACAATTGTTTTGTTAGCCGCCTCTACTGCTCCATTTGTTTGGGGACGGTAAGGCGAGGAAGTATGCCTTTGGATTTTATACTTGGTCAGCAGGGCCGCAGTCTCGGCTTGAAAGTGAGTCCCGTGATCACTGATAAATTCAGAGGGAATCCCATATCGACATATTATCTTGTTTTGGATGAACTTGGCGACATGCTTAGCATTGAGGATGCGATATGATTCAGCTTCGACCCATTTGGTGAAATAGTCGATAGCTACCAAAATAAAGCAATGTCCACCGGTACCCGAGGGATTTATTTTCCCGATTATGTCGATACCCCACGTTGAGAATGGCCAGGGTGACGTCATGGTATAGAGTAGCGATGACGGCATATGTTGCACATTGCCAAAGATTTGACAGTTATGACAATGTTTGACATACGACCGGCAATCGGCTTCCATGGTATTCCAATAATAACCGAGCCTCATGATTTTCCGGACCAGCATGTGGGCATTCATGTGTGGGCCGTTCTCACCATCGTGTACTTCGGCCATAACCTTTTCAGCCTTATACTTGTCAACACAAAGGAGAAGAGCCCCCTGTGCCGTCTTTTTGTACAGTTGCCCGTCGTCGGTACGGATAAATTGGGTGGCTAGCCTTCGTAAGGCTTTCTTGGCTCGTCCTTCCGACCCGGGAGGATATTCTCCGTTTGTCAGGTATGTTAACACAGCCTGATACCATGGTTCGGGATCAGTTACTTCAATGTCTTCTATGTCGCAAATGTATGCTGGCTCGGACCGTCTTTCGACGCAAATCGGCATACTAGTCACGTGGTCGGGAATATTCAGTAAAGATGCCAATTTTGAGGGTGCATCTGCGAACTGATTTTCTTCCCGGGGCAGATATATATACTCTACCTTTTGGAATTGTTTCTCGAGATCCCTTACTCGTGCCTGGTAGGCCACGAGATTAGCATTTCGAGTCTTCCATTTTTGAAGTGCTTGGTTAATGACCAAGGATGAGTCACCATGTACCCGGAGATTTGTAATCCCCAGATTGGCGGCGGCTTGTAGCCCGTAAATGCATGCTTCGTACTCTGCTGCATTATTGGTAACATCAAAGTCCAGTTTGATGGAGACGGGAGTATGTTCCCCTTTTGGTGAAATTAGGAGGATCCCGACTCCGAACCCTCGAAAATTAGATGCACCATCGAAGTATAAATCCCAAGTTTCAGTATCAGTATGGAAAATATCTTCGTCTGGGAAGGACCAAGTGTCGGTGTGTCCTTCCTCGGTTATCGGGCTATCGGCGAGAAATTCAGCTACTACTCGACCTTTAATAGCCTTTAACGGTACAAACTTTAGGTCGAACTCTGCCAGCATCAAAGTCCATCTAGAGATTCGGCCGTTGAGAACGGGCTTTTCGAAGATGTATTTGATTGGGTCCATCTTGGATAGCACATGAACCTCGTTACTGAGCATATAATGCCGGAGCTTCTTAGTGGCCCAGACTAGAGCCAAACACGTCTTTTCGAGCATGGTATATTTGCACTCATACTCTAAAAACTTCTTGCTGATGTAGTAAATGGCTCTTTCTTCGGAGTCAACTGTCTGAGCCAGCATAGCCCCCATGGCTGTCTCGGTCGTCGTTAGGTATAACGACAGAGGCAAACCGGGCTGAGGTGGCATTAAAACTGGCGGTGCAGACAGAATTTCCTTGATCTTGTCGAAAGCAGTTTGGCACTTGTCATCCCATAGTACCGGTTCTCCTACTTTCAATTTCTTGAAAATTGGTTCACGCACCATGGTTAGTTTGGAAATGAACCGACTGATGTACTGGACTTTCCCGAGGAATCCCCTTATTTCTTTTTCGGTTTTCGGAGGTTGCATCTCGGTAATGGCTTTGATTTTAGCTGGGTCGACTTCGATACCTCGTTGGCTAACGATATGACCCAGTAATTTGCCTGATGTTACCCCGAAACTGCACTTTTGAGGGTTTAACCTCATGTTGTATTTGCGCAATCGGGTGAAAAATTTTCTTAGGGCGGTGATGTGACCGTCCCGTTCTTTGGATTTGACGATCATGTCGTCTACATAAACTTCTACCTCTTTATGCATCATGTCGTGTAATAAAGTGGTAGCAGTCCTTTGATATGTGGCCCCGGCATTAATGAGACCGAAAGGCATGACGGTATAGCAGTAAGTACCCCAAGGTGTGGTGAAGGTAGTCTTACTCATGTCTTCTTCCGCCATCTTGATTTGATTATACCCGGCGTACCCATCCATGAATGATAGAAGGGCATGATCGGCCGTGTTATCCACCAGTATGTCGATGTGTGGTAACGGAAAATCATCTTTCGGGCTCGCCTTGTTAAGATCCCGAAAATCTACACATACCCGCACCTTACCGTCCTTTTTAGGAACCGGCACGATGTTTGCCACCCAGTCCGGATACTCGGACACTTGTATGAAGCCGGCTTTGAATTGTTTGTCGACTTCTTCTTTTACCTTGAGAGACCACTCGGGCCTCATCCGACGAAGCTTTTGTTTGACCGGTTTGCACCCGTCTTCGATTGGTATGTGGTGCTCGGCTATTTCCCGGTCTATCCCCGGCATGTCCTTGTAGGACCATGCGAAGACATCCTTGAACTCTTGGAGGAGGCTTACGAACTGTTGTTTCTCCTCGGGATCTAAGGACAACCCTATCTTAAGTGTCTGAGGCTCTAAGGTTGTTCCCACATTTATGGACTCGGTTTCTTCGATCACCGGGTTTCGGGACTCCCTTTGCTCTAGTTGCTCGATCAGATGCGGAGGTAAGGGTACCTGTTCGTCTGGTTTCTCAATGTCATAGCATAAAACATTTTTAAAAGCAGAATTTGAAAGAGACAAGTCGTAAGCAGAACGGTTGTTATTATTGATTGAAAATTTGGAGAACAGCTCAAAGAGAGCAGCCATCTGATCATTGGTCAGTGGCGGGATAGGTAGGGCACTCGGGACAGACCCCGAAGTGCCAGCAGCAGGAATAATAAGAGGGAGAGGGGTTACAGGAGTGACTCTAGCACCGACTTCCCTAGACTCGATCTCAGACTCCGACTCAGACTCGGACTCGGACTCAGACTCAGGCATGTCTCCCTCTCCGGTGACCAGCTTGTAGATCCTTCCCTGACTGTCAGTCCACTTGACAGTCCTCCTCCAGGCCCTGTTTCCCGTCTCGGAACCAACATCCGAGATCAGCTTGGTCGGGTCAAACCTGTTGCTGCGGAGGATCAGGTTGACCAGGTCTTCCTTTGGAGTTGGGGCTATGGTGTCTTCCCCAAATAGTAGCCCTAGTGCGGGCTCAGCATCTTCAGCTCCGTTGGATTGGATGAGGGCGAACACGTCATCCGGGATGTAGTTGCAGTCCCGGGCCAAGTGGGTCCCGAGCTGCATAGCATTAGGTTGGTATAGACCAACCTGGATAGCCCCAAACACCAGTGTGACAAAGTAGTCAGCCAACCGTGGGCTATAAGGGCTCAAGTAGATACCCTTAAGGATGTTGCAGGCCTTCTCAATTCCTGCTCGGACAACATTGTCGGGAGTTATGGCATACCCGAGACCAAAGTGAGACTCTTCGTCTTTGAGAACCTCGATGATCTTCCCAGCTGGAAGATCGGGTCGAGAGGTAGCCCCCGGAAAGTATCCTAGGTTTTGGAGCATCGTGTCGATACTCATAGTGAAGTAAGGCCTAAAGAGGTACTCTTCCTCGATCATCCCCACAAAATCGAACCCCCAGAGGTCCGTGCGTCCTGTGGCGTTACAGCTAGCCACAGTCATTGGTGTTGCCTCTAAAGTGATGACATCGTTAAGCAGAGGCATCTTGATCTTTCGGTGGAGGGTGGAGGACACCGCCTTGACCGCGTGGATCCAAGGCCTACCTAGGAGCAAGTTGAAGGACGAGGTGACATCGATCACCTGGAATTCGAGCTCCTTTTCTATTGGGCCGGTTATGATGGTCAGTTTCACGGCCCCAGCTACCGACTTTGGGCTCCCATCGAAAGCTTGGATAGTCTGAGCAGTCGGGATATAGTCAGCCTCGGTAATACCGAGGGCTTTTGCGGTCCTTAGAGGAAGGACATTCACAGCGGACCCATCATCAACCAGGGTCATAGGGAGGTATTTTCCTCGGCAAACCACCGTAATGTAGAGGGCCAGATTGTGGGAGGCCCCGAATGGCGGTAGGTCGGCTTCGGGGAAAGTGATCGTCGGACCTCCTTCCTTAGCTTTGCCCTTTAGGTGGGGCAGGATCGTGGCTACCATCTCAGCAGGGGTAACCAAAGAGTCAACCTTAATTTGATCGAGAGCCTTTGTAAGTGCTTCTCGATGTTCTTGAGAACTAACCAGGAGTTGCCATATAGTGAGGTCAACTCGGGTTTTCTTCAATTGCTTCACGAGAGCCGTCTCAGCAGTTGGCTCTTCAGGGGCGACTTCCGTAATGACGGTTGTCGGGATAGGGGCGTCCCTAGAGCTAGTGGCTTGGTAGGGACGACCAAGGTGGTTACTGGTTAGGACTCGGGATTTAGTCTTTCGAACCTCCTCGGCGGTGATGGGGACAGCTTCCCCTTTTGCGAGGTAGACATCATCTTCGTCGTCGAACCAGATCCCGTTCACTTGCGGGATAAATGGAGAGATAAGGTGGGAGCAATCAATAACCTCCCCGGTAAAGATGGCGTGGGAGCTGAAAGGGTTCTCCTTGTTGCTGGGCTTATCTCCGGGTAGCGGGATTTTACCGCTTTCAATCAGGTCCTGAATCAAGTGCTTCAGCTTCCAGCACTTCTCGGTATCATGCCCATTGCCTCGGTGGTATTGGCAATAGGCTTGGGCGTTGTAGTTCTTGGAGCGTCGCTCGACCGGAACTTCAGGAGTTGGGCCTATCGGTTGGATTAGGCCTTTTGAGGATAGCCTTTGTAAGGCATAAGTATAGGTCGTACCTATGTCAGTGGAAACCCGAGGTGGGGTGTTCTTCTTGGACGGGGTATCTAGTAGATTCACCGCGTCGAAAATGCTGCGAGTTGCAGCTTGAGGCTTGGTTGTGGAGGAAGAAGCCCCTTGGTAACCCTTAGCAGCGGCCTTAGTGAGGCCTTCCAGTCTCAGATCATCTTCGATCCTCATACCCATTTCAGTAAGGGTGGTGAAATTGGGTATGACAGCATATCGGAGGTGAACCCGGTAGAATGTGAGGACGTTCTTGACAAAAGCCTCCACCAAAGTTTTCTCACTGGGCTTATCGACCAGTTTCACGCTCTCGGCCCTCCATCTTTGAAGGTATTTGGTAAAACCTTCCTTCGGCTCCTGGGCCATAACCTCCAGAGATCTCATTGTGGTTTGGATCTCGGTGTTGTCAGCATAGTTCCGAGCGAACTCGGTGGCCACATCATCCCAAGTAGGGTATTTCTTTGGGTCTAGCCTGTAGTACCAGGCCCGAGGGTGCTTTTCAAGAGACGCAGCAAAGAGGTTCTTGAACATGGTAGAGTCCACCCCTTTGATGGCCATGAACTCCTTGAAGGCCCGTACATGTAGTAACGGGTCTTCAGTCCCTTCGAACATAGGCAAACCGGTGAGGTTCAGGTTTGCAGGCAGCTTGTCACTCAGTGGGTTATACTCACGACTATTCTCCCGATGGATATTATTACTCCCAGACAAGTAAACTTGTTCCTCTAGTCGACGTACTGAGCTAACTAGATCAGCCAGGGGCCCAATAGTCCCGGCATTTGGAGTCCTGTGCTCCACCGCAGCCAATCGAGTGACGATGGCAACTTGTCCATCCCTCATTTCATTCAGTTGGGCGTCGATGTCGGCTTGTTTGTCGACCATGGCGTCCACAGAGGTTTTCAGATCAGCTAAAGCAGCTTCCATTCTGCGAGTGTGTCTGGTTGATGGTGTCCTGTCTGTAAGAACACCACGTAATCAGAAACCGAACCCAGTCTTGGAATCAAAGGAAAAAATACGTCCCGAGCGACCCCAAAAGGAAAGGATTGAGCGGAAGAGACTCGAGAAAGACACCTAGACGGATGACCCGTGGGTGGTATGACTTCCTTAGGATTTCGGCTTTGTGGGCCTAGTCCCGTTCGAAGGAAGGTCCACGTGAGATTACTCCCCAGACTTTTGACTCGAGTGTATGGACGGACTTTCCTTTGTAGGGGTATGCCTTACGCGGGTTGGTCGTGCCTTGACAGATAAGGCGAACTCGGGAAAGGGGGGAAACTCGTGATATAAGATCGACGGAGTTTCGACGCTGTAAACCCTCTACGTACTATGCAAAGACCCGACACACGGATAGACGGTAGGTCCTATAATAAGGAAGGTTTATTTTAAGAAAGTTGAAAGTTGAGGTTTGAATGCAAAATGAACGAATTTCCGAGAGTTTTGAAAACTGAAAACGGAATTTCGAAAACCGAGATTAGAATTTTGAAAAGGAAAATTCCGAAAATCAAGGTGGTGGGGGGTGGAAATTTGAGAATTAAAACGGACAGCATGCCGACTACAGAAAAGGATATTTTGAGTCAAATCGTTGATCCTAAATTTCGGCCCGAGTTTTGAAAAGGTGAAAAGGTGAGTCCCGAAATGGTGAGTCCCGAAATGGACAGCATTTCTGGTTTTTCGAAATTGGGCGTTTTGGAAATACGGGTCCCGAAATGGACAGTATTTCGGGTTTTTTCGAAAGGTGGGCATTTTTGGAAAGATGCAATTTTGAAATGACGGTTTTTGAAAAATGACACGGAAACCAAGTAGCACGTAATCAAATAAGCATTATAACGACGCTTATGTATGCATTACGCTAAGTCTCGGTCGGTCAAAATAGGGTCTATACCAACAACGATGGCTTTCTCGTGTGATGGACGGACTCCCTAAGCCGAGTTGGTCTTAGGACATGCCGCAAAACCGAGACGAGTTCCACCATCGATGTCTTTAGCGCACCCATGTAGGAATGCACCGTGGTATAGTGGGACGTCGGTCACAAGTAACCGGCCCGGGCAAATTTGGGTTATGCATGAATCATTAAACTAATGCGCGCACACTAATCTACGAATGATTTCTCTTCGAGTCTCACCCTAGGAACCCCGATGACATGTGGTACATCAGGTATCCCCAGCGGAGTCGCCAAATTGTGGACATGACGTAGGTCCACCCCGACGCGGCGAAGCGCGGGTTTGGGTAGGCGAATGAATGTCGTGGTAAGATTGTTCTCGGGTTCGAAATTTAAGTCAAAATGGAGTCGCCACCGAATTTTGTGGTTATTCGGAACCATACGAGCCCACTTTATGTCGTCATGGGCTATACACAAAGTATGCCCACTTCGATTTCAGAGTTTATGGGGCTCGTCCCTTTGCATTGCAATATCGATACCGTTTACACCGGCTTTCGTATATAGAATGACTCTCGTGCGCCAAGGGTTTCGGACATCCGGAAACCAAAGGTTCTGAGTAAGGGGTGAGGGTACGTGTTGGGAAGCCCACTAAGGACACCCAACCCAGCCCGCACATGGCGGCCTCTACTAAGACACCGTTCGTGTTCGTGTACGCGCGCTAGTAAATTGATTAAATGATATGCAAACAGCGTTTTGTCTAAGCATGTGAATTTTACGTTAACTACGTCATTTAATGCATCTTATTATTTGTCGAAGTGATTTAGCATGCGAGGTTCGTTTATAAAGCGTAAAAGCAAGTAAATAAACAAAGCTCGAAAGTAAATAAATAACGTACAAGTTACACGGGCGGAAATACGACCCGGAATTCACAATACAACGTTACATAAAAAATAATGAACGATATAAAGAGAGCAATATAATGATAGAAACGGACCCGTATATAAACTAGACCGCGAAAATATGTAGATGGACTAACCCCGATTAAATACACATTATGTCGTGTACTAAACGAAGGACGGAAATATGAGACTGTGGCATATTGCTAGCCCGATCTCATATCCCGTAGTCTTGTCCCGACTTATCACGTCAAAAGGTGGTCAAAGTCGTTCTACGTGTCGTGATGTGCATGGTTTTGAAAACAGGATAGTCACGTGATAGTCTTTGCACGTGATGACTAAAGTCGATAAAATGGTCGGGGCTTGAACTGTGGGTCAAACCCCTCGGTTTTGTGGGTTACAGGACCCACTCGACCGAGTTGTGGTGTGACTTGGTCGAGTGCACGTTTAACGTGGCTACTGACCACTTTTTGGGGTGCTACTCGATCGAGTGGCCCATGGCACTCGATCGAGTGCCCCCTCTACGAAGCATGGCTCGTTTCGTTTTTATGACTTAAAATCGATGAACGGCCAAACCAAATACAAATATCGCACGATTTGTATTTAATTCGACCTCCGGTACTATAATCGTGTATGAACGATTATAATACCGTCACCGGAGTTTTAGGAAAACGTTATTATTATATTAGAAATTTTGAATTAGTAACGAAATGTGTCCCTCTACGTCACGACATCGAAACTAACTCTTTCGGGTTATGTGATGTTGGTATTTGTGTCAACGGGTTTCGTACCAATTATGGAAAGGGAATTAAATCCGTTCAACTACGACCGATCACGGTCGCGTCACGCCCTTGAGTACATTGGGGCGGGGCTCCTCGAAAGGGCTCCACCTCCGTCGTTGCTCGTAAAGGGATTAGACGGACCAAAAGTGATCATCGTAGTCCAACGTTTTAAAACCGTTTTTTGATGTATATATATATATATATATATATATATATATATATATATATATATATATATATATATATATATATATATATATATATACGCGGTATTAACAACGTCAATAAAAAAATGATAAAAGAGATGCGAAAAAGTGTAAAAAACGTTAGTGTTAGTGTTGTGACAATCATGATTACAATACAATAAAAATGAACAAAATGATGGAGTAAATAAAGATCGAAAGGGAATTCAGGACACCCTCAACATACATGCTAGGTATAGGCCTCGGAAATGGACTCGTGAATAGCGGCACGGCTTGGGAGTATCGAGGATGTACGCGAGTTATGGTGTGTATGGATGCGTGTGTGTATGTGTCGGTTTATCGAGGGACGAGAGCTCGGTTTTTGTGTGTTTTTGGCTTAGGATTTCTAAGGCTTGTAAGGTGATGAAGTAGGGTAAAATGTGGCTGAAATTGTAGGTGAAGATGTAGGGTAGAAGTGCTTAAAAATTCTGAAATGCATGGGGGGGTGAAGCGGTATTTATAGACCTCACCCCTCGACATAGGGGCACTCGATCGAGTGGCCCTAGTGCACTCGATCGAGTGCCATTAAAAACGGGCCAAGCCCAGTTCATGGCGCTCCACTCGACCGAGTGGGTCAATCCACTCGATCGAGTGGATCAACAAATCGAGATATATGGGGAAAGAATAGATCTTGTTGGTTTTGATTGCTTTTTTGAATTTGAACTTGTGCGCCAACTGAACTTAGCTGATTTATGCGACGGTTTCGTCCTTGACCGGGTTTTGACCCGGTCGCCAAAAGACGGGAATTATTTTTGGTGTCGGTTTTGGCCTAAATTAGTCTCTTTTTGCTCGGAACGACCCACTGGGCCTGGATTTGAGGTCTGTTTTGTGAGATTTTTACTCCGCTAAAAGTCCATGTCGGATATTATGAATTCCGAGTCCAAGTCCGAGTATACCAAGTCACGTTGACGTCCGATCATCATCGGGTGTTTTTCGGAGACTACCATAGACACGTGGCAGTCAAAATGCGGGTGTCTACAGAGCCCCCACTCTGACTGAGGCTTGGACAAGGCGAAAGTCAGAGTAGCTACCAAGCCCGTTAAGACCTGGTAGACTTCCGGTCGGGTCGTTTATAGTCCGGTGGACTTGCGTGAAGGCCTCGCCAGCCATAAGCAGAGGGTCATACCTGTCCTGATGATGATAGCTTCGTGGGGAGTCAGACTTGTAGCATAAGTCCTGGGCTCGCCTATATGTGAGCCCGTCCCGTATCATTTCGGGGAAGAAATGTCGCCTCGGGCGTTCAGCTGGGGAAGTATGTGAGCTGTACGAGCTTGCCTTCGAAGCCTTGAGTCGTACTTGAGCTGATGATGATGCTCCGTGGGGAGTAAAGCTTGCCTTTTTTGGGGAGTAGGTGTACCCGTATGCCGACACATCGCACTTTGGATGTAGCACACCGGGGAAAAGCTGACTCCGTTGAGGAAATTAAATAGTTTCGCGGGGACTTGCTTCTGAAGTCCGGGGTGTACCTGTATGCTGACACATAACAACTTGTATGTAACACGTAGGTAAAATGTTGACTCTCGCTGGGGAGAAAAAGATTGAATTTTTTTGGAAGGACAAAATTTTGGAAAATTTTTATCGCGAAGAAATTTCATCACAGAAAAAATTTTAGAGACTCTTAGGAAAGCTCGGGACAGCTTGATTCCTATTCTGGGTTCTAGTTAGAAATCAGGCCTGCGCGTGCATAGGGCCCAGCTTGCTGAGGAGGCAGGGTAGTTAGGTTTTCTGTTAGGTTTTCTCATTATAAATATGAGAATCCCTGCTTCAGTTCTCTGCATCTCAACTCAAATTCTTCTCTTCCTCCTGAAAATCTTTTAGACTTTTAAGAAAGTTAGAAATTTCTGTCATGGGTATCGATCACTTGACTGCTATGCTGCTTGCTTGGTCCCAGTACTTTCGGGACGAAGAAAAGGTCCGGCTGACTCAGATGGGGATAGTCAATTTATTCCCTTTTCAGCGTCTGATAGTTGACTCGCATTTTCTGGACGCCTGTCTGTCGTTTTGGGATACCACCCATCACGTGTTTGCATTCCCGAGGGGAGAGATGTGTCCTTTACCTGAGGAGGTTGCGGCTATAGGTGGTTGGAGCCTTGCTGCTCAGCCAGCTATTCCTCCATTCTACCCGGATCCAAGGAGGCGTTTGAGGGAATTCTTGGGTTTGTCTCATGCTGAGACAAACCGAATGGTGCAGGGAGATAACGTTTCCCTATTTGATTTGGCCGATAAGTTCATGAATCCACGGGACGTAAGGGCCACCCCTGCTCATAGGCGTAGGGCATTCGCCTTTTGCATGCTGCATTGCTACGTCTTCGAGGGGCAGATGGAGCTTGACTCATGCATGGGTCAAATTAGGCTGATCGGAGTGGTTGACCAGATGGAGACTGGTCATAGCCCTGCTTGGCTAGCCACTGGGGAGATCATCATGGGTCTGGATGCTAGACGGCTCAACCCGACCCGACGGTTGATGGGGAGTACCCGTTTCCTGCAGGTATACCTCTCGATTTTTTTTTTGTTCACGTTTCACGCGAATTTCCTGATTTTCGTAAGTCACTCGATCGAGTGGACCTGTCACTCGATCGAGTGGACCTGTCACTCGATCGAGTGACACTCATACCGGGCTACTGCCGGTTTTTGACAGGCTTACTCGATCGAGTCAGCTGCTGTACTCGATCGAGTTGGCTGTAGCGGACCACTCAATGGCTTACGAGGCTTGTGTATACTTTTCAGATATGGTTGTCGGAACGGCTGTCAATCATAGAGACTCCTCCGAGCATTCCCAATTATCGGAGTAGTCAAATTAGCTCAAGGAGGCGAAAGATAAGCTCGTACCATCAGATAACCCGAGCTTACTGGGATGAAGAGCTGGTATTCCACGGAGGTCCCTTGATCAGGTGGACCGTCGCTTGGTGGTTCCTTTCGAAATTGACCGGACTGGCTAAGAGAGACCAAGCCCGGTATCTGACGATCCTGTCCTTAGACTGGACGGTTCACATTTATCCGGACCGTCTTCTAAGACAGTTCGGTTCGTCTCAGCGCATCCCTGAGACTGAAGCCATTATCAGCGTCTCGCTCCAATTGACGGACGCTATGTGCGACACCTGGTTGCAACGATGGTTCACTCGTCCTACATGGACTATACCCAGCCCTTGCCAATCCGCTTGGGTGTCACGGGCTTATCAGAAATGGACTTCTGAGGAGTCCGAGGAAGCTCGAAAGGCCCTGAAGCTTGAGGAGGCCTTTGAATTGGTTCATCGCGAGTCGGCGAAGGACAACAGGGACTTTTTCACCGGGGAATATGTTCCTGAGGCTACAGTCCGGGGAGAATCGGGTCTTAAGTCACAAACTAAGACTCGATCTAAGGAAGTCGGTTCTAGCAGCACTCGAGGGCAGACCGACTTGGAACGACGACTTGGGCCGAGGTTGGCGGTCCGGGACCGACTTGGTCCGCGTGACCGGCTCCCTGAGCCCGTTAGGGCTCGACTTGGGCCTATTGATATGACAGAGGAGTCGGGCTCAAACAATCGAGCCCGAGCTAAAGAAGTTCCCGTGGTGATTCGGGAACGCTCCCCTCCGCGTCGTCGCCAGTGGACGGCTAAGGAGGCCAAGGACAAGGGGAAGGGCAAGATGCCCTAAATGCCGAGTCCTTTAGCTTTATTATTATTTAAGTATTATTATTATTTTTTGTTGTGTGTCCTTTTTTTTGTATTTTTATATTTTTTGTGAATTCCTGCATTTTTGTAATTTCCCGAGTTTGTCGGGATTTTTTTTTTTTGAATTAATAAAAGAAGTTTATTATTAAACCGCTCCTGTCTTTTCTTGATCGCATTGGTTGTACCCTTTTGAGGGGTTGCCTACGTATCCGCGACTAGCAGAATCAAACCAAACGTAGTTCAGCCATAGGAAATTTGCAATCTCGAATTACACCAAGACTATTAGTTCAAGATGTTTATGACAGTAGAATAAGTAATTCTAGCTCATTGACTTGCTTTTTGTAAAAATAATTTTTATAAAATTTGCTAATGACATTGAGAAGAGGCTAGGGGTAGTAACGCTTCAGTTGGTCCAGGTTGGTTGGGTTGACAAATTCATTCCTGTCCAGGTCCGTCAGCATCACTGCTCCCCCTGATAGGATTTTCTTCACCAGATATGGACCAGCCCAATTGGGTTTGAACTTTCCCCTTGGGTCGACTGGTAGTAGAGCTCGAACAAACTTAAGGACTAGATCGCCCTCCTTAATGTTCCTGGGCCTTACCCTTTTGTTGAAGGCCCGTTGAATCCTCTTCTGGTAGATTTGGAAGTTATTGAGGGCACGAGACCGTCGTTCGTCTAGTAGAACCAGTGAGTCATATCGTGCTCGAACCCAGTCAGCTTTGGGTACTTGACTTTCTAGCAGAATTCTGAGGGACGGTACCTCCAGCTCGACTGGTTGGACTGCCTCCATCCCGTAGGTTAGGTAATATGGTGTCGCCCCGGTTGCGGTGCGAATTGACGTTCGGTATCCCCATAGGGCAAAAGGTATTTTGTCGGGCCAGTCCCGGTAATTATCAGCCATCTTTTTGAGTATGGTGACAATTATTTTGTTAGCCGCCTCTACTGCTCCATTTGTTTGGGGACGGTAAGGCGAGGAAGTATGCCTTTGGATTTTATACTTGGTCATCAGGGCCGCAGTCTCGGCTTGAAAGTGAGTCCCGTGATCACTGATAAATTCAGAGGGAATCCCATATCGACATATTATCTTGTTTTGGATGAACTTGGCGACATGCTTAGCATTGAGGATGCGATATGATTCAGCTTCGACCCATTTGGTGAAATAGTCGATAGCTACCAAAATAAAGCAATGTCCACCGGTACCCGAGGGATTTATTTTCCCGATTATGTCGATACCCCACGTTGAGAATGGCCAGGGTGACGTCATGGTATAGAGTAGCGATGACGGCATATGTTGCACATTGCCAAAGATTTGACAGTTATGACAATGTTTGACATACGACCGGCAATCGGCTTCCATGGTATTCCAATAATAACCGAGCCTCATGATTTTCCGGACCAGCATGTGGGCATTCATGTGTGGGCCGTTCTCACCATCGTGTACTTCGGCCATAACCTTTTCAGCCTTATACTTGTCAACACAAAGGAGAAGAGCCCCCTGTGCCGTCTTTTTGTACAGTTGCCCGTCGTCGTACGGATAAATTGGGTGGCTAGCCTTCGTAAGGCTTTCTTGGCTCGTCCTTCCAACCCGGGAGGATATTCTCCGTTTGTCAGGTATGTTAACACAGCCTGATACCATGGTTCGGGATCAGTTACTTCAATGTCTTCTATGTCGCAAATGTATGCTGGCTCGGACCGTCTTTCGACGCAAATCGGCATACTAGTCACGTGGTCGGGAATATTCAGTAAAGATGCCAATTTTGAGGGTGCATCGGCGAACTGATTTTCTTCCCGGGGCAGATATATATACTCTACATTTTGGAATTGTTTCTCGAGATCCCTTACTCGTGCCTGGTAGGCCACGAGATTAGCATTTCGAGTCTTCCATTTTTGAAGTGCTTGGTTAATGACCAAGGATGAGTCACCATGTACCCGGAGATTTGTAATCCCCAGATTGGCGGCGGCTTGTAGCCCGTAAATGCATGCTTCGTACTCTGCTGCATTATTGGTAACATCAAAGTCCAGTTTGATGGAGACGGGAGTATGTTCCCCTTTTGGTGAAATTAGGAGGATCCCGACTCCGAACCCTCGAAAATTAGATGCACCATCGAAGTATAAATCCCAAGTTTCAGTATCAGTATGGAAAATATCTTCGTCTGGGAAGGACCAAGTGTCGGTGTGTCCTTCCTCGGTTATCGGGCTATCGGCGAGAAATTCAGCTACTACTCGACCTTTAATAGCCTTTAACGGTACAAACTTTAGATCGAACTCTGCCAGCATCAAAGTCCATCTAGAGATTTGGCCGTTGAGAACGGGCTTTTCGAAGATGTATTTGATTGGGTCCATCTTGGATAGCACATGGACCTCGTAACTGAGCATATAATGCCGGAGCTTCTTAGTGGCCCAGACTAGAGCCAAACACGTCTTTTCGAGCATGGTATATTTGCACTCATACTCTAAAAACTTCTTGCTGATGTAGTAAATGGCTCTTTCTTCGGAGTCAACTGTCTGAGCCAGCATAGCCCCCATGGCTGTCTCGGTCGTCGTTAGGTATAACGACAGAGGCAAACCGGGCTGAGGTGGCATTAAAACTGGCGGTGCAGACAGAATTTCCTTGATCTTGTCGAAAGCAGTTTGGCACTTGTCATCCCATAGTACCCGTTCTCCTACTTTCAACTTCTTGAAAATTGGTTCACACACCATGGTTAGTTTGGAAATGAACCGACTGATGTACTGGACTTTCCCGAGGAATCCCCTTATTTCTTTTTCGGTTTTCGGAGGTTGCATCTCGGTAATGGCTTTGATTTTAGCTGGGTCGACTTCGATACCTCGTTGGCTAACGATATGACCCAGTAATTTGCCTGATGTTACCCCGAAACTGCACTTTTGAGGGTTTAACCTCATGTTGTATTTGCGCAATCGGGTGAAAAATTTTCTTAGGGCGGTGATGTGACCGTCCCGTTCTTTGGATTTGACGATCATCTCGTCTACATAAACTTCTACCTCTTTATGCATCATGTCGTGTAATAAAGTGGTAGCAGTCCTTTGATATGTGGCCCCGGCATTAATGAGACCGAAAGGCATGACGGTATAGCAGTAAGTACCCCAAGGTGTGGTGAAGGTAGTCTTACTCATGTCTTCTTCCGCCATCTTGATTTGATTATACCCGGCGTACCCATCCATGAATGATAGAAGGGCATGATCGGCCGTGTTATCCACCAGTATGTCGATGTGTGGTAACGGAAAATCATCTTTCGGGCTCGCCTTGTTAAGATCCCGAAAATCTACACATACCCGCACCTTACCGTCCTTTTTAGGAACCGGCACGATGTTTGCCACCCAGTCCGGATACTCGGACACTTGTATGAAGCCGGCTTTGAATTGTTTGTCGACTTCTTCTTTTACCTTGAGAGACCACTCGGGCCTCATCCGACGAAGCTTTGGTTTGACCGGTTTGCACCCGTCTTTGATTGGTATGTGGTGCTCGGCTATTTCCCGGTCTATCCCCGGCATGTCCTTGTAGGACCATGCGAAGACATCCTTGAACTCTTGGAGGAGGCTTACGAACTGTTGTTTCTCCTCGGGATCTAAGGACAACCCTATCTTAAGTGTCTGAGGCTCTAAGGTTGTTCCCACATTTATGGACTCGGTTTCTTCGATCACCGGGTTTTGGGACTCCCTTTGCTCTAGTTGCTCGATCAGATGCGGAGGTAAGGGTACCTGTTCGTCTGGTTTCTCAATGTCATAGCATAAAACATTTTTAAAAGCAGAATTTAAAAGAGACAAGTCGTAAGCAGAACGGTTGTTATTATTGATTGAAATTTTGGAGAACAGCTCAAAGAGAGCAGCTATCTGATCATTGGTCAGTGGCGGGATAGGTAGGGCACTCGGGACAGACCCCGAAGTGCCAGCAGCAGGAATAATAAGAGGGAGAGGGGTTACAGGAGTGACTCTAGCACCGACTTCCCTAGACTCGATCTCAGACTCTGACTCAGACTCCGACTCAGACTCGGACTCGGACTTAGACTCAGGCATGTCTCCCTCTCCGGTGACCAGCTTGTAGATCCTTCCCTGACTGTCAGTCCACTTGACAGTCCTCCTCCAGGCCCTGTTTCCCGTCTCGGAACCAACATCCGAGATCAGCTTGGTCGGGTCAAACATGTTGCTGCGGAGGATCAGGTTGACCAGGTCTTCCTTTGGAGTTGGGGCTATGGTGTCTTCCCCAAATAGTAGCCCTAGTGCGGGCTCAGCATCTTCAGCTCCGTTGGATTGGATGAGGGCGAACACGTCATCCGGGATGTAGTTGCAGTCCCGGGCCAAGTGGGTCCCGAGCTGCATAGCATTAGGTTGGTATGGACCAACCTGGATAGCCCCAAACACCAGTGTGACAAAGTAGTCAGCCAACCGTGGGCTATAAGGGCTCAAGTAGATACCCTTAAGGATGTTGCAGGCCTTCTCAATTCCTGCTCGGACAACATTGTCGGGAGTTATGGCATACCCGAGACAAAGTGAAACTCTTCGTCTTTGAGAACCTCGATGATCTTCTCAGCTGGAAGATCGGGTCGAGAGGTAGCCCCCGGAAAGTATCCTAGGTTTTGGAGCATCGTGTCGATATTCATAGTGAAGTAAGGCCTAAAGAGGTACTCTTCCTCGATCATCCCCACAAAATCGAACCCCCAGAGGTCCGTGCGTCCCGTGGCGTTACAGCTAGCCACAGTCATTGGTGTTGCCTCTAAAGTGATGACATCGTTAAGCAGAGGCATCTTGATCTTTCGGTGGAGGGTGGAGGACACCGCCTTGACCGCGTGGATCCAAGGCCTACCTAGGAGCAAGTTGAAGGACGAGGTGACATCGATCACCTGGATTTCGAGCTCCTTTTCTATTGGGCCGGTTATGATGGTCAGTTTCACGGCCCCAGCTACCGACTTTGGGCTCCCATCGAAAGCTTGGATGGTCTGAGCAGTCGGGATATAGTCAGCCTCGGTAATGCCGAGGGCTTTTGCGGTCCTTAGAGGAAGGACATTCACAGCGGACCCATCATCAACCAGGGTCATAGGGAGGTATTTTCCTCGGCAAACCACCGTAATGTAGAGGGCCAGATTGTGGGAGGCCCCGAATGGCGGTAGGTCGGCTTCGGAGAAAGTGATCGTCGGACCTCCTTCCTTAGCTTTGCCCTTTAGGTGGGGCAGGATCGTGGCTACCATCTCAGCAGGGGTAACCAAAGAGTCAACCTTAATTTGATCGAGAGCCTTTGTAAGTGCTTCTCGATGTTCTTGAGAACTAACCAGGAGTTGCCATATAGTGAGGTCAACTCGGGTTTTCTTCAATTGCTTCACGAGAGCCGTCTCAGCAGTTGGCTCTTCAGGGGCGACTTCCGTAATGACGGTTGTCGGGATAGGGGCGTCCCTAGAGCTAGTGGCTTGGTAGGGACGACCAAGGTGGTTACTGGTTAGGACTCGGGATTTAGTCTTTCGAACCTCCTCGGCGGTGATGGGGACAGCTTCCCCTTTTGCGAGGTAGACATCATCTTCGTCGTCGAACCAGATCCCGTTCACTTGCGGGATAAATGGAGAGATAAGGTGGGAGCAATCAATAACCTCCCCGGTAAAGATGGCGTCGGAGCTGAAAGGGTTCTCCTTGTTGCTGGGCTTATCTCCGGGTAGCGGGATTTTACCGCTTTCAATCAGGTCCTGAATCAAGTGCTTCAGCTTCCAGCACTTCTCGGTATCATGCCCATTGCCTCGGTGGTATTGGCAATAGGCTTGGGCGTTGTAGTTCTTGGAGTGTCGCTCGACCGGAACTTCAGGAGTTGGGCCTATCGGTTGGATTAGGCCTTTTGAGGATAGCCTTTGTAAGGCATAAGTATAGGTCGTACCTATGTCAGTGAAAACCCGAGGTGGGGTGTTCTTCTTGGACGGGGTATCTAGTAGATTCACCGCGTCGAAAATGCTGCGAGTTGCAGCTTGAGGCTTGGTTGTGGAGGAAGAAGCCCCTTGGTAACCCTTAGCAGCGGCCTTAGTGAGGCCTTCCAGTCTCAGATCATCTTCGATCCTCATACCCATTTCAGTAAGGGTGGTGAAATTGGGTATGACAGCATATCGGAGGTGAACCCGGTAGAATGGAGGTTCTTGACAAAAGCCTCCACCAAAGTTTTCTCACTGGGCTTATCGACCAGTTTCACACTCTCGGCCCTCCATCGTTGAAGGTATTTGGTAAAACCTTCCTTCGGCTCCTGGGCCATAACCTCCAGAGATCTCATTGTGGTTTGGATCTCGGTGTTGTCAGCATAGTTCCGAGCGAACTCGGTGGCCACATCATCCCAAGTAGGGTATTTCTTTGGGTCTAGCCTGTAGTACCAGGCCCGAGGGTGCTTTTCAATAGACGCAGCAAAGAGGTTCTTGAACATGGTAGAGTCCACCCCTTTGATGGCCATGAACTCCTTGAAGGCCCGTACATGTAGTAACGGGTCTTCAGTCCCTTCGAACATAGGCAAACCGGTGAGGTTCAGGTTTGCAGGCAGCTTGTCACTCAGTGGGTTATACTCACGACTATTCTCCCGATGGATATTATTACTCCCAGTCAAGTGAACTTGTTCCTCTAGTCGACGTACTGAGCTAACTAGATCAGCCAGGGGCCCAATAGTCCCGGCATTTGGAGTCCTGTGCTCCACCGCAGCCAATCGAGTGACGATGGCAACTTGTCCATCCCTCATTTCATTCAGTTGGGCGTCGATGTCGGCTTGTTTGTCGACCCTGGCGTCCACAGAGGTTTTCAGATCAGCTAAAGCAGCTTCCATTCTGCGAGTGTGTCTGGTTGATGGTGGCCTGTCTGTAAGAACACCACGTAATCAGAAACCGAACCCAATCTTGGAATCAAAGGAAAAAATACGTCCCGAGCGACCCCAAAAGGAAAGGATTGAGCGGAAGAGACTCGAGAAAGACACCTAGACGGATGACCCGTGGGTGGTATGACTTCCTTAGGATTTCGGCTTTGTGGGCCTAGTCCCGTTCGAAGGAAGGTCCACGTGAGATTACTCCCCAGACTTTTGACTCGAGTGTATGGACGGACTTTCCTTTGTAGGGGTATGCCTTACGCGGGTTGGTCGTGCCTTGACAGATAAGGCGAACTCGGGAAAGGGGGGAAACTCGTGATATAAGATCGACGGAGTTTCGACGCTGTAAACCCTCTACGTACTATGCAAAGACCCGACACACGGATAGACGGTAGGTCCTATAATAAGGAAGGTTTATTTTAAGAAAGTTGAAAGTTGAGGTTTGAATGCAAAATGAACGAATTTCCTAGAGTTTTGAAAACTGAAAATGGAATTTCGAAAACCAAGATTAGAATTTTGAAAAGGAAAATTCCGAAAATCAAGGTGGTGGGGGGTGGAAATTTGAGAATTAAAACGGACAGCATGCCGACTACAGAAAAGGATATTTTGAGTCAAATCGTTGATCCTAAATTTCGGCGGCATTCCGAGTTTTGAAAATTGGATATTTTGAAAAGGTGAGTCCAGAAATGGGCAGCATTTCGGGTTTTTCGAAATTGGGCGTTTTGGAAATACGGGTCCCGAAATGGACAGTATTTCGGGTTTTTTCGAAAGGTGGGTATTTTTGGAAAGATGCAATTTTGAAATGACGGTTTTTGAAAAATGACACGGAAACCAAGTAGCACGTAATCAAATAAGCATTATAACGACGCTTATTTATGCATTACGCTAAGTCTCGGTCGGTCAAAATAGGGTCTATACCAACAACGATGGCTTTCTCGTGTGATGGACGGACTCCCTAAGCCGAGTTGGTCTTAGGACATGCCGCAAAACCGAGACGAGTTCCACCATCGATGTCTTTAGCGCACCCATGTAGGAATGCACCGTGGTATAGTGGGACGTCGGTCACAAGTAACCGGCCCGGGCAAATTTGGGTTATGCATGAATCATTAAACTAATGCGCGCACACTAATCTACGAACGATTTCTCTTCGAGTCTCACCCTAGGAACCCCGATGACATGTGGTACATCAGGTATCCCCAGCGGAGTCGCCAAATTGTGGACATGACGTAGGTCCACCCCGACGCGGCGAAGCGCGGGTTTGGGTAGGCGAATGAATCTCGTGGTAAGATTGTTCTCGGGTTCGAAATTTAAGTCAAAATGGAGTCGCCACCGAATTTTGTGGTTATTCGGAACCATACGAGCCCACTCTATGTCGTCATGGGCTATACACAAAGTAAGCCCACTTCGATTTCAGAGTTTATGGGGCTCGTCCCTTTGCATTGCAATATCGATACCGTTTACACCGGCTTTCGTATATAGAATGACTCTCGTGCGCCAAGGGTTTCGGACATCCGGAAACCAAAGGTTCTGAGTAAGGGGTGAGGGTACGTGTTGGGAAGCCCACTAAGGACACCCAACCCCGCCCGCACATGGCGGCCTCTACTAAGACACCGTTCGTGTTCGTGTACGCGCGCTAGTAAATTGATTAAATGATATGCAAATAGCGTTTTGTCTAAGCATGTGAATTTTACGTTAACTACGTCATTTAATGCATCTTATTATTTGTCGAAGTGATTTAGCATGCGAGGTTCGTTTATAAAGCGTAAAAGCAAGTAAATAAACAAAGCTCGAAAGTAAATAAATAACGTACAAGTTACACGGGCGGAAATACGACCCGGAATTCACAATACAACGTTACATAAAAAATAATGAACGATATAAAGAGAGCAATATAATGATAGAAACGGACCCGTATATAAACTAGACCGCGAAAATATGTAGATGGACTAACCCCGATTAAATACACATTATGTCGTGTACTAAACGAAGGACGGAAATATGAGACTGTGGCATATTGCTAGCCCGATCTCATATCCCGTAGTCTTGTCCCGACTTATCACGTCAAAAGGTGGTCAAAGTCGTTCTACGTGTCGTGATGTGCATGGTTTTGAAAATAGGATAGTCACGTGATAGTCTTTGCACGTGATGACTAAAGTCGATAAAAAGGTCGGGGCTTGAATTGTGGGTCAAACCCCTCGGTTTTGTGGGTTACAGGACCCACTCGACCGAGTTGTGGTGTGACTCGGTCGAGTGCACGTTTAACGTGGCTACTGACCACTTTTTGGGGTGCTACTCGATCGAGTGGCCCATGGCACTCGATCGAGTGCTCCCTGTACGAAGCATGGCTCGTTTCGTTTTTATGACTTAAAATCGATGAACGGCCAAACCAAATACAAATATCGCACGATTTGTATTTAATTCGACCTCCGGTACTATAATCGTGTATGAACGATTATAATACCGTCACCAGAGTTTTAGGAAAACGTTATTATTATATTAGAAATTTTGAATTAGTAACGAAATGTGTCCCTCTACGTCACGACATCGAAACTAACTCTTTCGGGTTATGTGATGTCGGTATTCGTGTCAACGGGTTTCGTACCAATTATGGAAAGGGAATTAAATCCGTTCAACTACGACCGTTCACGGTCGCGTCACGCCCTTGAGTACATTGGGGCGGGGCTCCTCGAAAGGGCTCCACCTCCGTCGTTGCTCGTAAAGGGATTAGACGGACCAAAAGTGATCATCGTAGTCCAACGTTTTAAAACCGATTTTTGATGTTGATATATATATATATATACGTGGTATTAACAACGTCAATAAAAAAATGATAAAAGAGATGCGAAAAAGTGTAAAAAACGTTAGTGTTAGTGTTGTGACAATCATGATTACAATACAATAAAAATGAACAAAATGATGGAGTAAATAAAGATCGAAAGGGAATTCAGGACACCCTCAACATAAATGCTAGGTATAGGCCTCGGAAATGGACTCGTGAATAGCGGCACGGCTTGGGAGTATCGAGGATGTACGCGAGTTATGGTGTGTATGGATGCGTGTGTGTATGTGTCGGTTTATCGAGGGACGAGAGCTCGGTTTTTGTGTGTTTTTGGCTTAGGATTTCTAAGGCTTGTAAGGTGATGAAGTAGGGTAAAATGTGGCTGAAATTGTAGGTGAGGATGTAGGGTAGAAGTGCTTAAAAATTCTGAAATGCATGGGGGGGTGAAGCGGTATTTATAGACCTCACCCCTCGACATAGGGGCACTCGATCGAGTGGCCCTAGTGCACTCGATCGAGTGCCATTAAAAACGGGTCAAGCCCAGTTCATGGCGCTCCACTCGACCGAGTGGGTCAATCCACTCGATCGAGTGGATCAACAAATCGAGATATATGGGGAAAGAATAGATCTTGTTGGTTTTGATTGCTTTTTTGAATTTGAACTTGTGCGCCAACTGAACTTAGCTGATTTATGCGACGGTTTCGTCCTTGACCGGGTTTTGACCCGGTCGCCAAAAGACGGGAATTATTTTTGGTGTCGGTTTTGGCCTAAATTAGTCTCTTTTTGCTCGGAACGACCCACTGGGCCTGGATTTGAGGTCTGTTTTGTGAGATTTTTACTCCGCTAAAAGTCCATGTCGGATATTATGAATTCCGAGTCCAAGTCCGAGTATACCAAGTCACGTTGACGTCCGATCATCATCGGGTGTTTTTCGGAGACTACCATAGACACGTGGCAGTCAAAATGCGGGTGTCTACAGAGCCCCCACACTGACTGAGGCTTGGACAAGGCGAAAGTCAGAGTAGCTACCAAGCCCATTAAGACCTGGTAGACTTCCGGTCGGGTCGTTTATAGTCCGGTGGACTTGCGTGAAGGGCTCGCCAGCCATAAGCAGAGGGTCATACCTGTCCTGATGATGATAGCTTCGTGGGGAGTCAGACTTGTAGCATAAGTCCTGGGCTCGCCTATATGTGAGCCCGTCCCGTATCATTTCGGGGAAGAAATGCCGCCTCGGGCGTTCAGCTGGGGAAGTATGTGAGCTGTACGAGCTTGCCTTCGAAGCCTTGAGTCGTACATGAGCTGATGATGATGCTCCGTGGGGAGTAAAGCTTGCCTTTTTTGGGGAGTAGGTGTACCCGTATGCCGACACATCGCACTTTGGATGTAGCACACCGAGGAAAAGCTGACTCCGTTGAGGAAATTAAATAGTTTCGCGGGGACTTGCTTCTGAAGTCCGGGGTGTACCTGTATGCTGACACATAACAACTTGTATGTAACACGTAGGTAAAATGTTGACTCTCGTTGGGGAGAAAAAGATTGAATTTTTTTGGAAGGACAAAATTTTGGAAAAATTTTATCGCGAAGAAATTTCATCACAGAAAAAATTTTAGAGACTCTTAGGAAAGCTCGGGACAGCTTGATTCCTATTCTGGGTTCTAGTTAGAAATCAGGCCTGCGCGTGCATAGGGCCCAGCTTGCTGAGGAGGCAGGGTAGTTAGGTTTTCTGTTAGGTTTTCTCATTATAAATATGAGAATCCCTGCTTCAGTTCTCTGCATCTCAACTTAAATTCTTCTCTTCCTCCTCAAAATCTTTTAGACTTTTAAGAAAGTTAGAAATTTCTGTCATGGGTATCGATCACTTGACTGCTATGCTGCTTGCTTGGTCCCAGTACTTTCGGGACGAAGAAAAGGTCCGGCTGACTCAGATGGGGATAGTCAATTTATTCCCTTTTCAGCGTCTGATAGTTGACTCGCATTTTCTGGACGCCTGTCAGTCGTTTTGGGATACCACCCATCACGTGTTTGCATTCCCGAGGGGAGAGATGTGTCCTTTACCTGAGGAGGTTGCGGCTATAGGTGGTTGGAGCCTTTCTGCTCAGCCAGCTATTCCTCCATTCTACCCGGATCCAAGGAGGCGTTTGAGGGAATTCTTGGGTTTGTCTCATGCTGAGACAAACCGAATGGTGCAGGGAGATAACGTTTCCCTATTTGATTTGGCCGATAAGTTCATGAATCCACGGGACGTAAGGGCCACCCCTGCTCATAGGCGTAGGGCATTCGCCTTTTGCATGCTGCATTGCTACGTCTTCGAGGGGCTGATGGAGCTTGACTCATGCATGGGTCAAATTAGGCTGATCGGAGTGGTTGACCAGATGGAGACTGGTCATAGCCCTGCTTGGCTAGCCACTGGGGAGATCATCATGGGTCTGGATGCTAGACGGCTCGACCCGACCCGACGGTTGATGGGGAGTACCCGTTTCCTGCAGGTATACCTCTCGATTTTTTTTTGTTCACGTTTCACGCGAATTTCCTGATTTTCGTAAGTCACTCGATCGAGTGGACCTGTCACTCGATCGAGTGGACCTGTCACTCGATCGAGTGACACTCATACCGGGCTACTGCCGGTTTTTGACAGGCTTACTCGATCGAGTCAGCTGCTGTACTCGATCGAGTTGGCTGTAGCGGACCACTCAATGGCTTACGAGGCTTGTGTATACTTTTCAGATATGGTTGTCGGAACGGCTGTCAATCATAGAGACTCCTCCGAGCATTCCCAATTATCGGAGTAGTCAAATTAGCTCAAGGAGGCGAAAGATAAGCTCGTACCATCAGATAACCCGAGCTTACTGGGATGAAGAGCTGGTATTCCACGGAGGTCCCTTGATCAGGTGGACCGTCGCTTGGTGGTTCCTTTCGAAATTGACCGGACTGGCTAAGAGAGACCAAGCCCGGTATCTGACGATCCTGTCCTTAGACTGGACGGTTCACATTTATCCGGACCGTCTTCTAAGACAGTTCGGTTCGTCTCAGCGCATCCCTGAGACTGAAGCCATTATCAGCGTCTCGCTCCAATTGACGGACGCTATGTGCGACACCTGGTTGCAACGATGGTTCACTCGTCCTAGATGGACTATACCCAGCCCTTGCCAATCCGCTTGGGTGTCACGGGCTTATCAGAAATGGACTTCTGAGGAGTCCGAGGAAGCTCGAAAGGCCCTGAAGCTTGAGGAGGCCTTTGAATTGGTTCATCGCGAGTCGGCGAAGGACAACAGGGACTTTTTCACCGGGGAATATGTTCCTGAGGCTACAGTCCGGGGAGAATCGGGTCTTAAGTCACAAACTAAGACTCAATCTAAGGAAGTCGGTTCTAGCAGCACTCGAGGGCAGACCGACTTGGAACGACGACTTGGGCCGAGGTTGGTGGTCCGGGACCGACTTGGTCCGCGTGACCGGCTCCCTGAGCCCGTTAGGGCTCGACTTGGACCTATTGATATGACAGAGGAGTCGGGCTCAAACAATCGAGCCCGAGCTAGAGAAGTTCCCGTGGTGATTCCGGAACGCTCCCCTCCGCGTCGTCGCCAGTGGACGGCTAAGGAGGCCAAGGACAAGGGGAAGGGCAAGATGCCCTAAATGCCGAGTCCTTTAGCTTTATTATTATTTAAGTATTATTATTATTTTTTGTTGTGTGCCCTTTTTTTTGTATTTTTATATTTTTTGTGAATTCCTGCATTTTTGTAATTTCTCGAGTTTGTCGGGATTTTTTTTTTGAATTAATAAAAGAAGTTTATTATTAAACCGCTCCTGTCTTTTCTTGATCGCATTGGTTGTACCCTTTTGAGGGGTTGCCTTCGTATCCGCGACTAGCAGAATCAAACCAAACGTAGTTCAGGCATAGGAAATTTGCAATCTCGAATTGCACCAAGACTATTAGTTCAAGATGTTTATGACAGTAGAATAAGTAATTCTAGCTCATTGACTTGCTTTTTGTAAAAATAATTTTTATAAAATTTGCTAATGACATTGAGAAGAGGCTAGGGGTAGTAACGCTTCAGTTGGTCCAGGTTGGTTGGGTTGACAAATTCATTCCCGTCCAGGTCCGTCAGCATCACTGCTCCCCCTGATAGGATTTTCTTCACCAGATATGGACCAGCCCAATTGGGTTTGAACTTTCCCCTTGGGTCGACTGGTAGTAGAGCTCGAACAGACTTAAGGACTAGATCGCCCTCCTTAATGTTCCTGGGCCTTACCCTTTTGTTGAAGGCCCGTTGAATCCTCTTCTGGTAGATTTGGATGTTATTGAGGGCACGAGACCGTCGTTCGTCTGGTAGAACCAGTGAGTCATATCGTGCTCGAACCCAGTCAGCTTCGGGTACTTGACTTTCTAGCAGAATTCTGAGGGACGGTACCTCCAGCTCGACTGGTTGGACTGCCTCCATCCCGTAGGTTAGGTAATATGGTGTCGCCCCGGTTGCGGTGCGAATTGACGTTTGGTATCCCCATAGGGCAAAAGGTATTTTGTCGGGCCAGTCCCGGTAATTATCAGCCATCTTTTTGAGTATGGTGACAATTGTTTTGTTAGCCGCCTCTACTGCTCCATTTGTTTGGGGACGGTAAGGCGAGGAAGTATGCCTTTGGATTTTATACTTGGTCAGCAGGGCCGCAGTCTCGGCTTGAAAGTGAGTCCCGTGATCACTGATAAATTCAGAGGGAATCCCATATCGACATATTATCTTGTTTTGGATGAACTTGGCGACATGCTTAGCATTGAGGATGCGATATGATTCAGCTTCGACCCATTTGGTGAAATAGTCGATAGCTACCAAAATAAAGCAATGTCCACCGGTACCCGAGGGATTTATTTTCCCGATTATGTCGATACCCCACGTTGAGAATGGCCAGGGTGACGTCATGGTATAGAGTAGCGATGACGGCATATGTTGCACATTGCCAAAGATTTGACAGTTATGACAATGTTTGACATACGACCGGCAATCGGCTTCCATGGTATTCCAATAATAACCGAGCCTCATGATTTTCCGGACCAGCATGTGGGCATTCATGTGTGGGCCGTTCTCACCATCGTGTACTTCGGCCATAACCTTTTCAGCCTTATACTTGTCAACACAAAGGAGAAGAGCCCCCTGTGTCGTCTTTTTGTACAGTTGCCCGTCGTCGGTACGGATAAATTGGGTGGCTAGCCTTCGTAAGGCTTTCTTGGCTCGTCCTTCCGACCCGGGAGGATATTCTCCGTTTGTCAGGTATGTTAACACAGCCTGATACCATGGTTCGGGATCAGTTACTTCAATGTCTTCTATGTCGCAAATGTATGCTGGCTCGGACCGTCTTTCGACGCAAATCGGCATACTAGTCACGTGGTCGGGAATATTCAGTAAAGATGCCAATTTTGAGGGTGCATCTGCGAACTGATTTTCTTCCCGGGGCAGATATATATACTCTACCTTTTGGAATTGTTTCTCGAGATCCCTTACTCGTGCCTGGTAGGCCACTAGATTAGCATTTCGAGTCTTCCATTTTTGAAGTGCTTGGTTAATGACCAAGGATGAGTCACCATGTACCCGGAGATTTGTAATCCCCAGATTGGCGGCGGCTTGTAGCCCGTAAATGCATGCTTCGTACTCTGCTGCATTATTGGTAACATCAAAGTCCAGTTTGATGGAGACGGGAGTATGTTCCCCTTTTGGTGAAATTAGGAGGATCCCGACTCCGAACCCTCGAAAATTAGATGCACCATCGAAGTATAAATCCCAAGTTTCAGTATCAGTATGGAAAATATCTTCGTCTGGGAAGGACCAAGTGTCGGTGTGTCCTTCCTCAGTTATCGGGCTATCGGCGAGAAATTCAGCTACTACTCGACCTTTAATAGCCTTTAACAGTACAAACTTTAGGTCGAACTCTGCCAGCATCAAAGTCCATCTAGAGATTCGGCCGTTGAGAACGGGCTTTTCGAAGATGTATTTGATTGGGTCCATCTTGGATAGCACATGGACCTCGTAACTGAGCATATAATGCCGGAGCTTCTTAGTGGCCCAGACTAGAGCCAAACACGTCTTTTCGAGCATGGTATATTTGCACTCATACTCTAAAAACTTCTTTCTGATGTAGTAAATGGCTCTTTCTTCGGAGTCAACTGTCTGAGCCAGCATAGCCCCCATGGCTGTCTCGGTCGTCGTTAGGTATAACGACAGAGGCAAACCGGGCTGAGGTGGCATTAAAACTGGCGGTGCAGACAGAATTTCCTTGATCTTGTCGAAAGCAGTTTGGCACTTGTCATCCTATAGTACCCGTTCTCCTACTTTCAATTTCTTGAAAATTGGTTCACACACCATGGTTAGTTTGGAAATGAACCGACTGATGTACTGGACTTTCCCGAGGAATCCCCTTATTTCTTTTTCGGTTTTCGGAGGTTGCATCTCGGTAATGGCTTTGATTTTAGCTGGGTCGACTTCGATACCTCGTTGGCTAACGATATGACCCAGTAATTTGCCTGATATTACCCCGAAACTGCACTTTTGAGGGTTTAACCTCATGTTGTATTTGCGCAATCGGGTGAAAAATTTTCTTAGGGCGGTGATGTGACCGTCCCGTTCTTTGGATTTGACAATCATGTCGTCTACATAAACTTCTACCTCTTTATGCATCATGTCGTGTAATAAAGTGGTAGCAGTCCTTTGATATGTGGCCCCGGCATTAATGAGACCGAAAGGCATGACGGTATAGCAGTAAGTACCCCAAGGTGTGGTGAAGGTAGTCTTACTCATGTCTTCTTCCGCCATCTTGATTTGATTATACCCGGCGTACCCATCCATGAATGATAGAAGGGCATGATCGGCCGTGTTATCCACCAGTATGTCGATGTGTGGTAACGGAAAATCATCTTTCGGGCTCGCCTTGTTAAGATCCCGAAAATCTACACATACCCGCACCTTACCGTCCTTTTTAGGAACCGGCACGATGTTTGCCACCCAGACCGGATACTCGGACACTTGTATGAAGCCGGCTTTGAATTGTTTGTCGACTTCTTCTTTTACCTTGAGAGACCACTCGGGCCTCATCCGACGAAGCTTTTGTTTGACCGGTTTGCACCCGTCTTTGATTGGTATGTGGTGCTCGGCTATTTCCCGGTCTATCCCCGGCATGTCCTTGTAGGACCATGCGAAGACATCCTTGAACTCTTGGAGGAGGCTTACGAACTGTTGTTTCTCCTCGGGATCTAAGGACAACCCTATCTTAAGTGTCTGAGGCTCTAAGGTTGTTCCCACATTTATGGACTCGGTTTCTTCGATCACCGGGTTTCGGGACTCCCTTTGCTCTAGTTGCTCGATCAGATGCGGAGGTAAGGGTACCTGTTCGTCTGGTTTCTCAATGTCATAGCATAAAACATTTTTAAAAGCAGAATTTGAAAGAGACAAGTCGTAAGCAGAACGGTTGTTATTATTGATTGAAAATTTGGAGAACAGCTCAAAGAGAGCAGCTATCTGATCATTGGTCAGTGGCGGGATAGGTAGGGCACTCGGGACAGACCCCGAAGTGCCAGCAGCAGGAATAATAAGAGGGAGAGGGGTTACAGGAGTGACTCTAGCACCGACTTCCCTAGACTCGATCTCAGACTCTGACTCAGACTCTGACTCAGACTCGGACTCGGACTCAGACTCAGGCATGTCTCCCTCTCCGGTGACCAGCTTGTAGATCCTTCCCTGAATGTCAGTCCACTTGACAGTCCTCCTCCAGGCCCTGTTTCCCGTCTCGGAACCAACATCCGAGATCAGCTTGGTCGGGTCAAACCTGTTGCTGCGGAGGATCAGGTTGACCAGGTCTTCCTTTGGAGTTGGGGCTATGGTGTCTTCCCCAAATAGTAGCCCTAGTGCGGGCTCAGCATCTTCAGCTCCGTTGGATTGGATGAGGGCGAACACGTCATCCGGGATGTAGTTGCAGTCCCGGGCCAAGTGGGTCCCGAGCTGCATAGCATTAGGTTGGTATAGACCAACCTGGATAGCCCCAAACACCGGTGTGACAAAGTAGTCAGCCAACCGTGGGCTATAAAGGCTCAAGTAGATACCCTTAAGGATGTTTCAGGCCTTCTCAATTCCTGCTCGGACAACATTGTCGGGAGTTATGGCATACCCGAGACCAAAGTGAGACTCTTCGTCTTTGAGAACCCCGATGATCTTCCCAGCTGGAAGATCGGGTCGAGAGGTAGCCCCCGGAAAGTATCCTAGGTTTTGGAGCATCGTGTCGATATTCATAGTGAAGTAAGGCCTAAAGAGGTACTCTTCCTCGATCATCCCCACAAAATCGAACCCCCAGAGGTCCGTGCGTCCCGTGCCGTTACAGCTAGCCACAGTCATTGGTGTTGCCTCTAAAGTGATGACATCGTTAAGCAGAGACATCTTGATCTTTCGGTGGAGGGTGGAGGACACCGCCTTGACCGCGTGGATCCAAGGCCTACCTAGGAGCAAGTTGAAGGACGAGGTGACATCGATCACCTGGAATTCGAGCTCCTTTTCTATTGGGCCGGTTATGATGGTCAGTTTCACGGCCCCAGCTACCGACTTTGGGCTCCCATCGAAAGCTTGGATGGTCTGAGCAGTCGGGATATAGTCAGCCTCGGTAATGCCGAGGGCTTTTGCGGTCCTTAGAGGAAGGACATTCACAGCGGACCCATCATCAACCAGGGTCATAGGGAGGTATTTTCCTCGGCAAACCACCGTAATGTAGAGGGCCAGATTGTGGGAGGCCCCGAATGGCGGTAGGTCGGCTTCGGAGAAAGTGATCGTCGGACCTCCTTCCTTAGCTTTGCCCTTTAGGTGGGGCAGGATCGTGGCTACCATCTCAGCAGGGGTAACCAAAGAGTCAACCTTAATTTGATCGAGAGCCTTTGTAAGTGCTTCTCGATGTTCTTGAGAACTAACCAGGAGTTGCCATATAGTGAGGTCAACTCGGGTTTTCTTCAATTGCTTCACGAGAGCCGTCTCAGCAGTTGGCTCTTCAGGGGCGACTTCCGTAATGACGGTTGTCGGGATAGGGGCGTCCCTAGAGCTAGTGGCTTGGTAGGGACGACCAAGGTGGTTACTGGTTAGGACTCGGGATTTAGTCTTTCGAACCTCCTTGGCGGTGATGGGGACAGCTTCCCCTTTTGCGAGGTAGACATCATCTTCGTCGTCGAACCAGATCCCGTTCACTTGCGGGATAAATGGAGAGATAAGGTGGGAGCAATCAATAACCTCCCCGGTAAAGATGGCGTGGGAGCTGAAAGGGTTCTCCTTGTTGCTGGGCTTATCTCCGGGTAGCGGGATTTTACCACTTACAATCAGGTCATGAATCAAGTGCTTCAGCTTCCAGCACTTCTCGGTATCATGCCCATTGCCTCGGTGGTATTGGCAATAGGCTTGGGCATTGTAGTTCTTGGAGCGTCGCTCGACCGGAACTTCAGGAGTTGGGCCTATCGGTTGGATTAGGCCTTTTGAGGATAGCCTTTGTAAGGCATAAGTATAGGTCGTACCTATGTCAGAGAAAACCCGAGGTGGGGTGTTCTTCTTGGACGGGGTATCTAGTAGATTCACCGCGTCGAAAATGCTGCGAGTTGCAGCTTGAGGCTTGGTTGTGGAGGAAGAAGCCCCTTGGTAACCCTTAGCAGCGGCCTTAGTGAGGCCTTCCAGTCTCAGATCATCTTCGATCCTCATACCCATTTCAGTAAGGGTGGTGAAATTGGGTATGACAGCATATCGGAGGTGAACCCGGTAGAATGGGAGGAGGTTCTTGACAAAAGCCTCCACCAAAGTTTTCTCACTGGGCTTATCGACCAGTTTCACGCTCTCGGCCCTCCATCGTTGAAGGTATTTGGTAAAACCTTCCTTCGGCTTCTGGGCCATAACCTCCAGAGATCTCATTGTGGTTTGGATCTCGGTTTTGTCAGCATCGTTCCGAGCGAACTCGGTGGCCACATCATCCCAAGTAGGGTATGTCTTTGGGTCTAGCCTGTAGTACCAGGCCCGAGGGTGCTTTTCAAGAGACGCAGCAAAGAGGTTCTTGAACATGGTAGAGTCCACCCCTTTGATGGCCATGAACTCCTTGAAGGCCCGTACATGTAGTAACGGGTCTTCAGTCCCTTCGAGCATAGGCAAACCGGTGAGGTTCAGGTTTGCAGGCAGCTTGTCACTCAGTGGGTTATACTCACGACTATTCTCCCGATGGATATTATTACTCCCAGTCAAGTGAACTTGTTCCTCTAGTCGACGTACTGAGCTAACTAGATCAGCCAGGGGCCCAATAGTCCCGGCATTTGGAGTCCTGTGCTCCACCGCAGCCAATCGAGTGACGATGGCAACTTGTCCAGCCCTCATTTCATTCAGTTGGGCGTCGATGTCGGCTTGTTTGTCGACCATGGCGTCCACAGAGGTTTTCAGATCAGCTAAAGCAGCTTCCATTCTGCGAGTGTGTCTGGTTGATGGTGGCCAGTCTGTAAGAACACCACGTAATCAGAAACCGAACCCAGTCTTGGAATCAAAGGAAAAAATACGTCCCGAGCGACCCCAAAAGGAAAGGATTGAGCGGAAGAGACTCGAGAAAGACACCTAGACGGATGACCCGTGGGTGGTATGACTTCCTTAGGATTTCGGCTTTGTGGGCCTAGTCCCGTTCGAAGGAAGGTCCACGTGAGATTACTCCCCAGACTTTTGACTCGAGTATATGGACGGACTTTCCTTTGTAGGGGTATGCCTTACGCTGGTTGGTCGTGCCTTGACAGATAAGGCGAACTCGGGAAAGGGGGGAAACTCGTGATATAAGATCGACGGAGTTTCGACGCTGTAAACCCTCTACGTACTATGCAAAGACCCGACACACGAATAGACGGTAGGTCCTATAATAAGGAAGGTTTATTTTAAGAAAGTTGAAAGTTGAGGTTTGAATGCAAAATGAACGAATTTCCGAGAGTTTTGAAAACTGAAAACGGAATTTCGAAAACCGAGATTAGAATTTTGAAAAGGAAAATTCCGAAAATAAAGGTGGTGGGGGGTGGAAATTTGAGAATTAAAACGGACAGCATGCCGACTACAGAAAAGGATATTTTGAGTCAAATCGTTGATCCTAAATTTCGGCGGCATTCCGAGTTTTGAAAATTGGATATTTTGAAAAGGTGAGTCCCGAAATGGGCAGCATTTCGGGTTTTTCAAAATTGGGCGTTTTGGAAATACGGGTCCCGAAATGGACAGTATTTCGGGTTTTTTCGAAAGGTGGGTATTTTTGGAAAGATGCAATTTTGAAATGACGGTATTTGAAAAATGACACGGAAACCAAGTAGCACGTAATCAAATAAGCATTATAACGACGCTTATGTATGCATTACGCTAAGTCTCGGTCGGTCAAAATAGGGTCTATACCAACAACGATGGCTTTCTCGTGTGATGGACGGACTCCCTAAGCCAAGTTGGTCTTAGGACATGCCGCAAAACCGAGACGAGTTCCACCATCGATGTCTTTAGCGCACCCATGTAAAAATGCACCGTGGTATAGTGGGACGTCGGTCACAAGTAACCGGCCCGGGCAAATTTGGGTTATGCATGAATCATTAAACTAATGCGCGCACACTAATCTACGAACGATTTCTCTTCGAGTCTCACCCTAGGAACCCCGATGACATGTGGTACATCAGGTATCCCCAGCGGAGTCGCCAAATTGTGGACATGACGTAGGTCCACCCCGACGCGGCGAAGCGCGGGTTTGGGTAGGCGAATGAATCTCGTGGTAAGATTGTTCTCGGGTTCGAAATTTAAGTCAAAATGGAGTCGCCACCGAATTTTGTGGTTATTCGGAACCATACGAGCCCACTCTATGTCGTCATGGGCTATACACAAAGTAAGCCCACTTCGATTTCAGAGTTTATGGGGCTCGTCCCTTTGCATTGCAATATCGATACCGTTTACACCGGCTTTCGTATATAGAATGACTCTCGTGCGCCAAGGGTTTCGGACATCCGGAAACCAAAGGTTCTGAGTAAGGGGTGAGGGTACGTGTTGGGAAGCCCACTAAGGACACCCAACCCCGCCCGCACATGGCGGCCTCTACTAAGACATTGTTCGTGTTCGTGTACGCGCGCTAGTAAATTGATTAAATGATATGCAAACAGCGTTTTGTCTAAGCATGTGAATTTTACGTTAACTACGTCATTTAATGCATCTTATTATTTGTCGAAGTGATTTAGCATGCGAGGTTCGTTTATAAAGCGTAAAAGCAAGTAAATAAACAAAGCTCGAAAGTAAATAAATAACGTACAAGTTACACGGGCGGAAATACGACCCGGAATTCACAATACAACGTTACATAAAAAATAATGAACGATATAAAGAGAGCAATATAATGATAGAAACGGACCCGTATATAAACTAGACCGCGAAAATATGTAGATGGACTAACCCCGATTAAATACACATTATGTCGTGTACTAAACGAAGGACGGAAATATGAGACTGTGGCATATTGCTAGCCCGATCTCATATCCCATAGTCTTCTCCCGACTTATCACGTCAAAAGGTGGTCAAAGTCGTTCTACGTGTCGTGATGTGCATGGTTTTGAAAATAGGATAGTCACGTGATAGTCTTTGCACGTGATGACTAAAGTCGATAAAAAGGTCGGGGCTTGAATTGTGGGTCAAACCCCTCGGTTTTGTGGGTTACAGGACCCACTCGACCGAGTTGTGGTGTGACTCGGTCGAGTGCACGTTTAACGTGGCTACTGACCACTTTTTGGGGTGCTACTCGATCGAGTGGCCCATGGCACTCGATCGAGTGCCCCCTGTACGAAGCATGGCTCGTTTCGTTTTTATGACTTAAAATCGATGAACGGCCAAACCAAATACAAATATCGCACGATTTGTATTTAATTCGACCTCCGGTACTATAATCGTGTATGAACGATTATAATACCGTCACCGGAGTTTTAGGAAAACGTTATTATTATATTAGAAATTTTGAATTAGTAACGAAATGTGTCCCTCTACGTCACGACATCGAAACTAACTCTTTCGGGTTATGTGATGTCGGTATTCATGTCAACGGGTTTCGTACCAATTATGGAAAGGGAATTAAATCCGTTCAACTACGACCGATCACGGTCGCGTCACGCCCTTGAGTACATTGGGGCGGGGCTCCTCGAAAGGGCTCCACCTCCGTCGTTGCTCGTAAAGGGATTAGACGGACCAAAAGTGATCATCGTAGTCCAACGTTTTAAAACCGATTTTTGATGTTGATATATATATATATATATATATATATATATATATATATATATATATATATATATATATATATATATATATATATACGCGGTATTAACAACGTCAATAAAAAAATGATAAAAGAGATGCGAAAAAGTGTAAAAAACGTTAGTGTTAGTGTTGTGACAATCATGATTACAATACAATAAAAATGAACAAAATGATGGAGTAAATAAAGATCGAAAGGGAATTCAGGACACCCTCAACATACATGCTAGGTATAGGCCTCGGAAATGGACTCGTGAATAGCGGCACGGCTTGGGAGTATCGAGGATGTACGCGAGTTATGGTGTGTATGGATGCGTGTGTGTATGTGTCGGTTTATCGAGGGACCAGAGCTCGGTTTTTGTGTGTTTTTGGCTTAGGATTTCTAAGGCTTGTAAGGTGATGAAGTAGGGTAAAATGTGGCTGAAATTGTAGGTGAGGATGTAGGGTAGAAGTGCTTAAAAATTCTGAAATGCATGGGGGGGTGAAGCGGTATTTATAGACCTCACCCCTCGACATAGGGGCACTCGATCGAGTGGCCCTAGTGCACTCGATCGAGTGCCATTAAAAACGGGCCAAGCCCAGTTCATGGCGCTCCACTCGACCGAGTGGGTCAATCCACTCGATCGAGTGGATCAACAAATCGAGATATATGGGGAAAGAATAGATCTTGTTGGTTTTGATTGCTTTTTTGAATTTGAACTTGTGCGCCAACTGAACTTAGCTGATTTATGCGACGGTTTCGTCCTTGACCGGGTTTTGACCCGGTCGCCAAAAGACGGGAATTATTTTTGGTGTCGGTTTTGGCCCAAATTAGTCTCTTTTTGCTCGGAACGACCCACTGGGCCTGGATTTGAGGTCTGTTTTGTGAGATTTTTACTCCGCTAAAAGTCCATGTCAGATATTATGAATTCCGAGTCCAAGTCCGAGTATACCAAGTCACGTTGACGTCCGATCATCATCGGGTGTTTTTCGGAGACTACCATAGACACGTGGCAGTCAAAATGCGGGTGTCTACAGAGCCCCCACTCTGAGTGAGGCTTGGACAAGGCGAAAGTCAGAGTAGCTACCAAGCCCGTTATGACCTGGTAGACTTCCGGTCGGGTCGTTTATAGTCTGGTGGACTTGCGTGAAGGGCTCGCCAGCCATAAGCAGAGGGTCATACCTGTCCTGATGATGATAGCTTCGTGGGGAGTCAGACTTGTAGCATAAGTCATGGGCTCACCTATATGTGAGCCCGTCCCGTATCATTTCGGGGAAGAAATGCCGCCTCGGGCGTTCAGCTGGGGAAGTATGTGAGCTGTACGAGCTTGCCTTCGAAGCCTTGAGTCGTACTTGAGCTGATGATGATGCTCCGTGGGGAGTAAAGCTTGCCTTTTTTGGGGAGTAGGTATACCCGTATGCCGACACATCGCACTTTGGATGTAGCACACCGGGGAAAAGCTGACTCCGTTGAGGAAATTAAATAGTTTCGCGGGGACTTGCTTCTGAAGTCCGGGGTGTACCTGTATGCTGACACATAACAACTTGTATGTAACACGTAGGTAAAATGTTGACTCTCGCTGGGGAGAAAAAGATTGAATTTTTTTGGAAGGACAAAATTTTGGAAAATTTTTATCGCGAAGAAATTTCATCACAGAAAAAATTTTAGAGACTCTTAGGAAAGCTCGGGACAGCTTGATTCCTATTCTGGGTTCTAGTTAGAAATCAGGCCTGCGCGTGCATAGGGCCCAGCTTGCTGAGGAGGCAGGGTAGTTAGGTTTTCTGTTAGGTTTTCTCATTATAAATATGAGAATCCCTGCTTCAGTTCTCTGCATCTCAACTCAAATTCTTCTCTTCCTCCTCAAAATCTTTTAGACTTTTAAGAAAGTTAGAAATTTCTGTCATGGGTATCGATCACTTGACTGCTATGCTGCTTGCTTGGTCCCAGTACTTTCGGGACGAAGAAAAGGTCCGGCTGACTCAGATGGGGATAGTCAATTTATTCCCTTTTCAGCGTCTGATAGTTGCTCGCATTTTCTGGACGCCTGTCTGTCGTTTTGGGATACCACCCATCACGTGTTTGCATTCCCGAGGGGAGAGATGTGTCCTTTACCTGAGGAGGTTGCGGCTATAGGTGGTTGGAGCCTTGCTGCTCAGCCAGCTATTCCTCCGTTCTACCCGGATCCAAGGAGGCGTTTGAGGGAATTCTTGGGTTTGTCTCATGCTGAGACAAACCGAATGGTGCAGGGAGATAACGTTTCCCTATTTGATTTGGCCGATAAATTCATGAATCCACGGGACGTAAGGGCCACCCCTGCTCATAGGCGTAGGGCATTCGCCTTTTGCATGCTGCATTGCTACGTCTTCGAGGGGCAGATGGAGCTTGACTCATGCATGGGTCAAATTAGGCTGATCGGAGTGGTTGACCAGATGGAGACTGGTCATAGCCCTGCTTGGCTAGCCACTGGGGAGATCATCATGGGTCTGGATGCTAGACGGCTCGACCCGACCCGACGGTTGATGGGGAGTACCCGTTTCCTGCAGGTATACCTCTCGATTTTTTTTTTGTTCACGTTTCACGCGAATTTCCTGATTTTCGTAAGTCACTCGATCAAGTGGACCTGTCACTCGATCGAGTGACACTCATACCGGGCTACTGCCGGTTTTTGACAGGCTTACTCGATCGAGTCAGCTGCTGTACTCGATCGAGTTGGCTGTAGCGGACCACTCAATGGCTTACGAGGCTTGTGTATACTTTTCAGATATGGTTGTCGGAACGGCTGTCAATCATAGAGACTCCTCCGAGAATTCCCAATTATCGGAGTAGTCAAATTAGCTCAAGGAGGCGAAAGATAAGCTCGTACCATCAGATAACCCGAGCTTACTGGGATGAAGAGCTGGTATTCCACGGAGGTCCCTTGATCAGGTGGACCGTCGCTTGGTGGTTCCTTTCGAAATTGACCGGACTGGCTAAGAGAGACCAAGCCCGGTATCTGACGATCCTGTCCTTAGACTGGACGGTTCACATTTATCCGGACCGTCTTCTAAGACAGTTCGGTTCGTCTCAGCGCATCCCTGAGACTGAAGCCATTATCAGCGTCTCGCTCCAATTGACGGACGCTATGTGCGACACCTGGTTGCAACGATGGTTCACTCGTCCTAGATGGACTATACCCAGCCCTTGCCAATCCGCTTGGGTGTCACGGGCTTATCAGAAATGGACTTCTGAGGAGTCCGAGGAAGCTCGAAAGGCCCTGAAGCTTGAGGAGGCCTTTGAATTGGTTCATCGCGAGTCGGCGAAGGACAACAGGGACTTTTTCACCGGGGAATATGTTCCTGAGGCTACAGTCCGGAGAGAATCGGGTCTTAAGTCACAAACTAAGACTCGATCTAAGGAAGTCGGTTCTAGCAGCACTCGAGGGCAGACCGACTTGGAACGACGACTTGGGCCGAGGTTGGCGGTCCGGGACCGACTTGCTCCGCGTGATCGGCTCCCTGAGCCCGTTAGGGCTCGACTTGGGCCTATTGATATGACAGAGGAGTCGGGCTCAAACAATCGAGCCCGAGCTAGAGAAGTTCCCGTGGTGATTCGGGAACGCTCCCCTCCGCGTCGTCGCCAGTGGACGGCTAAGGAGGCCAAGGACAAGGGGAAGGGCAAGATGCCCTAAATGCCGAGTCCTTTAGCTTTATTATTATTTAAGTATTATTATTATTTTTTGTTGTGTGTCCTTTTTTTTGTATTTTTATATTTTTTGTGAATTCCTGCATTTTTGTAATTTCCCGAGTTTGTCGGGATTTTTTTTTTTTGAATTAATAAAAGAAGTTTATTATTAAACCGCTCCTGTCTTTTCTTGATCGCATTGGTTGTACCCTTTTGAGGGGTTGCCTACATATACGCGACTAGCAGAATCAAACCAAACGTAGTTCAGGCATAGGAAATTTGCAATCTCGAATTACACCAAGACTATTAGTTCAAGATGTTTATGACAGTAGAATAAGTAATTCTAGCTCATTGACTTGCTTTTTGTAAAAATAATTTTTATAAAATTTGCTAATGACATTGAGAAGAGGCTAGGGGTAGTAACGCTTCAGTTGGTCCAGGTTGGTTGGGTTGACAAATTCATTCCCGTCCAGGTCCGTCAGCATCACTGCTCCCCCTGATAGGATTTTTTTCACCAGATGTGGACCAGCCCAATTGGGTTTGAACTTTCCCCTTGGGTCGACTGGTAGTAGAGCTTGAACAGACTTAAGGACTAGATCGCCCTCCTTAATGTTCCTGGGCCTTACCCTTTTGTTGAAGGCCCGTTGAATCCTCTTCTGGTAGATTTGGATGTTATTGAGGGCACGAGACCGTCGTTCGTCTAGTAGAACCAGTGAGTCATATCGTGCTCGAACCCAGTCAGCTTCGGGTACTTGACTTTCTAGCAGAATTCTGAGGGACGGTACCTCCAGCTCGACTGGTTGGACTGCCTCCATCCCGTAGGTTAGGTAATATGGTGTCGCCCCGGTTGCGGTGCGAATTGACGTTCGGTATCCCCATAGGGCAAAAGGTATTTTGTCGGGCCAGTCCCGGTAATTATCAGCCATCTTTTTGAGTATGGTGACAATTGTTTTGTTAGCCGCCTCTACTGCTCCATTTGTTTGGGGACGGTAAGGCGAGGAAGTATGCCTTTGGATTTTATACTTGGTCAGCAGGGCCGCAGTCTCGGCTTGAAAGTGAGTCCCGTGATCACTGATAAATTCAGAGGGAATCCCATATCGACATATTATCTTGTTTTGGATGAACTTGGCGACATGCTTAGCATTGAGGATGCGATATGATTCAGCTTCGACTCATTTGGTGAAATAGTCGATAGCTACCAAAATAAAGCAATGTCCACCGGTACCCGAGGGATTTATTTTCCCGATTATGTCGATACCCCACGTTGAGAATGACCAGGGTGACGTCATGGTATAGAGTAGCGATGACGGCATATGTTGCACATTGCCAAAGATTTGACAGTTATGACAATGTTTGACATACGACCGGCAATCGGCTTCCATGGTATTCCAATAATAACCGAGCCTCATGATTTTCCGGAGCAGCATGTGGGCATTCATGTGTGGGCCGTTCTCACCATCGTGTACTTCGGCCATAACCTTTTCAGCCTTATACTTGTCAACACAAAGGAGAAGAGCCCCCTGTGTCGTCTTTTTGTACAGTTGCCCGTCGTCGGTACGGATAAATTGGGTGGCTAGCCTTCGTAAGGCTTTCTTGGCTCGTCCTTCCGACCCGGGAGGATATTCTCCGTTTGTCAGGTATGTTAACACAGCCTGATACCATGGTTCGGGATCAGTTACTTCAATGTCTTCTATGTCGCAAATGTATGCTGGCTCGGACCGTCTTTCGACGCAAATCGGCATACTAGTCACGTGGTCGGGAATATTCAGTAAAGATGCCAATTTTGAGGGTGCATCTGCGAACTGATTTTCTTCCCGGGGCAGATATATATACTCTACCTTTTGGAATTGTTTCTCGAGATCCCTTACTCGTGCCTGGTAGGCCACTAGATTAGCATTTCGAGTCTTCCATTTTTGAAGTGCTTGGTTAATGACCAAGGATGAGTCACCATGTACCCGGAGATTTGTAATCCCCAGATTGGCGGCGGCTTGTAGCCCGTAAATGCATGCTTCGTACTCTGCTGCATTATTGGTAACATCAAAGTCCAGTTTGATGGAGACGGGAGTATGTTCCCCTTTTGGTGAAATTAGGAGGATCCCGACTCCGAACCCTCGAAAATTAGATGCACCATCGAAGTATAAATCCCAAGTTTCAGTATCAGTATGGAAAATATCTTCGTCTGGGAAGGACCAAGTGTCGGTGTGTCCTTCCTCGGTTATCGGGCTATCGGCGAGAAATTCAGCTACTACTCGACCTTTAATAGCCTTTAACGGTACAAACTTTAGGTCGAACTCTGCCAGCATCAAAGTCCATCTAGAGATTCGGCCGTTGAGAACGGGCTTTTCGAAGATGTATTTGATTGGGTCCATCTTGGATAGCACATGGACCTCGTAACTGAGCATATAATGCCGGAGCTTCTTAGTGGCCCAGACTAGAGCCAAACACGTCTTTTCGAGCATGGTATATTTGCACTCATACTCTAAAAACTTCTTTCTGATGTAGTAAATGGCTCTTTCTTCGGAGTCAACTGTCTGAGCCATCATAGCCCCCATGGCTGTCTCGGTCGTCGTTAGGTATAACGACAGAGGCAAACCGGGCTGAGGTGGCATTAAAACTGGCGGTGCAGACAGAATTTCCTTGATCTTGTCGAAAGCAGTTTGGCACTTGTCATCCCATAGTACCCGTTCTCCTACTTTCAATTTCTTGAAAATTGGTTCACACACCATGGTTAGTTTGGAAATGAACCGACTGATGTACTGGACTTTCCCGAGGAATCCCCTTATTTCTTTTTCGGTTTTCGGAGGTTGCATCTCGGTAATGGCTTTGATTTTAGCTGGGTCGACTTCGATACCTCGTTGGCTAACGATATGACCCAGTAATTTGCCTGATGTTACCCCGAAACTGCACTTTTGAGGGTTTAACCTCATGTTGTATTTGCGCAATCGGGTGAAAAATTTTCTTAGGGCGGTGATGTGACCGTCCCGTTCTTTGGATTTGACGATCATCTCGTCTACATAAACTTCTACCTCTTTATGCATCATGTCGTGTAATAAAGTGGTAGCAGTCCTTTGATATGTGGCCCCGGCATTAATGAGACCGAAAGGCATGACGGTATAGCAGTAAGTACCCCAAGGTGTGGTGAAGGTAGTCTTACTCATGTCTTCTTCCGCCATCTTGATTTGATTATACCCGGCGTACCCATCCATGAATGATAGAAGGGCATGATCGGCCGTGTTATCCACCAGTATGTCGATGTGTGGTAACGGAAAATCATCTTTCGGGCTCGCCTTGTTAAGATCCCGAAAATCTACACATACCCGCACCTTACCGTCCTTTTTAGGAACCGGCACGATGTTTGCCACCCAGTCCGGATACTCGGACACTTGTATGAAGCCGGCTTTGAATTGTTTGTCGACTTCTTCTTTTACCTTGAGAGACCACTCGGGCCTCATTCGACGAAGCTTTTGTTTGACCGGTTTGCACCCGTCTTTGATTGGTATGTGGTGCTCGGCTATTTCCCGGTCTATCCCCGGCATGTCCTTGTAGGACCATGCGAAGACATCCTTGAACTCTTGGAGGAGGCTTACGAACTGTTGTTTCTCCTCGGGATCTAAGGACAACCCTATCTTAAGTGTCTGAGGCTCTAAGGTTGTTCCCACATTTATGGACTCGGTTTCTTCGATCACCGGGTTTCGGGACTCCCTTTGCTCTAGTTGCTCGATCAGATGCGGAGGTAAGGGTACCTGTTCGTCTGGTTTCTCAATGTCATAGCATAAAACATTTTTAAAAGCAGAATTTGAAAGAGACAAGTCGTAAGCAGAACGGTTGTTATTATTGATTGAAAATTTGGAGAACAGCTCAAAGAGAGCAGCTATCTGATCATTGGTCAGTGGCGGGATAGGTAGGGCACTCGGGACAGACCCCGAAGTGCCAGCAGCAGGAATAATAAGAGGGAGAGGGGTTACAGGAGTGACTCTAGCACCGACTTCCCTAGACTCGATCTCAGACTCTGACTCAGACTCCGACTCAGACTCGGACTCGGACTCAGACTCAGGCATGTCTCCCTCTCCGGTGACCAGCTTGTAGATCCTTCCCTGACTGTCAGTCCACTTGACAGTCCTCCTCCAGGCCCTGTTTCCCGTCTCGGAACCAACATCCGAGATCAGCTTGGTCGGGTCAAACCTGTTGCTGCGGAGGATCAGGTTGACCAGGTCTTCCTTTGGAGTTGGGGCTATGGTGTCTTCCCCAAATAGTAGCCCTAGTGCGGGCTCAGCATCTTCAGCTCCGTTGGATTGGATGAGGGCGAACACGTCATCCGGGATGTAGTTGCAGTCCCGGGCCAAGTGGGTCCCGAGCTGCATAGCATTAGGTTGGTATAGACCAACCTGGATAGCCCCAAACACCGGTGTGACAAAGTAGTCAGCCAACCGTGGGCTATAAAGGCTCAAGTAGATACCCTTAAGGATGTTTCAGGCCTTCTCAATTCCTGCTCGGACAACATTGTCGGGAGTTATGGCATACCCGAGACCAAAGTGAGACTCTTCGTCTTTGAGAACCCCGATGATCTTCCCAGCTGGAAGATCGGGTCGAGAGGTAGCCCCCGGAAAGTATCCTAGGTTTTGGAGCATCGTGTCGATATTCATAGTGAAGTAAGGCCTAAAGAGGTACTCTTCCTCGATCATCCCCACAAAATCGAACCCCCAGAGGTCCGTGCGTCCCGTGCCGTTACAGCTAGCCACAGTCATTGGTGTTGCCTCTAAAGTGATGACATCGTTAAGCAGAGGCATCTTGATCTTTCGGTGGAGGGTGGAGGACACCGCCTTGACCGCGTGGATCCAAGGCCTACCTAGGAGCAAGTTGAAGGACGAGGTGACATCGATCACCTGGAATTCGAGCTCCTTTTCTATTGGGCCGGTTATGATGGTCAGTTTCACGGCCCCAGCTACCGACTTTGGGCTCCCATCGAAAGCTTGGATGGTCTGAGCAGTCGGGATATAGTCAGCCTCGGTAATGCCGAGGGCTTTTGCAGTCCTTAGAGGAAGGACATTCACAGCGGACCCATCATCAACCAGGGTCATAGGGAGGTATTTTCCTCGGCAAACCACCGTAATGTAGAGGGCCAGATTGTGGGAGGCCCCGAATGGCGGTAGGTCGGCTTCGGAGAAAGTGATCGTCGGACCTCCTTCCTTAGCTTTGCCCTTTAGGTAGGGTAGGATCGTGGCTACCATCTCAGCAGGGGTAACCAAAGAGTCAACCTTAATTTGATCGAGAGCCTTTGTAAGTGCTTCTCGATGTTCTTGAGAACTAACCAGGAGTTGCCATAAAGTGAGGTCAACTCGGGTTTTCTTCAATTGCTTCACGAGAGCCGTCTCAGCAGTTGGCTCTTCAGGGGCGACTTCCGTAATGACGGTTGTCGGGATAGGGGCGTCCCTAGAGCTAGTAGCTTGGTAGGGACGACCAAGGTGGTTACTGGTTAGGACTCGGGATTTAGTCTTTCGAACCTCCTCGGCGGTGATGGGGACAGCTTGTGGACATGACGTAAGTCCACCCCGACGCAGCGAAGCGCGGGTTTGGGTAGGCGAATGAATCTCGTGGTAAGATTGTTCTCGGGTTCGAAATTTAAGTCAAAATGGAGTCGCCACCGAATTTTGTGGTTATTCGGAACCATACGAGCCCACTCTATGTCGTCATGGGCTATACACAAAGTAAGCTCACTTCGATTTCAGAGTTTATGGGGCTCGTCCCTTTGCATTGCAATATCGATACCGTTTACACCGGCTTTCGTATATAGAATGACTCTCGTGCGCCAAGGGTTTCGGACATCCGGAAACCAAAGGTTCTGAGTAAGGGGTGAGGGTACGTGTTGGGAAGCCCACTAAGGACACCCAACCCCGCCCGCACATGGCGGCCTCTACTAAGACACCGTTCGTGTTCGTGTACGCGCGCTAGTAAATTGATTAAATGATATGCAAACAGCGTTTTGTCTAAGCATGTGAATTTTACGTTAACTACGTCATTTAATGCATCTTATTATTTGTCGAAGTGATTTAGCATGCGAGGTTCGTTTATAAAGCGTAAAAGCAAGTAAATAAACAAAGCTCGAAAGTAAATAAATAACGTACAAGTTACACGGGCGGAAATACGACCCGGAATTCACAATACAACGTTACATAAAAAATAATGAACGATATAAAGAGAGCAATATAATGATAGAAACGGACCCGTATATAAACTAGACCGCGAAAATATGTAGATGGACTAACCCCGATTAAATACACATTATGTCGTGTACTAAACGAAGGACGGAAATATGAGACTGTGGCATATTGCTAGCCCGATCTCATATCCCGTAGTCTTGTCCCGACTTATCACGTCAAAAGGTGGTCAAAGTCGTTCTACGTGTCGTGATGTGCATGGTTTTGAAAATAGGATAGTCACGTGATAGTCTTTGCACGTGATGACTAAAGTCGATAAAAAGGTCGGGGCTTGAATTGTGGGTCAAACCCCTCGGTTTTGTGGGTTACAGGACCCACTCGACCGAGTTGTGGTGTGACTCGGTCGAGTGCACGTTTAACGTGGCTACTGACCACTTTTTGGGGTGCTACTCGATCGAGTGGCCCATGGCACTCGATCGAATGCCCCCTCTACGAAGCATGGCTCGTTTCGTTTTTATGACTTAAAATCGATGAACGGCCAAACCAAATACAAATATCGCACGATTTGTATTTAATTCGACCTCCGGTACTATAATCGTGTATGAACGATTATAATACCGTCACCGGAGTTTTAGGAAAACGTTATTATTATATTAGAAATTTTGAATTAGTAACGAAATGTGTCCCTCTACGTCACGACATCGAAACTAACTCTTTCGGGTTATGTGATGTCGGTATTCGTGTCAACGGGTTTCGTACCAATTATGGAAAGGGAATTAAATCCGTTCAACTACGACCGATCACGGTCGCGTCACGCCCTTGAGTACATTGGGGCGGGGCTCCTCGAAAGGGCTCCACCTCCGTCGTTGCTCGTAAAGGGATTAGACGGACCAAAAGTGATCATCGTAGTCCAACGTTTTAAAACCGATTTTTGATGTTGATATATATATATATATATATATATATATATATATATATATATATACGCGGTATTAACAACGTCAATAAAAAAATGATAAAAGAGATGAGAAAAAGTGTAAAAAAACGTTAGTGTTAGTGTTGTGACAATCATGATTACAATACAATAAAAATGAACAAAATGATGGAGTAAACAAAGATCGAAAGGGAATTCAGGACACCCTCGACATACATGCTAGGTATAGGCCTCGGAAATGGACTCGTGAATAGCGGCACGGCTTGGGAGTATCGAGGATGTACGCGAGTTATGGTGTGTATGGATGCGTGTGTGTATGTGTCGGTTTATCGAGGGACGAGAGCTCGGTTTTTGTGTGTTTTTGGCTTAGGATTTCTAAGGCTTGTAAGGTGATGAAGTAGGGTAAAATGTGGCTGAAATTGTAGGTGAAGATGTAGGGTAGAAGTGCTTAAAAATTCTGAAATGCATGGGGGGGGGTGAAGCGGTATTTATAGACCTCACCCCTCGACATAGGGGCACTCGATCGAGTGGCCCTAGTGCACTCGATCGAGTGCCATTAAAAACGGGCCAAGCCCAGTTCAAGGTGCTCCACTCGACCGAGTGGGTCAATCCACTCGATCGAGTGGATCAACAAATCGAGATATATGGGGAAAGAATAGATCTTGTTGGTTTTGATTGCTTTTTTGAATTTGAACTTGTGCGCCAACTGAACTTAGCTGATTTATGAGACGGTTTCGTCCTTGACCGGGTTTTGACCCGGTCGCCAAAAGACGGGAATTATTTTTGGTGTCGGTTTTGGCCCAAATTAGTCTCTTTTTGCTCGGAACGACCCACTGGGCCTGGATTTGAGGTCTGTTTTGTGAGATTTTTACTCCGCTAAAAGTCCATGTCGGATATTATGAATTCCGAGTCCAAGTCCGAGTATACCAAGTCACTTTGACGTCCGATCATCATCGGGTGTTTTTCGAAGACTACCATAGACACGTGGCAGTCAAAATGCGGGTGTCTACAGAGCCCCCACTCTGACTGAGGCTTGGACAAGGCGAAAGTCAGAGTAGCTACCAAGCCCGTTAAGACCTGGTAGACTTCCGGTCGGGTCGTTTATAGTCCGGTGGACTTGCGTGAAGGGCTCGCCAGCCATAAGCAGAGGGTCATACCTGTCCTGATGATGATAGCTTCGCAAGGAGTCAGACTTGTAGCATAAGTCCTGGGCTCGCCTATATGTGAGCCCGTCCCGTATCATTTCGGGGAAGAAATGCCGCCTCGGGCGTTCAGCTGGGGAAGTATGTGAGCTGTACGAGCTTGCCTTCGAAGCCTTGAGTCGTACTTGAGCTGATGATGATGCTCCGTGGGGAGTAAAACTTGCCTTTTTTGGGGAGTAGGTGTACCCGTATGCCGACACATCGCACTTTGGATGTAGCACACCGGGGAAAAGCTGACTCCGTTGAGGAAATTAAATAGTTTCACGGGGACTTGCTTCTGAAGTCCGGGGTGTACCTGTATGCTGACACATAACAACTTGTATGTAACACGTAGGTAAAATGTTGACTCTCGCTGGGGAGAAAAAGATTGAATTTTTTTGGAAGGACAAAATTTTGGAAAATTTTTATCGCGAAGAAATTTCATCACAGAAAAAATTTTAGAGACTCTTAGGAAAGCTCGGGACAGCTTGATTCCTATTCTGGGTTCTAGTTGGAAATCAGGCCTGCGCGTGCATAGGGCCCAGCTTGCTGAGGAGGCAGGGTAGTTAGGTTTTCTGTTAGGTTTTCTCATTATAAATATGAGAATCCCTGCTTCAGTTCTCTGCATCTCAACTCAAATTCTTCTCTTCCTCCTCAAAATCTTTTAGACTTTTAAGAAAGTTAGAAATTTCTGTCATGGGTATCGATCACTTGACTGCTATGCTGCTTGCTTGGTCCCAGTACTTTCGGGACGAAGAAAAGGTCCGGCTGACTCAGATGGGGATAGTCAATTTATTCCCTTTTCAGCGTCTGATAGTTGACTCGCATTTTCTGGACGCCTGTCTGTCGTTTTGGGATACCACCCATCACGTGTTTGCATTCCCGAGGGGAGAGATGTGTCCTTTACCTGAGGAGGTTGCGGCTATAGGTGGTTGGAGCCTTGCTGCTCAGCCAGCTATTCCTCCATTCTACCCGGATCCAAGGAGGCGTTTGAGGGAATTCTTGGGTTTGTCTCATGTTGAGACTAACCGAATGGTGCAGGGAGATAACGTTTCCCTATTTGATTTGGCCGATAAGTTCATGAATCCACAGGACGTAAGGGCCACCCCTGCTCATAGGCGTAGGGCATTCGCCTTTTGCATGCTGCATTGCTACGTCTTCGAGGGGCTGATGGAGCTTGACTCATGCATGGGTCAAATTAGGCTGATCGGAGTGGTTGACCAGATGGAGACTGGTCATAGCCCTGCTTGGCTAGCCACTGGGGAGATCATCATGGGTCTGGATGCTAGACGGCTCGACCCGACCCGACGGTTGATAGGGAGTACCCGTTTCCTGCAGGTATACCTCTCGATTTTTTTTTTTTTTTAATTTTTTTTTTCACGTTTCACGCGAATTTCCTGATTTTCGTAAGTCACTCGATCGAGTGGACCTGTCACTCGATCGAGTGACACTCATACCGGGCTACTGCCTGTTTTTGACATGCTTACTCGATCGAGTCAAATTTGTACCTAATCGCATATGAGATACAAACGAGTATTCAACTTTAGAATCGAGTATAAATCCTATAATATTTATACCCGATTCGACAAAAGTCAATGATTCATAAAATCCGAATTGAGCATAAATCGTACAATATTTATGTTCGATTCGGTAAAATCATCGAATTATCAAAAATGAAAAGCAATTTCGAAACCGATACAAAATTGCGAGCGAACCCTATCTAGTTCATACAGGGGGCACTCGACCGAGTGCCTAGCCCACTCGGTCGAGTGGCACCCGAAAACCGAGGCAGAAGGGTCTGAATGACCTCCACTCGGTCGAGTCTCGCAATGACTCGATCGAGTGGCGATGTACTCGGCCGAGTTCGTCTATAACTCGACCGAGTAAGGTCCAAAATCAGAGGCAGAAACCCTTTTCAAGGGTCCACTCGGTCGAGTCCCGCAATGACTCGGTCGAGTGGCCCCTTATCACGACAATACCGTGAGCCTTACATACCCTTTTAGTCTCGGTCGATTTTTTTTTTATGACTTATGTCAACACGTGTTAATTCATCACGTGAAAGCCTCACTTTTCAAAAACCATATGTCGTCATATTTACATCATCTCATCTCATCTAATAATTCGCAAATCGTTGTTATCATAATATTGTTACTAATCGTTTGCTACTTTCCTTGTTGATTTATCGTTTGTTTTAAAGTACAGAAACGAACCCACATGCTAAAATTCCACTTTGACGTAGAATTAATTGCATTACATTGACATAGAAACCCTTTCAATTTCATTCACATGTTTAGGGAAAGATCATCTTTGCATATCATTTTCCCGTTTTACTAACACGCGTATTAGAAAGTCATTCGAATTCTTAGTAGAGGCCGCTAAAGTGCGGGCGGGGTTGGGTGTCCTTTGTGGGCTTCCCAACACGTACCCTCACCCCTTACTCAGAACCTCGATTTCCGGATGCCCGAAACCGTTGGCGCACGAGAGTCATTCAATACACGATATCCGATAATGTCGGTATCGGGATCAAATGCAAAGGGACGAGCCCAATAAACTCTGACATCGGAAATGGGCCGTATTTTGTATACGACCCACTACGACATAGAGTGGGCTCGAATGGTTCCGAATAACCATAAAATTCGGTGGCGACTCCACATAGACCTAAATTTCAATTCGATCCATTCTCATATGGAGATTCATTCGCCTACCCAAACCCGCGCGTGGCCGCGTCGCGGTGGACCTATGTCATGTCCACAATTTGGCGACTCCGCTGGGGATTAACTGATGTGTGACTTACCATCGGCATCCTCAGGGTGAGACTCGAATAGAAATCGTTTGACAAATACAATACGCGTTTTAGTTTTACGGTTCATGCATAACCCATATTTTCCCGGGCCGGTACTCGCGACCGACGTCCCACTATACCGTTGATGCACTCCAATATGGATATATCAAAAGGTGTCCATAGTCGATTCGAGTGGGTTTCGCGGCATGTTCTAAGATCAACTCGACTTAGGAAGTCCGTCCCGATCAACGTCTAGACTATGTACACTGGTATAGACCCTCTATAGACCGACCGAGACTTAGTATAGAGCATACATGGCGTCGTTATAATGCTTGTGTGACTACGTGCTACTTGGTTTCCGAGTCGTTTTCAAAAACCATCTCTTTTTCAAAGATTGCATCTTTTTCAAACTATTCAATTTCAAAACCCGGGACACATACCGAATTTAGGACTTATGATTTTTACTCAAAATAGCCTATTTTCTAGACGGTATGCTACCCAATTCAAAACTCGAAATCATTTCGAACTTTCAAAACCCGTGGCCCAATACCCTTTTCGTTTTTTTTCGAAAATTGGGCCCTCAACCGAGTTTTCTCGGACCCTTTTCAAAAATAATCAATTTTCAAAACCTTCCTCTCTTTAGGACTTCCCGTATTTAGCAGTGTTGGGTCACGTCTTAAGTTGTCAAGGTCTTTAGCGTCGAAACTCTGTCGATCTTACATCAGGAGTTTCTTCCCTGTCCCAGTCCGCCTTATTAGACTAAGGCAAGGCCCACCTACATAGGACAAACCCCTACAAAGGAGGGCCCGTCAACACAATCGAGTCCGAAAGTCTGGGGATGTCTCACGTGAACCTTCCTTCGAACAGGACTAGGCCCACCCGCCGAATCCTAAGGAAGGCCCACATTTGACAAGTCACCCGTCTAGATGTCTTTTCCGAGTCATTTCCCTTTTAGTCTTGTTCGGGATGTACTTTCTATTCCGGGATTTTGGGCTAGTTTCTGATTACGTGGTGTTCTTACAGATAGGCCACCTGAAACCAGACATCAACGCAAAATGGACGAGTTGAAAAATGCACTGACCAAGATCGAGACCCAACTGGCTGCCATCCAGGCTAACCAAGCGACTTTATCCACCCGCCTAAGCACCGTGGAGAAAACGGCCCCAGTTGAAGGAGCTGAGCCCACTGGGCCCATAGCCGAGTTGATCAGTGTTGTTCGTAGGCTCGAAGAGCAAGTCCACTTATCGACGAACAACTCGATCCACACCGAAAATGCTCGTACTTATTCACCTTTGAATGACGAGCTACCTGCCAACCTCAACTTAACGGGAATTCCTATGTTTGAGGGAACCGAAGACCCAGTCCACCACATCCGGGCTTTCAAAGACTTCATGGCAGTCAAAGGGGTGAAGTCGACTATGTTCAAGCACTTATTCCCTTCCTCTCTAGAGAAGCATCCTAAAGCCTGGTTCTACAGGCTTGATTCGAAGAAATATAAAACATGGGATGATGTGGCGACCGAGTTTGCTCGGAATTACGCCGACAATACTGAAATCCAGACAACCATGCGTACTCTGGAAGTAATGGCCCAAGAGCCCAAAGAAGGGTTCACAAAATATCTGCAAAGATGGCGGGCCGAGAGTGTTAAGCTGGTCGACAAGCCCGGCGAGAAAGTGCTAGTGGAGGCTTTTGTCAAGAACCTCCTCCCATTCTACCGGGTCCATCTCCGGTATGCTATCATCCCAAACTTTGTTGTTCTTACTGAAATGGGCACAAGAATAGAGGATGACTTGAGACTAGAGAGCCTGACTAAGGCCTCTACCAAAGGCTATCAAGGGGCTAGTTCATCTACAAACAAGCCCGTACCTGCAGCTGCAACCCGCAGCATCTTTGACGAGGTAAACCTGCTCGACACCTCATCCAAAAAGAATATACCAAATCGGGTATTCACAGATATAGGGACTACCTATACCTATGCTTTGCAAAGGCTATCTTCAAAAGGCCTTATTCAAACCATAGGCCCAACTCCCGAACTTCCCGTGGAGAAAAGGCCTAAGAGCTACAATATTCAAGCCTATTGCCAGTATCACCGAGGTAACGGGCACGACATAGAAAAATGTTGGAAGCTAAAGCACCTGATCCAAGATCTCATCGAGAATGGGAAGATACCGTTGCCCGGAGATAAGCCGAGTAACAAAGAAAACCCATTCAGCGCCCACGCTATATTCACGGGAGAGGTAATTGACGTTCTCACCTCATTTCCTCCTTTATCCCACAAGTCAACGGGATATGGTTCAATGATGAGGACGATGTGTACCTGGCCAAATGGGAAACTGTCCCCGTCACCAGAGAAAAAGTCCGAAGAGCCAAGACTAAGGCCTTGGCCGCCAACCACCTCACCACTGCTGGGCGCGCCAATCCAACACCCGTCACTGAACCTGCCAGGACGGGATCTACCCTCCAAGAACAAAGCACTGACACGGCTTTGGTCCAACAAATGAAGAGGGTTCGGGCTGAATTGACCCTATGGCAACTACTGGTTAGCTCGCAAGCTCATCGGGAAGCACTGACTAAGGCTCTCGATGAAATCAAGGTCGACTCACAGGTTACTCCTTCTGAAACGGTAGCCACTATTATGCCTTTTCTCAAAGGCAAGTCAAAAGAGGAAGGCCCACTCATAACCTTCGCCGAATCTGACCTGTCACCATTTGGGCCCAATCACAATCTGGCCCTATACATCACGGTCATCTGCAAGGGTAAATACCTCGCGATGACCCTAATCGACGATGGATCGGCCGTGAACGTCCTGCCTCTAAGGACTGCTAGGGCCCTCGGCATCACTAATGCCGACTATCTCCCGACAGCACAAACTATCCAGGCTTTCGACGGAAGCCCAAAACCAGTCGCCGGGGCTGTTAAATTGAAGATCATAACGGGCCCAATCGAAAAGGAGTTGGAGTTTCAGGTGATTGATGTCACCTCATCCTTTAATCTACTACTAGGAAGGCCTTGGATCCATGCAGTCAAGGCCGTGTTCTCTACCCTACATAGGAAAGTCAAGATGCCACTTCAAGATGGCATCATCATGCTAGAAGCTACTCCTATCACCGTGGCTAGCTGCAATGCCACAAGCCGGGCCGAACCACGAGGATTCGACTTCGTGGGTATGATCGAGGAGGAATATCTTTTCAGGCCCTACTTCACTACTAGCATCGACATGATGCTACAAAACTTGGGCTACTTGCCGGGGGCTACCTCGAGACCGTATCTTCCAGCTGGGAAGATCATCGAAGTCCTAAATGATGGCGAATCACAGTTCGGGTTAGGGTATGCTATAACCCCAGAAAATGTAGTCCGGGCCGGTATTCACAAGGCCATCAACATCCTTAAGAGTACTTACATAGGCCCTTATAGCCCGAAGTTAACTGATTACTTCGTCACCCCTGTGTTCGGAGCAATCCAAGTGGGCCTCTACCAACCCACCATAACATATCCCGAGACCAAAACGGCTCGGGAATGCAACTATATCCCCGATGATATATTCACCATTATCCAAGACGAGTCCGAGAAGGGTGAGAGGGACACTGAGCCCGTGCTGGGGCTCTTATTCGGAGAAGACAAGACTGTCCCCGCTCCAAAAGACGACTTGGTCAACTTAATCCTCCGCAGCGATCGGTTCGACCCAACCAAGCTAATCACCGAGGTCGGTGCCAATACCGAGACGAGGGCTTGGAGGAAGACCATAAAATGGACCGACAGTCAAGAACGGGTCTACAAGCTGACCACCGGCGAGGGAGACATGTCGGATACCGAGTCTAAGTCCGAGTCTGAGTCTGAGTCGGAGTCTGAGTCTGAGTCCAGGTTTAGGGGGTCTGGTGCTGGAGTCGAGTCTGTAACCCCTCTTCCCTTAGCCGCTGAGGTCTCGGGGCCTGTCCCAAGACCTCTCCCTATCCCGCCACTGACCAGTGATCAGATGGCAGCTCTATTTGAGCTTTTCTCAAAATTTACTATTAATAATAATATCGAAAACCGTTCTGCTTACGACTTGTCTTATTTCCAAAATTTTCTCAATTTCAAAAATTTTATATGCAATGACATTGAGAAACCCGACGAACAGGTACCTCTGCCTCCGCATCTAATCGAGCAGCTCGAACAAAGGGAATCCCGAGATCCGGTAATCGAAGAAACTGAGTCCATCATTGTGGGAACCACTTTAGAGCCCCAGATGCTGAAGTTGGGCCTATCTTTAGATCTAGAGGAGAGAAAACAATTCACAGACCTCCTCCTAGAATTTAAAGACGTCTTTGCATGGTCCTACAAGGACATGCTGGGAATAGATCGAGAAATAGCAGAACATCGAATACCCATCAAAGATGGGTGCAAACCGATAAAACGGAAGCTCAGAAGAATGAAGCCCGAATGGTCTCTTAAAGTCAAGGAAGAGGTCGATAAACAATTTAAAGCGGGCTTTATACAAGTGTCTGAATATCCAGACTGGGTTGCAAACATCGTGCCGGTGCCCAAGAAGGATGGCAAGGTACGAGTATGCGTGGACTTTCGGGACCTAAACAAGGCCAGTCCAAAAGACGATTTTCCGTTACCACATATCGACATATTAGTGGATAATACGGCCGATCATGCCCTCCTGTCATTCATGGACGGGTATGCCGGATACAATCAAATCAAAATGGCAGAAGAGGATATGGGTAAGACCACTTTCATCACACCATGGGGGACTTACTGTTACACCGTTATGCCATTTGGGCTTATCAACGCCGGGGCCACTTATCAACGGACCGCCACTACTTTGTTACATGACATGATGCACAAGGAAGTGGAGGTCTATGTGGACGATATGATCATCAAGTCTAAGGACCGAAGCGGGCATATTTCGGCCCTGAGAAAGTTCTTCACCAGACTACGCAAATACAACATGAGACTGAACCCACAAAAATGCAGTTTTGGGGTAACGTCAGGCAAATTACTGGGCCATATCGTTAGCCAACGCGGCATCGAGGTCGACCCAGCAAAAATCAGAGCCATCACCGAGATGCAACCACCCAAGACCGAAAAGGAAATAAGGGGGTTTCTCGGGAAGGTCCAATACATCAGCTGGTTCATTTCGAAATTAACCATGGTATGTGAGCCCATTTTCAAGAAACTGAAGATCGGGGAACGGGTGCTATGGGACGAAAAATGTCAAGCGGCTTTCGATAAAATCAAGGAGATTCTGTCTGCTCCGCCGGTACTAATGCCACCTCAACACGGCCTTCCTTTGTCGTTATACCTAACAACGATCGAGACAGGCATGGGAGCTATGCTGGCCCAGACAGTCGAATCAGAAGAACGGGCTATTTACTACATCAGTAAAAAGTTCCTCGAGTATGAATGCAAGTACACCATGCTCGAGAAAACGTGCTTAGCTTTGGTTTGGGCCACTAAAAAGCTAAGACACTACATGCTCAGTCACGAGGTACATGTTTTATCCAAAATGGATCCTATCAAGTACTTATTCGAGAAGCCCATCCTCAACGGCAGGATGTCCAGATGGACTTTAATGCTATCTGAGTTCGACCTCAAGTTTATACCATTAAAAGCCATCAAAGGTCGGGTAGTAGCCGAGTTCCTCGCCGATAGCCCGATATCCGAAGAAGGCCACACTAATACATGGGCCTTTCCTGATGAAGACATATTCCATACCGATACCGAGACATGGGATTTGTATTTTGATGGAGCATCCAACTTCAGAGGATTTGAGGTCGGAATTCTGTTGATCTCACCCCGAGGGGAACACACTCCCTTATCCATCAAGTTGGACTTCGACGTGACCAACAATGCAGCCGAATACGAAGCATGCATTCACGGGTTGCAATCCGCCGCTGATTTAGGGGTAACAAACCTCCGGGTCCACGGTGATTCATCACTGGTCATCAATCAAGCGCTCCAAAAATGGAAAACTCGGAATGCTAATCTTATGGCTTACCAAGCACGGGTAAGAGTTCTAGAGAAACAATTCCAGAAAGTGGAGTATATCTACCTGCCCCGAGAGGAAAATCAGTTTGCAGATGCACTTTCCAAATTAGCATCTTTACTGAACATCCCGGATCACCTGACCAGCATGCCGATCTGCGTCGAAAGACGGTCTGAACCGGCCTATATCCATGCCATTCAAGATATCGAGATAACTGACCCAGAACCTTTGTATCAAGCCGTCCTAACCTACCTGACAACGGGAGAATATCCCCCGGAAACTGAAAACCGGGCCAAGAAGGCTTTGCGAAGGTTGGCAACCCAATTTGTTCGTACAGACGACGGGCAATTGTACAAAAAGACGGCACAGGGAGCTCTCCTCCTATGCATCGACAAAATACAGGCTGAAAAGGTTATGGCCGAGGTCCATGACGGTGAAAACGGTCCGCATATGAACGCCCATATGCTATCCCGCAAAATCATGAGGCTCGGGTATTACTGGAACACCATGGAAACAAACTGCCAGTTATATGTCAAGCACTGCCATAGCTGTCAGATCTTTGGTAATGTACAGCATATGCCATCTTCCCTATTATATACCATGACATCACCATGGCCATTTTCAACATGGGGTATAGACATAATTGGAAAGGTGCATCCTTCCGGAACGGGAGGTCATTGCTTTATTTTAGTGGCCATCGACTACTTCACCAAATGGGTCGAAGCCGAGTCATACCGTGTCTTGAACGCCAAGCACGTGGCCAAATTTATCCAAAATAAGATCATATGCCGATATGGGATCCCTCACGAATTTATCAGTGATCACGGGACCCACTTCCAAGCTGAAACCACTGCATTACTGGCGAAATACAAAATTCAGAGGCATACATCTTCACCTTACCGGCCCCAAACAAATGGAGCGGTAGAAGCGGCCAATAAAACAATTGTCACCATACTTAAAAAGATGGCTGAGAATTATCGGGACTGGCCTGACAAAATACCCTTCGCCCTGTGGGGATACCGGACTTCAATTCGCACCGCAACCGAAGCAACTCCATATTACCTAACGTATGGAATGGAAGCAGTCCAACCGGTCGAGCTAGAAGTACCGTCCCTAAGGATTTTACTTGAGAGCCAAGTGCCTGAGGCAGATTGGGTCCAAGCCCGATACGATTCGCTAATCCTTTTAGACGAACGGCGATCTCGGGCTCTCAATAATATTCAAGTATATTAAAAAAGAATCCAACGGGCTTTCAACAAAAGGGTTAGGCCCAGGAAAATCAAAGAAGGTGATTTGGTCCTAAAATCGGTCTGTGCCTTACTACCGGTTGACCCAAGGGGAAAATTCAAACCCAGTTGGGCCGGGCCATACCTAGTCAAGAAAATCCTATCAGGAGGAGCGGTAATGCTGACAGACCTTGACGGGAATGAGTTCATCAACCCGACCAACTTGGACCAGCTGAAGCGCTATTACCCATAAACCCAATCTCAATGTCATTTGCAAAATTTATAAAACTTTGTCTTTTTATAAATTTTCAAAATTTTAGACAAGTCGATAAGTTAGAATTAATTATTCTACCGTCGCGCATCTCGAATTAATAATCTTGATGCATTTCGAAAATTGCAAAAAAAAAAAAATCATATTAATCAAATCAAATTTCGAACTACGTTTGGTTTGATTCCGCTAATTGTGGATACGTAGGCAACCCCTCAAAAGGGTACAACCACTGCAATAACGAAAAGGCGGGAACGGTATTCAATAACATGTCTTTTATTAATATCTCGATAAACTCGGGAATTAAAAAAAAAAAAAAAAAAAAAAAAAAAAAAAAAGCGCCAAAACGGCAATATACAAAAAATCACACCAAAAAAAAAAAATAGTAATATTCAAATAGTAAAATAAGGAGACTAATATCCGGGAATCTTCCCTTTTCCCTTGTCCTTCGGGTCGCGTGGAGCCCGAGGTCGCCGAGGTGGGGATGTGCGTTCCCTAATCACAAGGGGAACCTCTTTAGCACGAACCCGCTTCTTTGACGACGGGTCTTCAATCACAGTCTTCGGCCCAAGTCGGGCTCGCACATGCTCGGGTAGCCTATCCCGTGGGCCAAGTCGGTCCTGCACGGCTAGTCTGGGGCCCAGTCTCCTCTCCAAGTCCGTCTGGGGGCTCAACTTCCCCCAAGCACCTTTAGCACTAGACCCTCCAGCTTGAGTCTTAGTCTTCTTCTTCTGTCCTGACATTAGACGAACTAGGGTAGCCGGAGTGTCTCCTTCATCAAAGAACCCTCTATTGTCTTTAGTTTGCTCCCTTCTCAGTAGGTCAAAGGCTTCATCAACCTTCAAAGCGGCTCGGGCCATGGCATCACCTGCTTTAGTCCACTTCACATATGAATCTGAAACCCAGATCGAGTGGCGAGATTTGGAAACGGGCCAGGTATGCCAGGTGTACCATCTCTGCATCCACGTGTCGCACATCACATCAGTCAGTTGGGTAGGGTCACTCACAACTGCTTCAATTTCTGGTATCCGTTGAGCCCGTCCATACTGCCTTAGTATGCGATCCGGGTAAAGATGAACCATTTGCCTAAAAGATAAGATTACTTGGTAACGAGCTCTATCCCTCGGGTCCAAGCCGGTCCAAACATAGATGGGCCACCATGGCACAACCCGTCGAATTAGCCGTCCACCGTGGATTGATAACACCTCGTCCCAATACTTCTGCGTAATCAGACGAGAAAAGTCAATGGCCCGCCTCCTCGTCATCACCTGGTTATGACGATAGTTGCTCGCGTCAAGCGGAGGATCTATCACTGATAGCCTCTCATATAGCCAAATCTGCAAAAGGAAACAAAAGCATGAGTTCCCGAGTCGAAATAGGCATCCGCCTAAGGGCACTCGATCAAGTGCCAGGGTGACTCGATCGAGTGACACCCCTGAAAGCAAACCAGAAGGGTCTTATCGAGGGCACTCGATCGAGTGCCAAGGTGACTCGATCGAGTGCCTACTGCAGCGAGAAAAATCGAAAATCAAGAAATTAAATCGGGAAAATGCAAGGTAATATACCTGCAATAAACGAGTGCTCCCGGTAAGACGAACTGATGAGTCCCTCTTGCGGTTATCCAATCCTTGGATGATTTGACCCGTGATCAGCCAAGCCGGGCTATGCTCTGTCTCCATTAAATCAACCACGGTTAACAGACGGATATGACCCATACATGATAATAAGTCCATGTGACCCTCAAAGGCATATTGTGGACATGACATAGGTCCACCCCGACGCGGCCACGCGCGGGTTTGGTGAGGCGAATGAATCTCCATATAAGATGGTCAAATTGAAATTTAAATCGAAGTTGGAGTCGCCACCGAATTTTATGGTTATTCGGAACCGTTCCAGCCCACTCTATGTCGTAGTGGGCCGTATACAAAATACGGCCCATTTCCGATGTCAGAGTTTATTGGGCTCGTCCCTTTGCAGTTCGATACCGATGCCGACTTGATCGGTTAATCGTATATTGAATGACTCTCGTTGCCAATGGATTCGGACATCCATAAACCACGGTTCTGAGTAAGGGGTGAGGGTACGTGTTGGGAAGTTCACTAAGAACACCCAACCCCGCCCGCACATTAGCGGCCTCTAATAGGATATCGAATGATTTTTTAATACGCGTGTTAGTAATACGATGAATGATATGAAAACATTGTTTTCCTAAGCATGCGAGGAATTGAATGGGTTGCTAAGTCGGTTTAATGCAACTAAAATTAACGTCAAAGTTGTTTTAGCATGTGAGATCCGTTTTAGTATAATAAAACAAAAGATGAAAAAGATGTGAATTTGCTACAAATTAAACAAACGAGTTAGTATCGATTTGTAAATAATAATATAGCAAATAAAATAAACATACGAGATTGAGAAAATAAATATTAATCGAAATCTGAAAAATATTGCTAAAACGATGTTTTATATATAAAAAAACGAAGTTCGAAAAATAATAAAAAAACGAGAAAGGCGCGTGGTGGCAGCTGGCCGCACGGCTCGCCTGGGATGCCGGCGAGTCGCGTGTCAGGCTGATTTCGAGAGCGGTTTTTTGAAAATTCGATGCTTTTATTAAATCGCGTACGAATATTGCATAATTCGTACTCGACTTAATATTTTCGATATTCGTTATATTCGATAATTGACTACGAAATCAATATCAAATACTTCGAATAGTTTTAGAAAAGATATAAATTTTGAAATCGTTTCATAGAATAATAAAATAAAACGAACGAAAAAAAGCTAAAAAGGACTCGGGTTTCAGGCCCGTGCGCGAGTCGCCTGGGTGTGGCGCGACTCGCGTGCGGGTCTGTCCCGGTTTCGTTTTTTTGTTCGAAATTGCTAATTTTGATAAATCGCGTACAAAATATGAATTAATTTATACTCGATTTTATGTTTTCGGTATTCGTCGTACCCGATATTCGATTATGAAATCGATATCGAGTATTCGGAATGAATTAAAAAAAAGTTTTGTAAAAAGAAGTTTGAATGAAAAAAAAACATGTAACGATTTTTAACATCGTCGAGATCTTAATATAATTCTTTTTGATACAATATTCGATTATAGAAAATCGATATCATATTTTTAAGAATGTTCGATATATGAAAATAGTTTTTAATAATATCGATATTAGAAAATAAAAAAACCGACGACCGACCCATAAAAAATAAGACGGACGAGGAGGAGAAGAGAAGAAGAAGGAGAAATCGGGTTTTGTTACACCCTCAACCTACATGCTTCTGTTTACTCGGATCGGGGCTCGTCGGGACGTGGCTTGGGCACAAGAGCGTCGAGTGGATGTCGGTGAGTTGGTGGTGGTTCGGTTCGGGCGTGACGAGTGAAGGGTGTCGGGTATCGGGCCGGTTTCCTTCGGGTTTGTAATATCGGTGTATCGATGCTAAGTGTGTATGATAATGGTTGATGTTGTAGCTGTTGATGATTGATAATGAATGTTAATTGATGTCCTCAAAAAGTGTGTGTGCAAGGGGCTATTTATAGGGAGTTCCCGACCTTGGCTAAGAGAGTTTGAACTACCGTTTAAGATAGGAAACGTAAGAATTCGAAAGGAATGAGGATTCCGCTTTCTTGTGAAGGAAGAAAGGGAACCGGCTGGTAGAGGGCTGCTCGGCCGAGTGTTTGCACTCGGTCGGGTGTTTGAATCGGTTTTCGGATAGGATTCCTACTTGAGATCGAATTCCATCCTTAAACGTATTTGTTTAATATTTCGCGAAGCTGATTTTTCGTAGGATTAGAGTTCGAATCAGCCGTGTGAGGTGTCACGGCTGACTCACGCACCTCGGGAATATTTTTGACGAATTTTGACTCGGTCGTTAAAAGACGGTTTTACCCCTGGTGTCGGAATCGACCCAAACTAGTCTTATTTGACTCGAAACGACCTACTGGGCCTGATTTTGAGGTTGGTTTTGCGAGATATGTACTCCATAATGAGCCCAAGCCAAATGCCAATGATTTTGAGCCCGTTTCTGAGTATTTAAAGCACGTTTGCGTCCGATCATCATCGGGTGTTTGTCGGAAACTGCTATAGACACCTGGCGGTCAAAATGTGGGTGTCTACAGAGCCCCCACTCTGACTGAGGCTTGGACAAGGCGAAAGTCAGAGTAGCTACCAGGCAAATCAAAGATTAGACCTGGCAGACTTCCGGTCGGGTCGTTTAAGGTCCATTAGACCTGCGTTGAGGGCCCGCCGGCCGGAGACTAGAAATGTACCTGAATTGACGATGATGCTCCGTGGGGAATCCGACTTGTCGTATAAGTCTATGCCGCTGGGGAGTTGATTGCACGGTTTTGCTTGAGTCGTCCTGTATAATGATTTATGCAAAGTTTGCATGTAACACATTTTTTTAGAAGAAATGACTCGTGCTGGGGAATAAAAAATTGAAGAGGATTTTTTGAAATTTTGAATTTGGAAGAATTTTTGAAAATAAGGTATTTTGACTCTGAGAAGGAATAGGAATGCTCGGGATGACTTGGCTAGATCCTAGGAAAAAGGCCTGTATGTTAAATCCCTTGGGATTAGGAATCCCAAAGTGAGGAGGAGAATCTGATTTCATGCTATAAATAGCCTCTCCCTGCTCACAATTTATTCATAACTCACACTTCTCTTCTCCCTTCAAAGAAAAACAAGCCTTGAGAAACTTATTTCTTCTTTTTTTAGAAATTCAATCATGGGTATCGATCGATTAGTCAGAATGTTGCAAGATTGGTCCCGAATTTTCAGAGATGCTGATAAAGTTATTTTAAACCAGAATGGCGTCACCCAGCTGTCCACAATCCGCCAGATGCAAGTGGATCGTCACTTTTTGGATGCTTGCATGTCCTATTGGGATGATACCTATCATGTTTTTAGGTTTCCTCGGGGCGAAATCTGTCCCCTTCCTGAGGAAATAGCTGTTGTAGGAGGGTGGAACCCCATTCTTCGTCCTGCTATCCCCTTTTCAGTTCATGATCCAAGGAGGAAATTAAGAGAATTTTTAGGGCTTTCTCATATGGAGGTGTCCCGTATGCTGGAAGGAAATACAGTCTCCTTGATCGACCTGGCTGAAAAATTTATGAATCCAAATGACGTTCGGGCCAGGCCGGCATATAGCCGTAGGGCCTTTACTTTTTGCATGCTTCATGTCTACGCTTTTGAATGCCATATGGATTGGCTATCTTGTATGGGCCATGTTAGACTTCTCGCCGTAGCGGATCAAATGGAGATAGAGCATAGCCCAGCTTGGCTGATTACTGGGGTGATTATCCAAGGCTTAGATAATCGTAAGAGGGATCCATCGATCAGGCTGTCCGGTAGCACCCGTCTTCTACAGGTAGGCTGATTTTTTTTCGAATTTCGCAATTTTTGATTTTTTTTCAATTTCCGATTTTTCGGTCTTCGATGTTTTCGTGGTTTTTTCTTGATTTTCCCGTTTTTCTCGGTTTTTTTTTCGAAAAATTTTTTTGCGATTTTTTTTTTTTTTTACGACTTTGACTTTTCGCGCTTTTGACTTTTCAGCTATGGCTTTTTGAGAGGCTATCGATCTTGGATCCTCCTCTAGATGTAAGCCAATATCGCCCGAATCAAGTGATGACAAGAAGAAGGACCGTTGACTTTTCTCGTCTTACTACCCAAAAATTATGGGACGAGCTGTTGTCTTTCCATGGAGGCCCATTGATCCGTTGGACCGTACCTTGGTGGCCCATTTACGTCTGGACCGGGTTAGAATTGCGAGATAGGGCCCGTTATCAACTGATCCTATCTTTTAGGCAGACGATTCATCTTTATCCCGATCGCATACTTAGGCAATATGGTCGGGCCCAGAGAATTCCGGAAATCGAGGCGGTCGTGAGTGAATCTACTCAGCTAACGGACGTGATGTATGACATTTGGTTGCAAAGATGGTATACCCGGCACACTTGGCCCGTTTCTAAAGCTTCTCCCTCGATCTGGGTATCAGATTCTTATACGAAGTGGACCCAGGCAGACTCCGCTAAAGCTCGTGCTGCTTTAAAGACTGACGAGGCCTTTGACTTGCTGTGCCGAGAACAGGCTAAAGATAATCGAGGTTTCTTTGATGATAGTGATACCCCGGCTACGATGGTCCGACTGATGTCAGGCCAGAAAGGGAAGGCTAAGACTTCGACTAAAGGGTCCAGCACTAAGGTACATGGGGGAAGATGAGCCCCCGGACGGACTTAGAAAGGAGACTCGGTCCAAGACTGGCAGCTAAGGACCGACTTGGTCCTCGGGATAGACTTCCCGAGCACGTACGAGCTCGGATCGAACCGGTGCAGGAGAAACCAAAGTCGAAGAAGCGGGTTCGAGTAAAGGAAGTTCCACTTGTGATTAGGGAACGTTCGCCCCCACCTCGTCGGCCTCGGGATCCGCGTGACCCGAAAGATAATGGGAAGGGAAAAATGTACGAGTAGTCTCCTAAATTTTATTATGTAAGTATTACTACTATTTTTGTGTGACTTTTGTTGTTTATTTTTGCGTGAGGCATTTTTTTTGAAATAATAAAAGACATATTAGTGAAAACCGTTCATGTCTTTTCGTTATTGCAGTGGTTGTACCCTTTTGAGGGGTTGCCTACGTATCCACCATTAGTGGAATCAAACCGACCGTAGTTCAGACATAGATTTTTGCAATTTTCGAAATACATCAAGACTATTAGTTCGAGATGTGCGACAGTAGGATCAGTAATCCTAACTCATTGACTTGCTTAATTTTTGAAAGTTTTGTAAAAAAAAGATAAACTTTTAGCAAATGACATTGAGATAAGGTTAGGGGTAGTAGCGCTTCAACTGGTCCAAGTTGGTTGGGTTGACAAATTCATTCCCATCCAAGTCTGTCAGCATTACTGCTCCTCCTGATAAAACCTTCTTCACTAAATACGGTCCGGCCCAATTAGGTTTGAATTTTCCTCTTGGGTCGACTAGTAGCAAAGCCCGGACAGATTTTAGGACTAGATCGCCCTCTTTGATATTTCTGGGCCTAACCCTTTTGTTGAAAGCCCGTTTTATCCTTTTTTGATATATCTGGATATTGTTGAGGGCTCGGGATCGTCGTTCGTCCAAGAGAATCAACGAGTCATATCGGGCTTGGACCCAATCTACTTCAGGTACTTGACTTTCGAGTAGAATCCTTAGAGATGGTACCTCAAGCTCGACTGGCTGGACCGCCTCCATCCCATATGTCAGATAGTATGGAGTTGCTCCGGTTGCGGTGCGGATTGAGGTCCGGTATCCCCATAAAGCGAAAGGGATTTTATCGGGCCAATCCTGGTAATTATCAGTCATCTTTTTAAGTATGCTGACAATTGTTTTGTTAGCTGCCTCTACCGCTCCATTTGTTTGAGGACGGTAAGGTGATGACGTATGCCTTTGAATCTTATATTTTGCTAGCAAAGTAGCGGTTTCGGCTTGGAAATGGGTCCCGTGATCACTTATGAATTCGTGCGGGATCCCGTATCGGCATATAATTTTATCTTGGATAAATTTTACAACGTTCTTGGCGTTCAAGACACGATATGACTCGGCTTCAACCCATTTAGTAAAATAGTCAATAGCTACTAGAATAAAGCAGTGACCCTCCGTCCCGGAAGGGTTCACTTTCCCGATTATATCAATTCCCCATGTTGAAAATGGCCATGGTGATGTCATAGTATATAACAGGGATGACGGCATATGCTGGACGTTGCCGAAAATCTGACAGTTGTGACAGTGCTTGACAATTAACTGACAGTCGGTTTCCATGCTATTCCAATAGTACCCGAGTCTGGCGATTTTTCGAGCTAGCATATGGGCATTCATATGCGGGCCGTTCTCACCATCGTGTACCTCGGCCATGACCTTTTCGGCCTGTGTTTTATCAATGCATAGGAGTAAAGCCCCCTGTGCCGTCTTTTTGTACAATTGTCCCTCATCCGTGCGGATGAACTGAGTGGCCCATCTTCGTAGGGCTTTCTTGGCCCGGTTTTCAGATCCCGGGGGATATTCTCCCGACGTCAAGTAGGTAAGAACAGCCTGGTACCAAGGTTCTGGGTCAGTTATTTCGATGTCTTGGATAGCGCTGATATATGCCGGCTCGGACCGTCTTTCGACGCAGATCGGCATGCTGGTCAGATGTTCCGGGATATTCAGTAAAGATGCTAATTTGGATAGCGCATCTGCAAACTGGTTTTCTTCCCGGGGTAAGTAAATGTACTCCACCTTTTGAAACTGATTTTCAAGAACCCTTACTCGCGCTTGGTAAGCTACGAGATTTGCGTTCCGAGTTTTCCATTTCTGGAGTGCTTGATTAATGACTAATGAGGAGTCACCGTGGACCCGGAGGTTTGTTACTCCTAAATCAGCGGCGGCTTGCAACCCGTGAATGCATGCTTCATATTCGGCTGCGTTATTAGTCACATCGAAATCTAACTTGATGGATAACGGGGTGTGCTCCCCTTGTGGTGAGATTAGTAAAATCCCGACACCAAATCCTCGAAAGTTGGATGCCCCATCAAAATATAGATCCCATGTCTCCGTGTCGGTATGGAATATATCTTCGTCAGGGAAGGCCCAAGTATCGGTATATCCCTCTTCAGATATCGGACTATCGGCGAGGAACTCGGCCACTACCCGGCCCTTGATGGCTTTTAACGGTACGAACTTGAGGTCGAACTCAGCTAGCATCAAAGTCCATCTAGATATTCTACCGTTAAGGATAGGCTTTTCGAACAGATACTTGATAGGATCCATTCTTGATAGTACGTGCACTTCGTGGCTAAGCATGTAATGTCGGAGCTTTTTAGTGGCCCAAACTAGAGCTAGACACGTCTTTTCAAGCATCGTGTACTTGCATTCGTACTCTAGGAACTTTTTACTTATGTAGTAAATGGCTCGTTCTTCTGAGTCGACTGTCTGGGCTAGCATAGCCCCCATGGCTGTCTCGGTCATTGTCAGATATAACGACAAAGGCAGACCGTGCTGAGGTGGCATTAATACCGGCGGAGATGACAAAATCTCTTTAATCTTATCGAATGTTGCTTGACATTTGTCGTCCCACAGTACCCGTTCTCCTATCTTCAGTTTTTTGAAAATGGGCTCACATACCATGGTTAGCTTTGAAATGAACCTGCAGATATATTGGACTTTTCCGAGAAACCCCCTAATCTCCTTTACGGTTTTAGGCGGCCGCATCTCGGTAATGGCCTTGATTTTGGCTGGGTCAACCTCGATGTCGCGCTGGCTGACGATATGGCCCAGTAATTTGCCCGATGTTACCCCGAAACTGCATTTTTGAGGGTTTAACCTCATGTTGTATTTGCGTAGTCGGGTGAAGAACTTCCTAAGGGCCGGAATATGCCCGCTTCGTTCTTTGGACTTAACGATCATATCGTCCACGTAGACCTCTACTTCCTTATGCATCATGTCATGTAGTAAGGTAGTGGCGGTCCGTTGATAAGTGGCACCTGCGTTGATAAGCCCAAATGGCATAACAGTGTAACAGTAAGTCCCCCAAGGTGTAGTGAAGGTGGTCTTACTCATGTCTTCTTTTGCCATTTTGATCTGATTGTATCCAGCGTACCCGTCCATAAAGGATAGAAGGGCATGGTCGGCCATGTTGTCCACCAGTATGTCGATGTGTGGCAACGGGAAATCGTCTTTCGGGCTGGCATTATTAAGGTCCCGGAAATCTACACAAACTCGTACCTTTCCGTCTTTTTTGGGTACCGGTACGATATTTGCAACCCAGTCTGGATATTCAGACACTTGGATAAAGCTCGCTTTGAATTGTTTGTCAACTTCTTCTTTTACTTTGAGAGACCATTCGGGCCTCATTCTTCGGAGTTTTTGCTTTACCGGCTTACACCCGTCTTTGATGGGTATACGGTGTTCGGCTATCTCCCGGTCTATTCCCGGCATGTCCTTGTAGGACCATGCGAAGACGTCTTTGAATTCATGGAGGAGAACTGTGAATTGTTACTTCTCCTTGGGGTCTAGGGATAAACCTAACTTAAGCATCTGAGGCTCTAAAGGGGTTCCTACATTGATGGAATCGGTTTCTTCGATCACCGGATCTCGGGACTCCCTTTGTTCGAGTTGCTCGACTAGATGCTGAGGTAGTGGTACCTGTTCGTCGGGTTTCTCAATGTCATTGCAAATAAAGTTTTTGAAAATGTTTTGAAAATAAGACAAGTCGTAAGCAGAACGGTTATCGTTATTATTGATAGAGAGCTTTGAAAATAGCTCAAAGAGAGCTGCCATCTGATCGCTGGTCAGAGGCGGTATGGGGAGTGCTCTCGGGACAGATTCCGAGACTCCCTGAGGTACAGCTAAAGGAAAAGGGGTTACAGACTCGACCCTAGTGCTGGACCTTCTAGACCTAGACTCAGACTCCGACTCTGACTCTGACTCGGACTCGGATTCGGACTCGTCGCCCTGCATGTCTCCTTCGCCAGTACTGAGCTTGTAGACTCGACCCTCGCTGTCGGTCCACTTGATCGTCTTCCTCCAAGCCCTCTTTCCAGTGTCAGCACCTACTTCAGAGATTAGTTTGGTTGGATCGAACTTGCTGCTATGGAGGATCAGGTTGACTAATTCCTCCTTAGGGGTTGGGATTGTCTTGCTGTCCCCAAACAAGAGCCCCAGCATGGGCTCGGCTTGGTTCGAATCCTCCTTTGATTCGGCCTGAATGAGAGCAAAGATATCATCTGGGATGAAATTGACCTCAGGATAGGTTATAGTGGGCTGGTAAAGACCCGTCTGGACAGCTCCGAATACCGGAGTGACAAAGTGATCGCTCAGTCTTGGGCTGTAAGGGTCCAAGTAGGTACCCTTGAGAATATTGCAGGCCTTTTGGATGCCGGCCCGGACCATATTTTCCGGGGTTAAGGCGTACCCCAAACCGAACTTCGAATCTTCATCGCTTAACACATCGATGATCTTGCCAGCAGGGAGACCAAGCCTTGAAGTAGCCCCCGGTAAGTAGCCCAAATTTTGCAACATTGTGTCGATGCTGGTAGTGAAATAGGGCCTAAAGAGATACTCTTCGTTGATCATTCCCACAAAATTGAAGCCTCGTGGGTCTATTGAGCCAGCCGTGTTGCAGCTTGACACGGCTATGGGAGTAGCTTCGAGGGTGATGACCCCGTCTTGCAAAGGTAGCTTGACCTTCCTGTGAAGAGTGGAGGATACGGCTTTAACCGCATGGATCCAAGGCCTTCCAAGTAGCAGATTGAAAGATGAAGTGACATCGATCACTTGGAATTCTAGCTCTTTTTCAATTGGGCCTGTTATGATGGTCTGCTTGACAGCCCCAGCAACTGATTTTGGGCTTCCATCGAAAGCCTGGATAGTTTGTGCAGTAGGAAGATAGTCAGTCTCGGTAATGCCTAGAGCCTTTGCAGTCCTTAAGGGAAGGACGTTCACAGCTGACCCGTCATCGATTAGGGTCATGGGTAGACTTGCCTTGACAAATCACCGTGATATATAGGGCCAGGTTGTGGGTGGCCCCAAATGGTGGCAGATCAGATTCAGAGAAGGTGATAAGTGGGCCTTCTTCTTTGGGCTTGCCCTTGAGATGAGACAGGATAGTGGCTACCATTTCAGTGGGGGTAACCGACGAGTCTACCTTGATTTCATCGAGAGCCTTAGTAAGTGCTGCCCGATGTTCTTGAGAACTAACCAGAAGCTGCCATATGGTAAGGTCAGTTCGGACCCTCTTTAGTTGCTTGACTAGGGCCGTGTCGGTGTCTGGCTCTTCAGGTGCGGATTCCGTCTTGGATGGTTCAGTGACGGATCCCGGGGTTGAAGGTCCGACCGTGATGACATGGGTACCGGCCAAGGCTTTGGTTTTGGCCTTCCGGATCTCTTCAGCCGTGATGGGGACAGTCTCCCCCTTAGCCAGGTAAACATCATCTTCATCGTCATTCCATATCCCGTTGATTTGGGGAATGAAAGGGGAAATGAGATGAGTGCAATCGATTATTTCTCCAGTAGAAATGGAGTGAGTAGCAAGAGGGTTGTTTTTGTTACTGGGCTTATTGCAGGGTAATGGTATCTTCCCACTCTCGATCAGATCTTGAATGAGATGCTTTAGCTTCCAGCATTTTTCGGTGTCATGCCCGTTGCCCTGGTGATAGCGGCAATAGGTCTGAGAGTTGTAGCTTTTGGACCGCTTCTCGACAGGGACCTCTGGCAGTGGGCCTATAGGTTGGATCAGGCCTTTAGAATATAGCCTTTGTAAGGCGTCGGCATAAGTAGTCCCTATGTCCGTGAATACTCGGGCTGGAGTATTCTTTTTGGTTGAGGTGTCTAGCAAATTAACCTCGTCGAAGATGCTTCGGGCCGCACTTGTAGTTGCGGGCTTACCAGAAGATGAACTGGCTCCTTGATAACCCTTTGTAGAGGCCTTAGTAAGGCTCTCTAACCTTAGATCGTCTTCGATTCTTGTACCCATCTCGGTTAAGGTGGCGAAATTGGGTATGATAGCGTACCGGAGGTGGACCCGGTAAGATGGGAGGAGATTTTTCACAAAGGCCTCCACTAATACCTTTTCGCTGGGCTTGTCGACCAGCTTGACACTTTCGGCCCTCCACCTTTGGAGGTATTTGGTGAAACCCTCCTTTGGCTCTTGGGCCATGACCTCGAGAGTACGCATGGTTGTTTGGATTTGCGCATTGTCGGCGTAGTTCCGAGCGAATTCCGTTGCTACGTCGTCCCATGATTTGTATTTTTTGGAGTCGAGCTTATAAAACCAAGCCTTCGGGTGCTTCTCTAACGAGGAAGCGAACAGATGCTTGAACATGTCGGACTTGACATCTTTAAGGCCATAAACTCTTTGAAGGCCCGGATATGTAATACCGGGTCTTCGGTTCCGTCGAACATCGGGAGGCCTGTCAAGTTGAGATTGGCAGGCAGTTGGTCGGTCAGGGGAGAATAGGTTCGAGCATTCTCCGTATGGATCGAGTTATGGGTCGACAAGTGGACATGCTCTTGTAGCTTGAGGACCGCGTTGGTCAATTCGGCTAATGGGCCCTTAGTTTCGTCTTCATCACTCGACCTATCCTGTTCTATGGCGCTAACCCGGGTAACAATGGCGATCTGGTCACCCCTGATTTGGTCGAGTTGTTCTTGGATCTTGGCCAATGCGGCGTTCAGTTGATCAATTGAGTCCTTAGTCATGGTTCGGGTGTGAGGTGGCCTGTCTGTAAGAACACCACGTAATCAGCGACTAGCCCAAATCATAGAACTAAAGTACATCCCGAGCAAGGAAAAGGGAAACTAGAGAGGAAACGACTCGGAAAAGACATCTAGACGGATGACTCGTGAGAGGTGGGCCTCCTTTAGGATCCAGCTGTGTGGGTTGGGCCCTGTTTGAAAGGAGGTTCACGTGAGACATTCCCCAGACTTCTAGACTCGATTGTGTAGACGGGCCGACCTTTGTAGGAGTATGTCCTACGTAGGTGGGCCTTGCCTTAGTCTAATAAGGCGGACTGGGATAGGGAGGAAACCCGTGATATAAGATCGACGGAGTTTCGACGCTAGAAGACTCGACGACTTAAGACACGACCCGACACTGCTAAATATGGGAATTCCTAAGAAAAGGAAGGCTTTGAAATTGATTTTTGAAAGCCCGAGTAAAATCGGGAAGAGGAGCCCGACCCTTTTTTTCGAAAAAGAAAACGGAAAGGCGGGCCGGGGAGGGTGTTGAAAGTTCGAAAATATTTCGAGTTTTAAAATGGGCATAATACCGGCTAAAAATAGGCTATTTTGAGTAAAATCGTGGATCCTAAATTCGGTATATGTCCCGGGTTTTGAAATTGGATATTTTGAAAAGGATGCTATTTTGAAAAAGACGTTTTTTGAAAAACGGCTTGTAAATCAGGTAGCACGTAGTCATGGAAACAGTATAACGACGCCATGTATGCTCTAATTCTAAGTCTCGGTCAGTCTGAAAAGGTCTATACCAGCGTACACAGCCTATCGAGAATCGGGGCGGACTTCCTAAGTCGAGTTGAGCTTAGAACATGCCGTAAAACACATACGAATCGGCTAATGGACACCTTCGACATATCCAATTTGGACTACATCGATAGCATAGTGGGACGTCGGTCACCAGTACCGGCCCGGGAAAATACGGGGTTATGCATGAACCGTAAAACTAAAACGCGTATTGTACTCGTCAAACGATTTCTATTCGAGTCTCACCCTGAGGATGCTGAAGGTCAGTAACGTATCAGCTAATCCCCAGCGGAGTCGCCAAATTGTGGACATGACATAGGTCCACCCCGACGCGGCCACGCGCGGATTTGGGGAGGCAAATGAATCTCCATATGAGATGGTCAAATTGAAATTTAAATCGAAGTTGGAGTCGCCACCGAATTTTATGGTTATTCGAAACCATTCGCGCCCACTCTATGTCGTAGTGGACCGTATACAAAATACGGCCCATTTACGATGTCGGAGTTTATTGGGCTCGTCCCTTTGCAGTTCGATACCGATGCCGACTTGATCGGTTAATCGTATATTGAATGACTCTCGTTGCCAATGGATTCGGACATCTGGAAACCACGGTTCTGAGTAAGGGGTGAGGGTACGTGTTGGGAAGTTCACTAAGAACACCCAACCCCGCCCGCACATTAGCGGCCTCTACTAGGATATCGAATGATTTTTTAATACGCGCGTTAGTAATACGATGAATGATATGCAAACATTGTTTTCCTAAGCATGCGAGGAATTGAATGGGTTGCTAAGTCGGTTTAATGCAACTAAAATTAACGTCAAAGTTGTTTTAGCATGTGAGATCCGTTTTAGTATAATAAAACAAAAGATGAAAAAGATGTGAATTTGCTACAAAATAAACAAACGAGTTAGTATCGATTTGTAAATAATAATATAGCAAATAAAATAAACATACGAGATCGAGAAAATAAATATTAATCGAAATCTGAAAAATATTGCTAAAACGCTGTTTTATATATAAAAAAACGAAGTTCGAAAAATAATAAAAAAACGAGAAAGGCGCGTGGTGGCAGCTGGCCGCGCGGCTCGCCTGGGATGCCGGCGAGTCGCGTGTCGGGCTGATTTCGAGAGCGGTTTTTTGAAAACTCGATGCTTTTATTAAACCGCGTACGAATATTGCATTATTCGTACTCGACTTAATATTTTCGATATTCGTTATATTCGATAATTGACTACGAAATCAATATCAAATACTTCGAATAGTTTTAGAAAAGATATAAATTTTGAAATCGTTTCGTAGAATAATAAAATAAAACGAACGAAAAAAGGCTAAAAAGGACTCGGGTTTCAGGCCCGTGCGCGAGTCGCCTGGGTGTGGCGCGACTCGCGTGCGGGTCTGTCCCGGTTTCGTTTTTTTGTTCGAAATTGCTAATTTTGATAAATCGCGTACAAAATATGAATTAATTTATACTCGATTTTATGTTTTCGGTATTCGTCGTACCCGATATTCGATTATGAAATCGATATCGAGTATTCGGAATGAATTAAAAAAAAGTTTTGTAAAAAGAAGTTTGAATGAAAAAAAAACATGTAACGATTTTTAACATCGTCGAGATCTTAATATAATTCTTTTTGATACAATATTCGATTATAGAAAATCGATATCATATTTTTAAGAATGTTCGATATATGAAAATAGTTTTTAATAATATCGATATTAGAAAATAAAAAAACCGACGACCGACCCATAAAAAATAAGACGGACGAGGAAGAGAAGAGAAGAAGAAGGAGAAATCGGGTTTTGTTACACCCTCAACCTACATGCTTCTGTTTACTCGGATCGGGGCTCGTCGGGACGTGGCTTGGGCACAAGAGCGTCGAGTGGATGTCGGTGAGTTGGTGGTGGTTCGGTTCGGGCGTGACGAGTGAAGGGTGTCGGGTATCGGGCCGGTTTCCTTCGGGTTTGTAATATCGGTGTATCGATGCTAAGTGTGTATGATAATGGTTGATGTTGTAGCTGTTGATGATTGATAATGAATGTTAATTGATGTTCTCAAAAGTGTGTGTGCAAGGGGCTATTTATAGGGAGTTCCCGACCTTGGCTAAGAGAGTTTGAACTACCGTTTAAGATAGGAAACGTAAGAATTCGAAAGGAATGAGGATTCCGCTTTCTTGTGAAGGAAGAAAGGGAACCGGCTGGTAGAGGGCTGCTCGGCCGAGTGTATGCACTCGGTCGGGTGTTTGAATCGGTTTTCGGATAGGATTCCTACTTGAGATCGAATTCCATCCTTAAACGTATTTGTTTAATATTTTGCGAAGCTGATTTTTCGTAGGATTAGAGTTCGAATCAGCCGTGTGAGGTGTCACGGCTGACTCACGCACCTCGGGAATATTTTTGACGGATTTTGACTCGGTCGTTAAAAGACGGTTTTACCCCTGGTGTCGGAATCGACCCAAACTAGTCTTATTTGACTCGAAACGACCTACTGGGCCTGATTTTGAGGTTGGTTTTGCGAGATATGTACTCCATAATGAGCCCAAGCCAAATGGCAATGATTTTGAGCTCGTTTCTAAGTATTTAAAGCACGTTTGCGTCCGATCATCATCGGGTATTTGTCGGAAACTGCTATAGACACCTGGCAGTCAAAATGTGGGTGTCTACACATATACATGGAGCATGCAAAAAGAAAAGGCCCTACGGCTATGAACTGATCTCACCCGGACATCATGCGGGTTCATAAACTTCTCAGCCAGGTCAATCAAGGAAACCGTGTTGTCATCCTGGGTCATTCGAGACACTTCATTGTGGGAGAGGCCTAAGAATTCTCGAAGCTTCCTCCTCAAGTCATAGACCGAATACGGGACGGCGGGACGAAGCATTGAGTTCCATCCTCCTACAGCTGCAATCTCCTCAGGTAAAGGGCAGACTTCGCCCCGAGGAAAGGCAAAGACATGATATATGTCGTCCCAGTAAGCCAAGCATGCGTCCAAGAAATAGAGGTCAACCACTATCTGACGGAACGGGTACAGCTGAGTTATGCCCATCTGGTTCAAGACCACCCTATCAGCATCCCTAAATTGTCGGGACCATGCCTGCAGCATAGTGCTCAACCTGTCGATTCCCATACTAGATTTTCTTAAGAGGATAAAGAGACTTTCTTTTTGCCTCAAGGGAAATAAAGAGATTTTCTTTTGATTTGTGATGGGAATTATGGAGGAATCAAGAGCAAAAGGGGGCCATATATAGCATTAGCCTTGCAAACCTCTTTCCATATCACCTTTGGGAAAAGTTTCCTAATTCTAATCAGAATCAACCCATAAGCCTAGTCCCGATACTAGCACGGAAATATTCATCCCGAACTTTATTAATTTCTTTAGGAGTCAATCCTTTCTCAAAAATTTCCAAATTTCAAAAATTCAAAAATTTCAAAAATTCAAGCTTTCGAAAATCATTTTCCCCAGCACGAGTCATTTTACCACCTACGTGTTACATGCATTTTTATGTGACTAATACAGATATGACTCATACAGGGACATGCAACCCACTCAATCTCCCCAGCATTCTCACGGGATGGGCCTACACACAGGCGCACCCAGGACTTACGCGACAAGTCCAAATGCCCCACGGAGTATTATCATCAGCCCAGGTATGATTTCTATCTTATGGCTGGCGAGCCCTTCACGCAAGTCTAATGGACTATAAACGACCCGAACGGAAGTCTACCAGGTCTTAACGGGCTTGGTAGCTACTCTGACTTTCGCCTTGTCCAAGCCTCAGTCAAAGTGGGGGCTCTGTAGACACCCACATTTTGACTGCCAGGTGTCTATGGCAGTTTCCAAAAAACACCCGATGATGATCGGACGCTAACGTGTTTCTACGCGCTCGGATACGGGCTCAAATCCATTAGTCGCTGGCTAACACACTTACGGAGTACAAACCTCGCAAAATCAACCTCAAATCCAGGCCCAGTGGATCATTCCGAGTCAAACAAGACTAATTTGAGCCAAAACCGACACCGGAAATAAAACCGACTTTTTGCGATTGGGTCAACCCTGGTCAAAGTCGTTTCCGAGACACACAAAACAGCCCCTCACATCATCAAAAGTCCAAGTCAAACACAAAACCCATCAAACATCCAAAGTCAAGGTCCAAATGACTGACCCACGCGACCCAGCTAGGCCACTCGATCGAGTGACCCACCCACTCGATCGAGTGGGCCTGTTTCGATCCCGGTTGCAGGCGTAACGGGCCACTCGACCGAGTTAGCCACCTACTCGGTCGAGTAACCCTAAACCGGGTGCCCTAGCAATGCCTATATATACACCCCATGCAACACAACCCTACACATCTTTATACAACCTCAAGAACCCTAATCTCGACACACAATCAAACCCTAACCCTAGTACTAGGAGTCAAAAACCCGAACCACCACAACTCAATTTACATACTCGAACTCCCGTGCAATCCGTCACTACGAGTCCCGTCCGAGCTAAGAAACATGTAGGTTGAGGGTGACAATTCCCGTTCTTCTTTTTTTCCTTTTTCTCGCGCGTCGTGCATCGTTATCACTATCGTTTTTTTTATTTTTTTTATTGTATACGTATATTCATCGATTCCGACATCAATTTTCAAAATAAATACTTTTCTTTATAAGGGTCGAAACCCGTTGATGCGGATCCGACATCAAACAATTCGCAAGAATTAATTGCGATGTCGGGATGCAGAGGGGACCAAGTCTTTCAATTCTAGCATAGCGTCAAACTCTTAGATCCGATGCTAATTTCATAATTAGAGATCGAATCTAATGATATCGTCAAATAATTCAATCAATTCGATTTTTTGTTGATGCTAACGTAGATGTCACGTTGCAGTTATGACACTACAAACGCGGAGAGAAATCCATATCGTTTTGATTGACTTAAAACGACTCAAATCAATTTTCTTTATTTTTCGTCTTAGTATTTCATATCGATTCCCTAATCGCATATGAGATACAAACGAGTATTCAAATTTAGAATCGAGTATAAATCCCATAATATTTATACCCGATTCGACAAAAGTCAATGATTCATAAAATCCGAATTGAGCATAAATCGTACAATATTTATGTTCGATTCGGTAAAATCATCGAATTATCAAAAATCAAAAGCAATTTCGAAACTGATACAAAATTGCGAGCGAACCCTAGTTCGTACAGGGGGCATTCGACCGAGTGCCTAGCCCACTCGGTCGAGTGGCACCCCAAAACCGAGACAGAAGGGTCTGAATGACCTCCACTCGGTCGAGTCTCGCAATGACTCGATCAAGTGGCGATGTACTCGGCCGAGTTCGTCTATAACTCGACCGAGTAAGGTCCAAAATCAGAGGCAGAAACCCTTTTCAAGGGTCCACTCGGTCGAGTTCCGCAATGACTCGGTCGAGTGGCCCCTTATCACGACAATACCGTGAGCCTTACATACCCTTTTAGTCTCGGTCGATTTTTTTTTATGACTTATGTCAACACGTGTTAATCCATCACGTGAAAGCCTCACTTTTCAAAAACCATATGTCGTCATATTTACATCATCTCATCTCATCTAATAATTCGCAAATCGTTGTTATCATAATATTGTTACTAATCGTTTGCTACTTTCCTTGTTGATTTATCGTTTGTTTTAAAGTACTGAAACGAACCCACATGCTAAAATTCCACTTTGACGTAGAATTAATTGCATTACATTGACATAGAAACCCTTTCAATTTCATTCACATGTTTAGGGAAAGATCATCTTTGCATATCATTTTTCCGTTTTACTAACACGCGTATTAGAAAGTCATTCGAATTCTAAGTAGAAGCCGCTAAAGTGCGGGCGGGGTTGGGTGTCCTTTGTGGGCTTCCCAACACGTACCCTCACCCCTTACTCAGAACCTCGGTTTCCGGATGCCCGAAACCGTTGGCGCACGAGAGTCATTCAATACACGATATCCGATAATGTCGGTATCGGGATCAAATGCAAAGGGACGAGCCCAATAAACTCTGACATCGGAAATGGGCCGTATTTTGTATACGGCCCACTACGACATAGAGTGGGCTCGAATGGTTCCGAATAACCATAAAATTCGGTGGCGACTCCACATAGACCTAAATTTCAATTCGATCCATTCTCATATGGAGATTCATTCGCCTACCCAAACCCGCGCGTGGCCGCGTCGGGGTGGACCTATATATGTCATGTCCACACTAGTATAGACTCGACCCTTAGGAAACCCCCATCTAGACATCAAACACGACACTTCAAACCTTATGTCATACTCTGTTCCCTGTGGACCGACCTCGACTTACCACGATTACTCTAGTAGTTTTGTGTTATTCCGAGTCTATAAATATCGTTTGATCCCCCGTCCTTCGTTAACGACTGATCCGATTGGGAGGCAATCAACATCTCCTATGTCGTCCAACAGGTTTGCCTATTTATGCACGCCCTTCTCGAGAGCCTCACTTTCAGTTTCTCAAGCGTATTCTTCGCTATGTCAAGGGCACTCTCACTCATGGGCTCCGCATTATGAAATCTGTCTGCGATAAACTCACCGCTTACTCCGACGCTGATTGGGCCGGTTGTCCCGACTTCCGTCGCTCCACTTCCGCTTATTGTGTGTTTCTCGGTGACAATTTGCTCTCATGGTCCTCAAACGGCAACCTACTGTTTCCCGCTCAAGTGCTAAAGCAGAATACAGAGGCGTCGCTAATGTCGTCGCCGAGACGTGTTGGCTTCGCAATTTACTTCTCGAGCTTCATGTTCCTCTATGGCATGCCACCGTTGTCTATTGTGACAATATCTCGGCCGTGTACCTCTCAGGCAACCCGGTCCAACATCAACGAACCAAACACATTGAAATTGACATTCATTTTGTTCGCGAGAAGGTTCGCCTTGGTTTGGTCCGTGTTCTCCACGTTCCCGCCGACTATCACTATGCCGATATTTTCAAAAAGGGTTTGCCCAGGTACCTGTTTACCCATTTTCGGTCCAGCCTGAACGTCCGTTCTCCTACCGTTCCGACTGCGGGGGTGTCTTCGTAAATATAATGTAATTATTGTCCGTCTCTTCATATTCGTAATTAGTGTAGCTAACTCTTGATTTACCGTGTAATTAGTAGAGCTAGTAATATTCGTTATTGTATCTAGTTCTCCACTCGGCTTTATATACCGAAGTGTAATAGCTTGTTAGATTATCGAATTAACCGTTTATCAGCCTTGTTTTTAATTAGTTTGACGTGCTAGTTTATTAATACTCACTTGATAATCTTAGGTTGGATAGAAATAGAATAAAATAAATTAGGATAATTGTGGAAGAAAATAGATAAAGTAGTACTCGGTATGTATGTATTTTAGATTGATTGACTGAAATGTTGGGCGGGTCCCTTAAATTAACGCTTGAATTGGAAGGTTAGAAAGAGTCGTGAAAAGAAATTAGAAAGGGACACGGTAAGGATGATTAGTCTGGTCAAATGACTTAAAAATGCCACCCTTGTCATTTTGCTAAAGTAAACCCAACCCCCAATAATCTAGGGCCTCCATTTAACTTCTCGATTATCGCAAATTTGACAATCATAGTCAAATATTACCCACGTACAAAACATTATTTTTAGAGCATTATAATTTTATTTTATCTAATAATATGAATGATATTTGATCTATTATAACTATACGAAGACAACTGATTATTTGCTAAGTACTTACTCTCGCGAATATAATGTTGAACATCAGAACATCCAGGCGTTATACTACTCTGACTTATATAATATAATCAACATAATTTTGTAGAGAGAGAGATAGAGAGAGAGAGAGCGAGGGAGGGTCATCATTATCTTAGTTTAGCAAGAAAGAATCGCCCGTTTAGTTACATACTCCGCATGTATATGTATGTATGTATATATGCGGCATGCTATACGTACGTACAGTTGTAGAGTAGACCGGAATATTATTTAAAGGCAAGTAAAGGGTGATGATGATGATGATGATGATGATGATGATAAAAACATTAGTGAAGAAGTATAGTAGTAGCAGTAGCAGCCGTAGCAGCAGCAGCAGTAACAGTAGAGCAATAATGTTGATAGTGAGTTGTTATGTAGTAGTGAGCTATTTGGTGAGCAGGATAGAGGGAGTAGAAGTAGTAGTGAAAGTGGGAGTAGTGATAGACAAGGAAAGTGTGGAAGGCAAGGTGAGGATGAGTTGCATCAATATGGCTGTTTCCGATTGGTATGCCGCTCATCCCCACTCCATAACCAACATCCTTCTTCATTTCAGGGACTCCTCCTCCTCCTCCTCTAACCACCAACCTCAACCTCAACCTCAACCTCTTCCTGCTGCTGATGCCGGTATATATTTATTACTATTATTATTGTTATTGTTATTGTTATTATTTTGGTTCTGCCAGTCGTCCACTTGTTTACGTGTTTCATCACTGTCGATGCTAATTAAATTTATCACGCAACGTCTGTTTCCTAAATTACAACGCTTTCCCTTGCTAATTATTGTTACATGAACCAGCCTTGCTTTCAGGATATTACTACTACTACTACTACTGTACTACTCTATCGTCTATACCTTTTGCTGTATGTGACTTATGAGCATTATGATATGAGTTCGTTCATAAACTACTTCACATTTCACAATTATGTTATTTCCCCTATTTTATTCAATTTGTTGAAGCTATGTATGACCAAACTATGGAAGACAAAGAAGGGTACGGTGTACATACCTATCATTGACCTACCCAGAGTATATATTATACTCCCCAGTTCCATCATTTGTTTATCTTTGATTAAAATATTCATCGCAGTGAATATAAAAAACAAATAAATGAATGGAACGGAGAGAGTAATAGAGTGAATTGAGTGGCTGATGATCGAGTCTCCGCTCAAGATTTTTTTTTTGTTATAACGGATCATCCAATTCAAACCTTACATGCCCTTATTATTAGGGTAATTTTTTTTGTCATACAATCCTACTACTCCCTCCCCTCCACATTGATGTTTCCACTTTGATTTGGCACGGTGATTAAGAAGAAAAATATAGAGAGGTATAAAGAAAGGTGATAAATTGTTGGGTGGGGTTTAAGATGTCAAATCACAAAAGTAATCAATAGGAAGAGAGTATATCGAATGAATAAGGAAAGTTTTGAAGTGGGAAAATCATAGTGAAGTTTTCTTTTAAGAAAAGTGGAAAAATATTAGTGGTGAGGAGGGAGTATCATTTATCTATTTATACAAGATGTGATTAGCGAGTTGGTAGGGCAGGGTACTTAGCTGCTTGACTACTTGTCGGTTAAGTAAGTATATGAAATATCCCCAACTTGATCGAGGGATAATAGTAATAAACAAGCTAAGTCAACGTGCTTAAGGATCGACGACGCTTAAGCTTACAAGTCAATAGGCTTTTCTATGTACTGTATTTGTTAATTGTTATTACAGAAATAAGCAAATTGGAGTCATCGGAAAGCTATGTATTACGAGTAGTTATTTAATTGGCGTAAGTTTGAGTGAGACATCTAGCTAAATAGAGTATGTTTTCCCAGCTATAGCTAAGCTTTCAAGTTTCAAATGATGCATGTTAGATCAACTCCATCTCAAAATCCCCGATGGACCGACTTCAGGCGATAACTCAAAACTGATTATTAAGGAAAAAGTATAAGTATTTAAATTATCGAAGAAAGATATTATTGGGTATTATAATGAATTCAATTCGGTGCCTTTGTTACAGACTTACGGTTGGTATCACGAACAAATCAATAGTAGAATCGATTTTCCCTTTTTAACCTTTTCGTGTAATGAATTTGTAACAAATTAAAGAAGGTCGATCCGATCTGATTGGCCTTGAAAAGGTGACATTTCTGCTCAACCATGAAAATGCACATGTACGTACTGTGAGTATCCCATGCACGAAAAAACAATGAGAGAAAATAGAAGAAAGAGTGATCGACCATCTGCTTTATAAACTAACTACTAATGTGTTGTTCCACTCATTCATACTGTATATAATTGGTAATCATAGTAGAGAAAATTTGGCGATGTGGTACAAAACTCACCTTAATTACAACAAAGAATTAATGAAAGCTTAATTGTTTTCTTCATCTTTATTGTACGTACATAGTTGTGGATCTGATAAAGAATGAGAGAGTTGCAGCGATTATTGGGCCAGAAACATCCAAAGAGGCACAATTTGCTGTGAGTCTTGGCGAAACAGCACACGTTCCGATCATTTCATACTCCGCCACAACCCCTTTCATTTCTTCCTCTCAGCACCCATATTTCCTTCGAGCAACCGCAGACGACTCTTCCCAAGTGCGCCCACTTACGGATTTCATCCAAGCCTTCGGATGGAGGATGGTCGTGCCCATCTACGTTGATGATGAATTCGGTGGTGGGATCGTACCTTTCCTGGCCGATGCCCTGCAGCAGATTGGGACCAGCATCCCCTACAGGAGCGTCATCCCCTCCTCTGCCACCAAGTATCAGATACTAGCTGAGCTTTACAAGCTCAAGTCTCTGTCCTGTCGTGTCTTTGTAGTTCACATGCCGCTGTATCTGGGATCGAGCCTCTTTCTTATGGCTCAAGAGTTGGGTATGATGACCCAGGACTACGCTTGGATCATAACCAACGCAATGGGAAATGTGTTGAGCAATGTGAGTCCTCGAGTCCTTCAAGCCATGCAGGGAGTTGTAGGGATCGAATCTTATGTGCACCAAACAGCCGCGCACCAGAGTTTTACAGTCAGGTGGAAGTCCAAATTCCAACAGGATAACCCAACTCTATTGGGTGCAGGAGTCGATGTCTACGGACTTTGGGCTTACGATGCTACTGTCGCTCTGGCAAGAGCTGTTGAACAAGTCGGAACTACTACTAACTTTACCTTCCGGAGAGCTGACAACGCGGGTAGCTACTTATCAACTGATATTGCTACGATGGGAGTCTCAGAGGTTGGCCCTAAGTTGCTGCGAGAATTGTCAGGCTTGAGGTTTACAGGTTTGAGTGGTAATTTTAGTCTTTCTGATACGGAGAGAATCCGAGGATCAACCTTTCGTTTCATCAACGCCTGGGATGGTCGGAAGCATGGAATCGGATATTGGACACCATCCACTGGACTGGTTCTAGGCAAAAATGTTAGTTCGATGGATAACTTTGAGGCCATTATCAGATGGCCCGGGAATCCAACATCGTACCCCAGAGGTTGGGTTGCTTCACCAAACGAAAAGAAGTTGAAGATTGGAGTTCCATACAAGCATGGTTTCCAACAATTCCTCAAGGTCGCCCATGATCCCGTCACCAACAAAACCACGGTGTCAGGTTTCTGCATTGATGTGTTTGATGCTGTGATGAGCAAACTACCATACCCAGTTCTTTACGAGTACATACCCAGTACTAAGCATCCTGCTAAACCAAACGACACTTATGATAAGCTTGTCTCTGAAGTCTACACCAAGGTAAAACATTCACTACATAATTTATCCGTCTTCTTTGTTCTCCGCCTTATATTAGCTTTTTTGTGTTAGTTGTTTATCTGGCCAGCAGGGTATTGATATTAATAGTCCGACTCAGGATTTGAGGGCTAGCTAGCTGTTAGTTATTGTATGTCTTGTGTTTGCTAATGATGCCTAGTGTCTTCTGGCATACAGAGGTTCGATGCAGTGGTAGGTGACATAACAATCAGGGCAGACAGGTCGAAGCATGTAGACTTTACGTTGCCTTTCACAGAATCTGGTGTCGTAATGATAGCGCCCTTAAAAGACAATAAGAAAGTAAGGGCCTGGCTGTTTGTGAAGCCCTTGACATGGGATCTGTGGGTGACAACCTTTTGCTTCTTCATTTTCTTTGCGTTTGTTGTTTGGATACTTGAGCATCGGATAAATGAAGATTTTAGGGGGCCTCCGGTGCATCAAGCAGGGACAAGTCTCTATTACTCTTTCTCGACAATGGTGTTTTCCCACAGTGAGTTAATTAGTTCACCTTTTATAATATACTCCCTCCCCTCCGGACACTATTTTTCGCCCCACTAGCCCAATATATGGGAGGGGTATTTTAATGAAGTGGGGCAAAAAATAGTGTCCGGAGGAGTATGTAACATGTTTTAGGAACAAGTTTTTTTTTTCAGTGTTGCTATTGAAATAACTGACTAGATGAATGAATTGTGCAACATATATAATCCAGGTTTTAGCGTGTTCAGTAACCTAACAAGGTTTGTGGTGATCGTTTGGGTGTTCGTTCTTCTCCTGCTAACACAAAGCTACACTGCCAGCTTGACGTCCTTGTTGACTGTGCAACAGCTACAACCAACAATCACAGACGTCAAAGAGCTGTTACAGAACGAGCACAATGTCGGCTTTCAAGAAGGCTCATTTGTCGAAGATCTTCTCCTTCAGATGAAATTCAGTAGAAAAAAGTTGCATTCGTACAAGACCACGGAGCAATTAGATGAACTTTTATCCAAGGGGACAGCAAACGGAGGGGTTTCAGCAGCGTTTGATGAAATCCCTTATTTGAAACTGTTCATGGGAGCATACTGCTCCAAATATACTGTGGTTCCACCCACATATAAGACTGATGGCTTCGGATTTGTAAGCACACACCCTTGGCCTCCTCCAAGTCGTAGATCTTCTATCTATAATTCATGAGTTATAGCATTGAACAGTTGAATATTTTCTTGATTACAGGCTTTCCCGATGGGCTCACCTCTCGTATCAGATGTCTCTCGTGCTGTGTTAAAGGTGACAGAAGGAAAAGATATGACCGATCTTGAGAATAAATGGCTTCACACAAACAATTGTCCTGATTCAAGTCCTGCACTAACATCAACCAGTCTGGGACTAGACAGCTTCTGGGGATTATTCACGATAGCAGGAGCTGCGGCATTTATTGCTCTCCTCATATCCTTGGCAGGGTTTCTGAAAGAGCACAAAAGCATATGGTCCGACGCTAATGTTTCTGTTCGGACAAAGATCACGACATTGTTCAGAGTGTACGACCAGAAAAATCTAAGCTCTCATACTTTCAAGAAAACCCAGCCTACTGCAGCAAATAGTCCCTGCTTACAAAGTCCGTCGAGCTATTGGGACAGCTCTGAAAGGGGATTTGATAGATATATTGACCAAAAATCAACGACTCCATCACCAGAGAATATAGATCCCACTTCAAGTGAGCAGACTAATCAAGAAGGCATTGTCAGCTGATCGACTAATCAAAAAGTTCATATATATGTTTTAAGTCCATAGAGTGCAGTATAACTTCTTACGTACAGACTACAGCGCCTTCGTATTTGTTGCAATACTGATTATGTAAAGTAGATAGCTATGTAAGATTGTATTCTTGTCACTGCATCATTAGGATATCTATAAATGCACATTCACCATTCTATTTTCAGAGTTATATACGGAACTAGTTACTAGCTGTTGAGTCCTGCTTCATGGAGCGTGATTTGGAATTATAATGTTTATGATCAACTACTGCATTATCGAGTTTTACTGATATCCATGAATGAAATTGCCATAACCCACACTACACCGTAAGTTTTATATATCATTCCTCTTTCGCATCATTACCTCGCTGAAACATGTCAATATTGTTCAATATGAATTTTCGAAAGGTCGTTGCATATAAAAAATGTATTGGCAAAGTGATTGGGAGATATTTACTAGGAGTATTTGGGTCATATTAGAACAAGCCGGCCCCTTCTTACAGGCTATCAGCTTATCTGTGTGTCCTAGATGCTGATTATTCTGAATTGAATGAGTATTATTTACAGTATGAATTGAGATTGCTTGGATTTAAGTTGGGTTCACAATAGTTGACTCTGGATAGATACCGTTTAAGAATCAAAGATGACGGCGGAATGAAGGACATATACGATGATATACTTACTACCTGCTGTCATTTAGACAAAACTATACACTGGATTACTGGCATAAATAGAAGGGAGCATTTATTCTCGCGGTCATTCACTAAATGCAACCAATAGGTCTATAAGAAAAAGAAAATGCGGTCGCATTAACCCTTCAAATTCTGACAACTCGACTCAAGACGGAAGACGGATCTATTTAATAACCCTTGCACTGTCAAGTGTCGAGCCACATCACGTCGTCTAATAGTCATATCATCATATATATTCATGAAACATCAAGCTAAGTAGTTAGATACACCGAGAACTCTTGGCTATTTAGTAGCAAGTGGGCCGGGGTTCTGCAAATGTTATGTGTGCAAGTACTTCAATTGAATTGGCAGTATCCCTAAACTTGTATGGTCCACGCATTGATTTCATACCTTTTAAGTCATTTCAGACCTCTGATTCTTCCACGTTATCTTCTTCATCACTCTCTTTCTACATTCTAAATCAAGACTTCGATCTTAAGGGAGTTGACTTTGTCGATCTTAAGTTAAGTATGTTGTTAAGCTTAAGCTTTATCACACGCTTCATACAATTCTCGGACGACATTTCAAACGGGTTAACATACAGATCACACGAAACAAATCAAACGTTCGTTGTTGGACGAAACTTAACCAATAAGATTGGCTCTAGTAGCTTACTTACAAACTTACAATGCTCCCTCTCATTTTGTGCACTTGTATTTCCTAGTCATAAATTAAAAATGAGTGCATGTTAGTTTTTCATAAGGAGTAGTAGCTTGATAGTTAAGCAATGTTGGGAGGATTGTGGATGCTGATTCTCCTCTGGATATGTGGGAGCACTTGGGCTATTGAGGACGGTAAGCTGGCTGTAAGTGTAGGTGTAATTTACGACGAGAATGATGAGTTAGGAAAGACGGGGTTGAAGTACATAGAGATGGCCTTTTCTGAATTCTACGATTCACATGCGGATTACAAGACTAGAATATCCCTTCATACCAGGCTATATAACTCCAAGGATAGTGTCGTTGAAGCTGCTTCTGCAGGTATATGTATACTCCTTCCTCTATATCTTCATTTCCGTCATCCCTACAGCTAGCACCACTGATAATATCACATCACATGCTTTCTGATTGCTGTTCACAGTCCACAGAATAAAGCTTCATGTACCTACCTTTAGAATACTTACCGTTTGTCTCACTCTTTCAGCTCTATATCTTCTCAAGTACAAAGAAGTGAAGGCAATAATTGGACCTACAACATTAATGGATGCTGAGTTTGTGATAAATTTGGGAGAGAGTGCTCAGGTTCCCGTTCTTTCATACTCATCAACCAGTCCTTGTGTTTCCTATGGTCGATGTTCCTACTTCGTCAGCATGTCTCAGAAGGACTCCACTCAAGTAAAAGCCATAAGTGCTCTTATCCGACTATATCAATGGAAAGACGTAATTCCTATCTACACAGACAGTAATGAATATGGGTTGGGGCTTATACCTCAATTGGATGATGCTTTACAGAACATGTATGCCCGTATTCCATCCCATGAAACCCTTTCATCCACAGCGACTGACGATCAGATTCAACTACTGTTACACAAACTGAAGGCAAAGCAAACAAGGGTCTTTGTCGTCCACCTGTCTCCCAAGCTTGCTTCTCGCTTGTTCCTGAAAGCAAATGAGCTGCAAATGATGAACAAGGGGTATGCTTGGATAACCACAACTACCATAGCCAATGAATTAGACTCCCTGGATGAGAGTGTCATTGAATCCATGCAAGGAGTTGTGGGTGTGCAGACTTATATCCCTGAGACGAAAGAGTTGGAACGTTTCAAGAGTCGTTGGGAACAAAAATTCCAAGGCATAAAAATTAACGTAATGGGACTTCGGGCCTATGATGTAGCATGTGCACTTGCGACTGCGGTAGAACAAGTTACATCACCAAACTCCAACTTCAAACAGACGGATCAGATGTCAGGAAGTACGACAGATCTTGACAGTTTGGGGGTCTCGCCTGCTGGACCTCAGCTTCTGAAAGCATTGCATAATACGAGCTTCAGTGGTCTTGCTGGAAATTTCAGCCTTTCTGGTGGCCACTCATCAACTTACAGAATCATAAATGTAATCGGCAGTGGGAGCCGAGAAGTAGGATTCTGGACTTCACAAAAGGGACTTGTGCCCAGAATCAGCCCTGGGAATAAGAATTCTGCGGCTCTGCGACTAATCATCTGGCCAGGAGACGCCACATCACATCCCAAAGGATGGGAAATTCCAGCGAGCGGAAGAAAGTTTAAAGTTGGAGTCCCTGTCAAACCTGTTTATGAACAGCTGGTTAGTGTGACACAAGTGAAAGAAAGAAATGGTAGCCCCAAGTTCCTGAACGTCACAGGTTTCTGCATAGATATCTTTGAGTCCGTTATGTACAACCTTGGCTATGCTGGTCATTACGACTACTATCCATACCCAAATCCTCAGTATGATGATTTGGTCTACCAAGTTTTCCTTCAGGTACCCTAAACTTGCATCACCCCTTGGTCTGTTTCTAACACTTTTACCTTGTATTAGAGCGGCGTTTTCAGATTCCTGTTTTTGTTTTTTGTTGTTTACAGAAATATGATATTGCTGTGGGAGACATAACCATCATAGCAAAGCGATCGACTTATGTCGATTTCACACTCCCGTTTACAGAATCAGGGGTTACAATGGTAGTTCCTGTCAAAGATGACAAGAAAAGTAGTGCGTGGGTGTTCTTGAAGCCACTAACTTGGGAGCTATGGGTTGCTACCTTATGCGCCTTCGTATTCATAGCCTTTGCAATTTGGGTCCTTGAACACCGCATCAACGAAGAATTCCGTGGACCTCCCCTGCACCAAGTTGGCACTAGTCTCTTTTACTCGTTCTCCATGATGGTGTTTGCACAAAGTAAGTTTGCTCTTTCTAAAAATCTACTCACACAAACATGGTTGAAGAATTACTGATTTTATATTTTTATTTTTCCATATTGAAACCAGGGGAAAATGTGTTGAGCAACTTCACGAGATGTGTGGTGGTTGTGTGGGTGTTCGTGGTGTTAGTGTTGACGCAAAGCTATACAGCCAGCTTGACTTCTATGCTGACTGTTCAACAGCTTAAGCCGACTGTTACCGGTGTAGAAGAGCTACTAAGGACAGGAGCGAGTGTAGGGTTCCAAGACGGCACGTTTGTCAAGAATCTACTAATAGGCAAAGGTTTTCATGAATCGAAGCTTGTTTCCTACAACACATCTGAGAAATTACATCATCTGTTATCAACTGGAGGGATTGCAGCTGTTTTTGACGAAGTCCCGTACATGAGGCTTTTCATAGCGATGTATCCCTCCAAGTACCTGATGATGCAACCCATGTACAAGACTGATGGTTTCGGCTTTGTAAGTTTCGGACAACTACTTTGACGCGTCAGAAATGATTCAGGATACTAAAAATAGTTGTCTTTTTTTTTTCTTGCAGGCATTTCCGAAAGGTTCCCCCTTAACATCCGAGGTTTCTGCAGAGATACTGAGGGTGACAGAAGGTGAGGAGATGTCGAGATTTGAGAGAAAGTGGGGAATGCAAGAGTACAATAATTCATACGAGGGAAGTATAGCCACCACTTCTGCAAGTCTCAGTCTTGACAGTTTCTGGGGCCTATTCCTCATAGTCGGACTTGCAACAGGAATATCTCTGCTTGTGTTTTTGATACAATTCCTATATGAGAATAGGGACATTTGGATGAACTCGGATGCTTCCTTACGCGCCAAAAGCAGGAGGCTAGCCAAAGCCTTTGAGAATCGAGACATGGCTGCTCACACATTCAGAAACAAGGATGCACAGAGCACACCCCAGAATTTCCAAACTTACCAGATCAGCGTCGACGATGATGCTGATGCCAACACTCTGACTGCCCCTACTTCTCCCTCCAGGCTATCAAACTACTCTGATAAAACTGAAGAATACTTCCCTTCTTCTACAGAGATGTCCCCACCTCAGTTGTGACTGACGTGATTATGATTATCGACTACCGAGTACGGAGTATTTTATTACAGTAACTATGAATACAACAAATCTTGGCAAGAGGAGGTTCTGATCTTAGTAAAAATTTATATTTCGATATGCTTTATAGTGCTTTTTTTCCGTATTTTGAAATGCAATTAGGACAATGTAATCAATTCTTACCAAAAATTTACTCTATTTCTGTTCTACTGTAGATGTAATAATGCAATATGGATTATGATTTCCAGAAACTTTGAAACTACTCGTGGTATTCTCGTAAGAGCATGCCCATCCATCGAGCGGAGGAATCTCAATGGGTAGGATGGAGAAAAAAATCTCCTCCGTCCATGGATTTCCAATTCTCCATGGAGAGATTCTAAGTTTTTCTCCGTGGAGACGGAGGAAGAATTACTTGAATAAGTTTTCGTCAAAAAAATTCGCGCTTCCGAACTACTTTCGTCGCTTACGAAAAATAATTAAAAATGACCGATTTTGAAGGTTATTATCCATGTTTTTTCGGCCTTTTTGGTCCCGAAATAACATGGATTCATATTCGCGCTAAACAAAGTCCACGCCAAGGAGAATGTCGCAGTGTAATACGATGATCATTTGGATTTCGATGGGGACTTTTAAACGCCACAGATGGGTTTTGAGACGTGTCGGAATCAGTCGAAACAAGGGTTTTGAGACGTGTCGGAATCAGTCGAAACAAGTTATATATTCCATTTTATATCGTGTCAGGGAGTTCTAATAATAAGTATAACCTTAAGACGATGGTTGAGGCCCGTTTATATTCTATTACGCTCCCTCACTCGAATGCCCTTTGGGCTTGAAGAGTGGTTAGTGCGCACCGGCTCCCCCGTACCTTGGGCTGAGATTCCACTTGAGAGTTCGAGATATTGGGGGCTGCCAGGGTTCGAACTCGTGACCTCTGCTCTGATACCATGTTACGAAACCAATCCAACCAAAACCTTAAGGCCATGGTTGAGGTTCGTTTATATTATATTAGAGTTAATGAATGATGAAGAGTGAAGAAGAAGATGATATGAGAGTGAATAAGTGAACGAGGAAGTGTAGACACCCGCATTTTGACTGCCAGATATCTATAGCAGTTTCCAAAAAACATCCGATGATGATCGAACGCTAACGTGTTTCTACGCGCTCGGATAGGAGCTCAAAACCATTAGTTGTTGGCTTAAGCACTTACGGAGTACAAATATCACAAAATCAACCTCAAATTCAGGCCCAGTGAGTCGTTTCCACTCAAATAAGGCTAATTTGGGCCAAAACTGACACCGGAAATAAAACCGACTTTTTACGATTGGGTCAACCCCGGTCAAAGCCGTTTCCGTGACACATGAAAAACAGCCATGTAAACATCAAAAACTCAGCCTAAATACAAAACCCATCACGGGGTCCAAAACAATGGACCCGCGCGACCCAGCTGAGCCACTCGATCGAATGGGCCCTCATTCAAGCCCGACTGCAGGCGCACTGGGCCACTCGACCGAGTCAAGGGGCTACTCGGTCGAGTAACCCTAGCCGGGGGTCCATGGCCACGCCTATATGTACACCCCCATGCACAACCTTTTACACATCTTTTTCAACCCTAATTTTACCCTAATCAAACCCTAATACTACACTCGCAAACCCTAACCCTAGCATTAGAAGACAAACCCTAAACCACCACAACTCAACTTACATCTCGATTACTCCCGTACTAGCCACAACTACGAGTCCCGTCCGAGAACAAGAACATGTAAGTTGAGGGTGCAAAACCCCGTTCTTTCCCTTCTTCTTCTCTCTCGCGTCGCACGTCGTCTATGTCGTCGTCATTGTTTCGTTTTTTTTTACTTTATTCGCGTCCTAATATCGTTAATATCACTAGTATAAAACATTAAAATACTTGTGAATTTGTGTCGAGTGTGAGTGATGGTGGGATAAGAAAACCCGAATATACAAGAGTATTGCACTCAGCGTTGCCGGTCGCTTATCCCATCACCCTGATCACTTGATTATTGAAACAAGTCAACTTAAACAACAGTTATTATTTTATCCGCATCGTTATCATTAGTCGCATATTTCATCAATTCTAAAACTTTTTTCAAAACAATTACCTTTTTTTAATTAAGGGTTGAAACCCGTTGACGCGGATCCGGCATCACGAAATCCCTAGGGGTTTAATACGACGTCGAGAAGCCGAGGGAATCAAGTCTTTCAATTCAAGTAAAGTGCGTGTCAATCTAGTAGATTCGATATCAACTTGATAGTTGGATGTCGAATTTGAACGATCTAGTCGAATAAATTAATTAACGCGGTTGTTTCGTTGATGCTAATATTGATGTCATCTAATTCAATAGAATTAATGCGACATTAATAAACGCGGAGGAAAACCTATACCGTTTTAGTTAACTCAAACGACTTATAGCATTTTCTTATCTCGCTCTAATATCCGATGTCGATTTAATAATCGCACGTTGAATATGACGAGTATCATACATACGAATCGGCACGCATAAATTAAGCAATATTTATGCCCGATTCAACCAAGTCATCAAATTATCAAAATCAAAAAAGCAATTTCGAAATCAATAACAAAATTGCAAGCGAACCCTAGTTCGTACAGGGGGCACTCGACCGAGTGGCACCCCAAAAATCGAGACAGAAAGAGTTTTTTCGACCTCCACTCGGTCGAGTCTCGCAGTGACTCGATCGAGTGGCAACGTACTCGGTCGAGTTCGTCAATAACTCGACCGAGTAAGGTCCAAAATCAGGGACAGAACCCTTTCCAGGGATCCACTCGGTCGAGTCTCGCAATGACTCGATCGAGTGGCCCCTTATCACGACAATCCCGTGAGTCTTACATCCTTATTCTAGTCTCGATAGTGTTTTTTGTGACTTAGGTCAATACGTGTCAATCAATCACGTGGAATATCATTTTTTCAAAAACCATACGGCATCTTATTTACATCATTCTATATTTGCGCAAATCGTTAATATCGTCATACCGTTACTAACCGTTTGTTCTTTTGTCGATTTAATTCTCGTTTATTTTATTGTACTAAAATGAACCCGCATGCTAAAATACAACTTTGACGTTAATCTTAGTTGCATTAAATTGACATAGAAACCCATTCAATTCCTCACATGTTTAGGGAAAACAATGTTTGCATAAGCATTTTCATCGTTCAACTAACGCGCGTATTCAAAAATCATGATATCTTAGTAGAGGCCGCTAATGTGCGGGCGGGGTTGGGTGTCCTTTGTGGGCTTCCTAAACACGTACCCTCACCCCTTACTCAGAACCTCGGTTTGCGGATGCCCGAAACCGTTGGCGCACGAGAGTCATTCAATACACGATAACTGGTAGTGACGGTATCGGTATCGCAATGCAAAGGGACGAGCCCAATAAACTCTGACATCGGAAATGGGCCGTATTTTGTATACGGCCCACTACGACATAGAGTGGGTTCGAACGGCCCCGAACTCCCACAAAGTTCGGTGGCGACTCCACTTCGATTTAAATTTCAATTCGATCCATTCTCATATGGAGATTCATTCGCCTCCCCAAACCCGCACGTAGCCGCGTCGGGGTGGACCTATGTCATGTCCGCAATTTGCCGACTCCGCTGGGGATTAACTGATGTGTGACTTACCATCGGCATCCTCAGGGTGAGACTCGAATAGAAATCGTTTGACCAGGACAATACGCGTTTTAGTTTTACGGTTCATGCATAACCCATATTTTCCCGGGCCGGTACTCGCGATCGACGTCCCACTATACCGTGATGTATTCCAATATGGATATGTCAAAGGTGTCCATAGTCGATTCGAGTGGGTTTCGCGGCATGTTCTAAGCTCAACTCGACTTAGAAAGTTCGTCCCGATCAACGTCTAGACTATGTGCACTGGTATAGACCCTCTATAGACCGACCAAGACTTAGTGTAAAGCATACATGGCGTCGTTATAATGTTTGCGTGACTATGTGCTACTTGGTTTCCGAGTCGTTTTCAAAAACCGTTTTTTTTCAAAAGATTGCATCTTTTTCAAACTATCAAATTTTAAAACCCGGGACGTATACCGAATTTAGGATTTATGATTTTACTCAAAACATCCTATTTTTAGCCGGTATTCTGCCCATTTCAAAACTCGAAATTACTCTCGAATTTTCAAATTTGCGGCCCGATACACTTTTCGATTTTTTTTCGAAAAAATCGGGCCCTTCCCCGAGTATTCTCGGACTTTCCAAAAATAATCCATTTTCAAAACATTCGTCTCCTTAGAACTTCCCGTATTTAGCAGTGTCGGGTCGTGCCTTAAGTCGTCGAGGTCTTTAGCGTCGAAACTCTGTCGATCCTACATCACTAGTTTCTTCCCTATCCCAGTCCGCCTTATTAGACTAAGGCAAGGCCCACCTACGTAGGACATACTCCTACAAAGAAGGGCCCGTCTACACAACCGAGTCCAAAGTCTGGGGATGTCTCACGTGAACCATCCTTCGAACAGGACTCGGCCCACCCGCCGATTCCTAAGGGAGGCCCACCTTCCACAAGTCACCCGTCTAGGTGTCTTTTCCGAGTCATTTCCCTTTTCAGTCTTGTTCGGGATGTACTTTCTATTCCGGGATTTGGGCTAGTTTCTGATCACGCGGTGTTCTTACAGATAGGCCACCCGAGACCAGATATCAACGCAAGATGGACGAATTGAAAGACGCGTTGGCCAAGATCGAGACTCAACTGACTACCATCCAGGCTAACCAAGCAACCTTAGCCACCCGGGTGAGTGCCGTAGAGAAGGCGGCCCCCGTTGAAGGATCCCAGCCCACTGGGCCCATAGCTGAACTAATCAGCGTTGTTCGTAGGCTCGAGGAACAGGTTCATCTGTCAACGAACAACTCGATCCACACTGAAAATGCTCGTTCCTACTCACCTTTGAATGACGAGCTACCGGCTAACCTCAACCTTACGGGAATTCCAATGCTTGAGGGTACTGAAGACCCGGTCCACCACATCCGGGCTTTCAAAGATTTTATGGCGGTCAAAGGGGTGAAGTCCACCATGTTTAAGCACCTGTTTCCTTCCTCCCTTGAGAAGCATCCCAAGGCTTGGTACTACAGGCTTGATTCCAAGAAATATAAGACTTGGGATGATGTGGCGACTGAATTCGCTCGGAATTACGCCGACAATACCAAGATCCAAACTACAATGCGTACTCTGGAAGTGATGGCCCAAGAACCCAAAGAAGGGTTCACAAAATTTCTCCAAAGATGGCGGGCCGAGAGTGTGAAGCTGGTTGATAAGCCCGGCGAGAAAGTGCTAGTGGAAGCGTTTGTCAAAAACCTCCTCCCATTCTACCGGGTCCATCTCCGGTATGCTATCATCCCCAATTTTGCCGCCCTTACTGAAATGGGCACAAGGATCGAGGATGACCTAAGGTTAGAGAGCCTGACTAAGGCCTCTACGTACCAAGGGCTATCAAGGGGCTAGTTCATTTATAAACAAGCCCACACCTGCAGCTGCAACCCGCAACATTTTCGATGAAGTCAATTTGTTGGATACTTCATCCAAGAAGAATACACCAACTCGGGTATTCACGGATATAGGGACTACCTATACCTACGCCTTACAAAGGCTATCTTCGAAAGGCATTATCCAACCAATAGGCCCGACTCCCGAGCTTCCAGTGGAGAAAAGGCCCAAGAGCTACAATGTCCAGGCCTATTGCCAATATCACCGAGGTAATGGGCATGACACGGAAAGATGTTGGAAACTGAAGCATCTGATCCATGATCTGATTGAAAGCGGGAAAATACCGTTGCCCGGGGACAAGCCGAGCAACAAGGAAAACCCGTTCAGTGCCCATGCCATATTTACCGGTGAGGTAATCAATTGCTCACACCTCATTTCCCCCTATATCCCACAATTTAACGGGATATGGTTCGATGATGAGGAGGATGTCTACCTAGCCAAAGGGGAAGCTGTCCCCATCACCAGTGAAGAGGTCCGAAAGGCTAAGTCCAAAGCCTTAGCCACTAACCACCTCGCCACAGCCGGGCGCTCTACCACAACAACCGTCACTGAACCTGCCAGGACGGATTCTACCCCCGAGGAACCAAGCAACGACACGACCTTGGTCCAACAATTGAAGAGGGTTCGAGCTTACCTAACCATATGGCAACTTCTGGTTAGCTCGCAAGCACATCGAGAAGCACTGACTAAGGCTCTCGATGAAATTAAGGTCGACTCACAGGTTACCCCTACTGAAATGGTAGCCACTATCATGCCTTATCTCAAATCCAAGAAAGAAGGCCCACTCATAACCTTCTCTGAGTCCGATCTTCCACCATTTGGGGCCGCCCATAACCTGGCCCTCTACATCACGGTCATATGCCGAGGGAAGTACCTCCTGATGACCCTAATTGACGATGGATCTGCCGTGAATATCCTACCTCTAAGGACCGCTAAAGCCCTCGGCATCACCGATGCCAATTACCTCCCGACGGCACAGACTATCCAGGCTTTCGACAGAAGCCCAAAACCAGTGGCCGGGGCCGTTAAGCTGACAATAATAACGGGCCCGATCGAGAAAGAATTAGAGTTTCAAGTGATTGATGTCACCTCATCCTTCAATCTCCTACTAGGAAGGCCTTGGATCCATGCAGTCAAGGCCGTATCCTCTACCCTCCACCGAAAAGTCAAGATGCCACTTCAAGACGGTATCATCACATTGGAGGCGACCCCCATGACCGTGGCTAGCTGCAATGCCACAAGCCGGGCCGAACCATGAGGATTCGATTTCGTGGGTATGATCGAAGAGGAATATCTCTTCAGGCCTTACTTCACCACTAGCATCAACACGATGCTACAAAACTTGGGCTACTTATCGGGGGCTACCTCGAGGCCTTATCTTCCAGCTGGGAAGATTATTGAGGTCCTAGACAATGGAGAATCACAGTTCGGATTGGAGTATGCTATAACTCCAGAGAACGTGGTCCGGGCCGGTATTCACAAGGCCACCAACATCCTCAAGGGTACTTACTTAGGCCCTTATAGCCCGAAGTTAACTGACTAATTCATCACTCCAGTTTTCGGAGCTATTCAAGTGGGCCTCTACCAGCCCACCGTCACATATCCCGAGATCAAAACGGCCCGGGAATGCAATTTCATCCCTGACGATATATTCACCCTTGTTCAAGCCGAGTCCAAGGAAGGGGGAAACAATTCTGAGCCCGTGCTGGGGCTCTTATTTGGAGAAGACAAGGTCGTCCCTGCTCCAAAGGATGATTTGGTCAACCTGATCCTTCGCAGCGATCGGTTTGACCCAACCAAGCTAATCTCCGAAGTCAGCACGGACACCAGGAAAAGGGCCTGGAGGAAGACCATCAAGTGGACCGACAGTCAAGGACGGGTCAACAAGCTAACCACCGGCGAGGGAGACATGCCAGATACCGAGTCCGAGTCCAAGTCAGAGTCAGAGTCGAAGTCTGAGTCCGAGTTTAGAGGGTCTGGTGCTGGAGTCCAATCTGTAACCCCTCTTCCTTTAGCCACTGGAGTCTCGGGGCCTGTCCCGAGAGCACTCCCAATCCCTCCACTGATCAACGATCAGATGGCCGCTCTATTCGAGCTTTTCTCAAAATTTACTATTAATAATAATAACGAAAACCGTTCTGCTTACGACTTGTCTTATTTCCAAAATTCTTCCAATTTCAAAAATTTTATATGCAATGACATTGAGAAACCCGAAGAACAGGTACCTCTACCTCCGCATCTGATCGAGCAGCACGAACAAAGTGAATCCCGATATCCGGTAGTCGAAGAAACCGAGTCCATCAATGTGGGAACCACTTTAGAGCCCCAGATGCTTAAGTTGGGCCTGTCCTTAGATCCAGAGGAGAGAAAACAGTTCACAGACCTCCTCCAAGAGTTCAAGGACGTCTTCACATGGTCCTACAAGGACATGCCGGGGATAGACCGGGAAATAGCTGAACATCGAATACCCATCAAAGATGGGTGTAAGCCGGTAAAGCAGAAACTTCGAAGGATGAAGCCCGAATGGTCTCTCAAAGTCAAAGAAGAAGTAGACAAACAATTCAAAGCAGGCTTTATACAAGTGTCTGAATATCCAGACTGGATTGCGAACATCGTGCCGGTACCCAAGAAGGACGGCAAGGTGCGGGTATGTGTGGACTTCCGGGACCTTAAGACGATTTTCCGTTACCACACATCGATATACTGGTGGATAACATGGCCGATCATGTCCTTCTATCATTTATGGACGGGTATGCCGGATACAATCAAATCAAAATGGTGGAGGAAGATATGAGTAAGACCACCTTCATTACACCTTGGGGTACTTACTATTACACCGTTATGCCATTTGGGCTTATCAACGCCGGGGCTACTTATCAACGGACCGCCACCATCTTATTACATGACATGATGCATAAGGAAGTGGAGGTTTATGTGGACGACATGATCGCCATGTCCAAGGACCGAAGCGGGCACATCTCGGCCCTAAGAAAGTTCTTCAACCAGGCTGCGTAAGTACAATATGAGACTGAACCCTCAAAAATGCATTTTCGGGGTAACATCGGGCAAATTGCTGGGCCACATCGTTAGCCAACGCGGCATCGAGGTCGACCCAGCTAAAATCAAGGCCATCACCGAGATACAACCACCCAAGACCAAAAACGAAATAAGGGGGTTTCTCGGGAAAATCCAATACATCAGCCGGTTTATCTCAAAGTTAACCATGGTATGCGAGCCCATTTTCAAGAAACTGAAGATAGGAGAGCGGGTACTATGGGACGATAAATGTCAAGCGGCTTTTGACAAAATCAAGGAGATTCTGTCTGCTCCACCGGTGTTAATGCCACCTCAACCCGGTTTGCCTCTGTCGTTATACCTAACAACGACCGAGACAGCCATGGGGGCTATGCTGGCGCAGACCGTCGAATCAGAAGAGCGGGCTATTTACTACATCAGTAAAAAAATTCCTAGAATACGAATGCAAGTACACGATGCTCGAGAAAACGTGCCTAGCTTTGGTTTGGGCCACTAAAAAGCTCAGACATTACATGCTCAGTCACGAGGTACATGTATTATCCAAAATGGATCCCATCAAGTACCTGTTCGAGAAGCCCATCCTTAATGGCAGGATGTCCAGATGGACTTAAATGTTAGCTGAGTTTGACCTCAAATTTGTACCATTAAAAGCCATCAAAGGCCGAGTGGTGGCAGAATTCCTCGCTGATAGCCCGATATCTGAAGAAGGACATACCGATACTTGGGTTTTTCCAGATGAGGACATATTCCATACCGATACCGAGACATAGGATTTGTACTTTGATGGGGCATCCAACTTCCGAGGATTTGGGGTCGGAATTCTATTAATCTCACCGCAAGGGGAGCACACCCCGTTATCCATCAAATTGGACTTTGACATGACCAATAACGCAGCCGAGTACGAAGCATGCATTCATGGGTTGCAAGCCGCCGCTGATTTAGGGGTAACGAACCTTCGGGTCCACGGTGACTCATCGCTGGTCATTAATCAAGCACTCCAAAAATGAAAAACTCGGAATGCAAATCTCGTGGCTTACCAAGCACGAGTAAGGGTTCTAGAGAAACAATTCCAGATGGTGGAATATATCTATCTGCCTCGGGAAGAAAATCAATTCGCAGATGCACTTTCCAAATTAACATCCCTGCTAAATATCCCGGAGCATCTAACTAGCATGCCGATATGCGTTGAAAGACGGTCCGAGCCGACTTATATCCACACCATTCAGGATATTGAGATAACCGACCCAGAACCTTGGTATCAGGCCGTTCTAACCTACTTGACAACGGGAGAATATCCCCCGGGAACTGAAAACCGGGCCAAGAAGGCTTTGCGAAGATTGGCGACCCAATCTGTTTGTACGGACGACGGACAGTTCTACAAAAAGACGGCACAGGGGGCTCTCCTCCTGTGCATCGACAAAATACAGGCCGAAAAAGTCATGGCCGAGGTACACGATGGGGAAAATGGTCCACATATGAATGCCCATATGTTAGCCCGGAAAATCATGAGGCTTGGATACTATTGGAACACCATGGAAACAGACTGTCAGTTATATGTCAAGCACTGCCATAACTGTCAGATCTTTGCCAACGTACAGCATATGCCATCTTCCCTATTATATACCATGACATCGCCATGGCCATTTTCGACATGGGGTATTGACATAATTGGAAAGGTGCACCCTTCCGGGACGGGAGGTCATTGCTTCATTTTAGTGGCCATTGACTATTTCACCAAATGGGTCGAAGCCGAGTCATACCGTGTCTTGAACGCCAAGCACGTGGCCAAATTCATCCAGAATAAGATCATCTGCCGATATGGGATCCCACACGAGTTCATCAGTGATCACGGGACCCACTTTCAAGCTGAAACCGCTACTTTGCTAGCGAAATATAAAATTCAGAGGCATACATCTTCACCTTACCGACCCCAAACAAATGGAGCGGTAGAAGCGGCTAACAAAACAATTGTCACCATACTTAAGAAGATGGCTGAGAATTACCGGGATTGGCCCGACAAAATACTGTTTGCTCTCTGGGGGTTTCGAATGTCAATTCGCACCGCGACCGGAGCAACTCAATATTATTTGACGTATGGAATGGAAGCGGTCCAACCGGTCGAGCTAGAAGTGTCATCCCTCGGGATTTTACTTGAGAGCCAAGTGCCGGAAGCAGATTGGGTACAAGCCTTATACGATTCGCTAGTCCTTTTAGACGAACGGCGATCCCGGGCCCTCAATAATATCCAAATATATCAAAAAGAGGATCCAACGGGCTTTCAATAAAAGAGTTAGGCCCAGGAACATCAAAGAAGGGGATTTAGTCCTAAAATCGGTTCGTGCCTTACTACCGGTTGACCCAAGAGGAAAATTCAAACCCAATTGGGCTGGGCCATATTTAGTCAAGAAGGTCCTATCAGGAGGAGCGGTGATGCTGACAGACTTGGACGGGAACGAGTTCGTCAACCCGACCAACTTGGACCAGCTGAAGCGCTACTACCCATAAACCCTATCTCAATGTCATTTGCAAAAAAAAAAAGGTTTATAAAAATTTGCCTTTTTATAAATTTTCAAAATTATAGACAAGTCAATAAGTTAGAATTAACTATTCTACTGTCGCACATCTCGAATTAATAATCTTGATGTATTTCGAAAATTGCAAAAAAATCAATCAAGTTTGAACTACGTTTGGTTTGATTCCACTAATTGTGGATACGTAGGCAACCCCTCAAAAGGGTACAACCACTGCAATAAAGAAAAGACGGGAACGGTATTCAATAATATGCCTTTTATTAAAGTCTCGATCAATTCGGGAATTACAAAAAAAAAAAAAAAAAAAAAAAAAAAAAAAAAAAACTCCGGAAACGGCATACATACAAATAATCACACCACAAAAAATAATAATAATACTCAAATAATAAAGCAAAGGAGACTAATAGACGGGCATCTTGCCCTTCCCTTTGTCCTTTGGGTCGCGGGGAGCCCGAGGTCGCCGGGGCGGGGGCGAGCGTCCCCGAATCACGAGGGGAACCTCTTTAGCTCGAACCCGTTTCTTCGACAACGGGTCTTCTGCTATTGTCCTGGGTCCAAGTCGAGCCCGCACGTGCTCAGGTAGTCTATCTCGTGGGCCAAGTCGATCCTGAACTGCCAGTCTTGGGCCAAGTCTCATTTCCAAGTCCGTCTGGGGGCTCACTTTCCCCCATGCACCTCTAGCACTAGACCCTTCGCCTTGAGTCTTAGTCTTCTTTTTCTGACCTGACATTAGTCGGACCAGAGTAGCCGGGGTGTCACCTTCATCAAAGAAGTCCCTGTTGTCTTTAGCTTGCTCCCTTCGCAACAGGTCGAAAGCTTCATCAACCTTCAAAGCAGCCCGGGCTTTGGCATCACCTGTTTTAGTCCACTTCACATAGGAGTTCGAGACCCAAATTGAGTGGCGAGATTTGGGAATAGGTCAGGTGTGCCGGGTGTACCACCTTTGCATCCAAGTGTCTTACATCACATCGGTCAGTTGGGTAGGATCACTCACAACTGCTTCGACCTCCGGGATTCTTTGAGTCCAACCATACTGCCTTAGTATGCGGTCGGGATAAAGATGGATTGTCTGCCGAAAAGACAAGATTACTTGGTAACGAGCCTTATCCCTCGGGTCCAAACCTGTCCAAACATAGATGGGCCACCACGGCACTACCCATCGAATCAACGGACCACCATGGAAAGACAACACCTCATCCCAATACTTCTGAGTAATTTGGCGAGAAAAGTCAATGGCCCGCCTCCTTGTCATCACCTGATTATGACAATAATTGCTCGCGTCAAGAGGAGGATCTATCACTGATAACCTCTCGTATAGCCAAATCTGAAAAAAGGAAACAAAATATGAGTTTCCGAGACAAAATAGACGTCCGCCTAAGGGCACTCGATCGAGTGCCTAGGGACCACCACTCGATCGAGTGGTGCCTCTGAACATGAACAGGGGGCTTTTTAGGAGGACACTCGATCGAGTGCCGGGGTGACTCGATCGAGTGTCCACTGCGACAGAAAATCCGCGCGAAAAAAAGTCAAAAATCGAGAAATCAAGACAAATCGGGAAAATTCGAGGTAATATACCTGCAATAAACGAGTGCTTCCGGTAAGACGAACCGACGAATCCCTCTTACGGTTGTCTAGACCCTGGATAATCTCACCCGTAATCAGCCAGGCCGGGATGTGTTCCGTCTCCATTAAATCAACCACGGTTAAGAGGCGAGCGTTTCCCATGCATGACAATAAATCCATGTGACCTTCGAAAGCATACACATGGAGCATACAGAAAGAAAAAGCCCTGCGGCTGTGAATCGGTCTGACTCGGACATCGTGAGGATTCATAAATTTCTCAGCCAAGTCGATCAGAGAAATATTACCGTCCTCCATCATGCGGGATGATACTTCATTGTGGGAAAGCCCTAAAAATTCTCGAAGCTTCCTCCTCGGGTCATAAACCGAATATGGGACGGCGGGACGAAGTATCGGGTTCCATCTTCCCACAGCAGCAATCTCCTTAGGTAAAGGGTAGACTTCGCCCCGAGGAAAGGCAAAGACATGATATATGTCGTCCCAATAGGACAAACAAGCATCCAGAAAATAGCGATCAACCTGCATCTGACGGAATGTATACAGCTGAGTAATACCCGTCTGGTTCAACGCCACTCTATTTGTGTCCCTAAAGCGTCGGGACCACTCTTGCAGCATAACGGTCAATCTGTCGATTTCCATGGCCAATTTTCTTGAAAGGGATAAAGAGACTTTCTTTTTGAGAAGGATGAATTGTGAGGAGTTTGTGAGGAAAATCAAGGACAAAGGAGGGGTATTTATAGCATTAACCTCATAACCTTCTTTCCATATCTTCCTTACACGAAAAGTTTCCTAATTCTAAACGGAATCAACCCACAGGCCTAGTCCCGGTATTATCACGGAGATAGTCATCCCGAACTTTCCTAAATTTCTTTAGGAGTCAAAATTTTCCAAAAATTCAAAAATCTCAAAATTTTCAAAGATTTTGAAAATTTCAAAATTTTCAAAAATTCAAAATTCATTTTTCCCCAGCGCGAGTCATATTTGTTTCACCTACGTGTTGCATGCAAATTTTATGTAACTTATACAGGTACAATTTAGGACGCGCAATTCACATACCTCCTCAGCGGAAGGCCCAAGGCGGCATTTTCACGGGATGGGCCCACATACAGGCACACCCGGGACTTATACGACAAGTCTAAGTTCCCCACGGAGGTATTATCATCAGCTCAAGTATGATTTCTGTCTTATGGCTGGCGAGCCCTTCACGCAAGTCTAATGGACTATAAATGACCCGAATCGGAAGTCTACTAGGTCTTAATTGACTTGGTAGCTACTCTGACTTTCGCACTGTCCAAGCCTCAGTCAGAGTGGGGGCTCTGTAGACACCCGCATTTTGACTGCCAGGTGTCTATAGCGGTTTCCAAAAAACACCCGATGATGATCGGACGCTAACGTGTTTCTACGCGCTCGGATATGGGCTCAAAACCATTAGTTGTTGGCTTAAGCACTTACTGAGTACAAATCTCACAAAATCAACCTCAGATTCAGGTCCAGTGGGTCGTTTCCACTCAAAAAAGGCTAAATTGGGCCAAAACCGACACCGGAAATAAAATCGACTTTTTACGATTGGGTCAACCCCGGTCAAAACCGTTTCCGAGACACATGAAAAACAGCCATGTAAACATCAAAAACTCAGCCCAAATACAAAACCCATCACGGGGTCCAAAACAATGGACCGCGCGACCCAGCTGAGCCACTCGATCGAGTGGGCCCTCATTCAAGCCCGACTGCAGGCGCACTGGGCCACTCGACCGAGTCAAGGGGCTACTCGGTCGAGTAACCCTAGCCGGGGGTACATGGCCACGCCTATATATACACTTCCATGCACAACCTTTTACACATCTTTTTCAACCCTAATTCTACCCTAATCAAACCCTAATACTACACTCGCAAACCCCAACCCTAGCATTAGAAGACAAACCCTAAACCACCACAACTCAACTTACATCTCGATTACTCCCGTGCTAGCCACAACTACGAGTCCCATCCGAGAACAAGAACATGTAAGTTGAGGGTGCAAAACCCCTTTGTTTCCCCTCTCCTTCTCTCTCGCGTTGCACGTCGTCTATGTCGTCGTCATTGTCTCATTTTTTTTACTTTATTCGCGTCCTAATATCGTTAATATCACTAGTATAAAACATTAAAATACTTGTCAATTTGTGTCGAATGTGAGTGATGGTGGGATAAGGAAACCCGAATATACAAGAGTATTGCACTCAGCGTTGCCGGTCGCTTATCCCATCACCCTGATCACTTGATTATTGAAACAAGTCAACTTAAACAACAGTTTTTATTTTATCTGCATCGTTATCATTAGTCGCATATTTCATCAATTCTAAAACTTTTTTCAAAACAATTACCTTTTTTTAATTAAGGGTCGAAACCCGTTGACGCGGATCCGGCATCACGAAATCCCTAGGGGTTTAATACGATGTCGAGAAGCCGAGGGAATCAAGTCTTTCAATTCAAGTAAAGTGTCAATCTAGTAGATTCGATACCAACTTGATAGTTGGTTGTCGAATTCGAACGATCTAGTCGAATAAATTAATTAACGCGGTTGTTTCGTTGATGCTAATATTGATGTCATCTAATTCAATAGAATTAATGCGACATTAATAAACGCGGAGGAAAATCTATACCGTTTTAGTTAACTCAAACGACTTATAGCATTTTTTTATCTCGCTCTAATATCCGATGTCGATTTAATAATCGCACGTTGAATATGACGAGTATCATACATACGAATCGAGCATAAATTAAGCAATATTTATGCCCGATTCAACCAAGTCGTCAAATTATCAAAATCAAAAAAGCAATTTCAAAATCAATAACAAAATTGCAAGCGAACCCTAGTTCGTACAGGGAGCACTCGATCGAGTGCCTAGCCCACTCGGCCGAGTGGCACCTCAAAAATCAAGACAGAAAGAGTTTTTTCGACCTCCACTCGGTCGAGTCTCGCAGTGACTCGATCGAGTGGCAACGTACTCAGTCGAGTTCATCAATAACTCGACCGAGTAAGGTCCAAAATCAGGGACAGAACCCTTTCCAGGGATCCATTCGGTCGAGTCTCGCAATGACTCGGTCGAGTGGCCCCTTATCACGACAATCCCGTGAGTCTTACATCCTTTTTCTAGTCTCGATAGTGTTTTTTTTTACTTAGGTCAATACGTGTCAATCAATCACGTGGAATATCATTTTTTCAAAAACCATACGGCATCTTATTTACATCATTCTATATTTGCGCAAACCGTTAATATCGTCATACCGTTACTAACCGTTTGTTCTTTTGTCGATTTAATTCTCGTTTATTTTATTGTACTAAAATGAACCCGCATGCTAAAATACAACTTTGACGTTAATCTTAGTTGCATTAAATTGACATAGAAACCCATTCAATTCCTCACATGCTTAGGGAAAACAATGTTTGCATAAGCATTTTCATATGGAGATTCATTCGCCTCCTCAAACCCGTGCGTGGCCGCGTCGGGGTGGACCTATGTCATGTCCACAGGAAGATACCTGATGCCAGAACCGATGCACCCTCCTAACTGTTGGCCGTGCCACGAACAACAGAAATGTCGCTGCCAGCGGCTCAAATGCGGCGCCAGCGGCCAACACGCACCCACCAGCGGCTGAAGCATGCTTCCCTTGTCCGTCGTCCGTCGCCAGCGTCCTTGATTTCCTCCCTCAGTGGCTAATGTCGTGATGGGTTGTTTAATTCCGACATGTGACCGCTTCATTTTTGTAATATATACTTTTATTTCAAATGGAGAACCGTACCTACAAGATAAGAAAACGAAAATAAATACTCCGTAAATTAGAAGACTGAAAACAATTCTAAAATAATGGAAAATAATTAAAAAGATGAAAAAATAAAAGATGAAAAACAAGCACCTTAGTTAACGACATGGCTCGACATTGGGAGAACGGATTAAATCTTCGTAATTTGGGTCGAAAAAATGGATTCCCTTGACCGCTTTCCTTATATATATCCACATCTATCTTCATCTACAAACTACCTTATTCAAAAAAAAAATCAAATGCATCAAATAGCAAAAACCAGGTTACCTCCCGTAAGCGCTGGTTTAACGTCCCGCACGACACGCATAATAATTTTACGACCAGGCACGGGGTCACTCATCAACACTACCCCATTTATAAATTAACCCTCTTTATATCAAGATCGGAGCAAGTTAATGCCCTTAGAAGATATTCAAATAAGCTACCAACAGAGTTAATGAAAACTCTATAAACGCTTATAATGAGAAGATACCATACACTCCACATGAATATGTTAAAGTATATGCTTGAATGATAAATTTCATTAATAGAGAAGAAGTATAAATCTTGTGAACATGAGATTAACTATAAGGCTAGCCGTAACCTAGTATCTTAACAATTATATGGTTACCTAAATACTAAGATCACAATATTTACAACTAAGATCAAAATATTTATAACGATATTATCATATATCGTTAGTATCTTTATCTCTAATATGCTCCCTCGAAGAGGACGATCTGGAGAGTCCGATCTTGGAAAGTATAGGCTCGAGAATTGGGCGCGGAAGTGGCTTGGTGAGAGCATCAACAAGTTGATCTTCGGTTGAGATATGCTGAACTCGAATACAACCATTATGAACATGCTCCCTCACGAAATAGAAGGCTAACGCGACGTGTTTCATTTTGGAGTGAAATACTGGATTAGCAGCATAAGTCGTGGCACCTAAATTATCATAATAGATAGCAGGAGGAGAAGTAATCACGAGCTGGAGCTCGGAAAGTAAGGAGCGGACCCAAATGAGTTCCATGGTGGCAGTGGCAACTGCGCGAAACTCCGCTTCAGTGGTGGACATAGCAACAACTTGTTGCTTCCGAGAGGACCATGAAATGGGATTGCGACCGAGATAAATAATGAACCCGGTGGTAGAGATCGACATATGTGTTCCTATCACCTGCCCAATCTGCATCACAAAACGCGTGAAAAGACAAAGGAGAAGAACGAAATAAATTAATACCAACCTGGAGAGTGCCTTTGAGATAACGCAGAAGTCGTTTCAAGGCCAACCAATGGGACTCTTGAGGATCCTGCATGAATTGTGCAAGCCTATTGATACTGAAAGCGATGTCAGGACAGGTAAGGGATAGATATTGTAAGCTACCAATTAAGGTACGGTAGTCAGAGGGTTGGGCAATTGGTGAACCGTTGGTTTGAAGGAAGCGGAGGGTAGGCTGTCATGGGTGTGGCTGCAGGTTTGCAGTCAAGCATAGACGAGCGAATCAGAATGTCGTGAATGTATTTGGTTTGAGTTAAAGTGAGACCGGATGGGGTGGGGGTAACTTCAACACCTAGAAAGTATGACGAGAAACCTAGATCCTTTAGAGAAAAGCGACGGGAAAAAGCATTTAGAAACATAGAAAGGGCGGGTGACGTAGGACCCGTGACAATTATATCATCTACATAAACTAATAAGTAAATGTGATTTTGTGTGTGATGAAATAGAAAAAGAGAAGGGTCAGAATTTGATTGAGAGAAGCCATATGACGTGAGATAGTTTTTAAGTTCAGTGTACCAAGCACGGGGCGCTTGTTTAAGGCCATAAATGGCCCTAGTAAGACGACACACGTGATCGGGATGTGAGGAATTAACAAACCCGAGGGGGTGGGGTTGAGTCATATAAATAGTTTCGGTTAACGTACCTTGGAGAAAGGCGTTGTTGATATCGAGTTGTCTGAGGGACCAATCACGAGCAAGAGCTAGGGCGAGGATCAACCAAACTGTAACAGGCTTGACGACTGGGCTGAAATTTTCCGAGTAATCCACCTCCGGACGTTGGTAGAATCCTTTGGCAACAAGACGAGCTTTGTATTTGTCAATTGTGTTATCTGGATTATATTTAATACGAAAAACCCAACGACAACCAACAACATTGTAAGAGGAATTAGGTGGGACAAGAGTCCAAGTTTGATTAGAAAGGAGGGCTGAGTACTCGGCTTCCATTTCCGAGCGCCAGTTCGGGTCAGCTAAGGCTGACTTGAGAGTGATGGGTGTGGAGTAAGTGGTGGAAATGTGAGTAAGTGCAGCGTACTTGGGATTAGGGACCCGAATTTGATTCATCGACCGAGTAGTGGGTCGAGAAACAACTGGGGCCGTGACAGCTATAGACGGGCGGGGAAGGGATTGGTCAGTGGTAGTGGATTCAGTGGTGGTCCGAGGGGGAGACAGGGACTGATCAGCCGTGTGAGTGAGGACAGATGCGGGAATGGGCTGGGAGGGGAGAGTGCGGGGCCGACGGGTGTAGACCCTAAGGGGACTAGGAGAGGGTGGGGTAACAAGGGTAGGGGAAGAGGGGATCGTGGCGGGTGCAGGGGTAGGGGTAGGGGTAGGAGCAGGGGGTATAATTGTGAGAGATACAGGACACCATTCATCAGGAGAAACTGTAGGTGCGGTAGACGGACCGGATGCAAAGGGAAAGTAGTCCTCGACAAATTTAACATGTCGAGAGGTGTACATACGTTTGGTTGAAAGGTCAAGACAGTGATAGGCACTCTGGATCGGGGAATATCCAATAAAGACACAAGGTTTGGATTTAGGTTCTAATTTGTTTTTCGTGTAGGGTTGTAGCCATGGATAACAAAGGCAACCAAAACTACGAAGTTTGTTATAGTTTGGACTATGTCCAAACAGTTTGGTGAAGGGGGACTCGTTCTTAAGAACAGGTGTGGGCATGCGGTTTATGAGGTAAACCGCGGTGGTGAAGGCATATGACCAATAGGAAGTGGGCATGTGGGCATGAGAGAGAAGTGCAAGGCCAATCTCGACAATGTGACGATGACGTCGCTCGGCAAGACCGTTGTGTTCGGGTGTGTGCGGGGGTGAGGTAAGATGAGTGATACCTTCAGACGTGATAGATGGTGTGAGTTTGAGGTATTCACCTCCATTATCCAAGAAAATTTGAATAATTGGTAAATTAAAAAAAAAAAATCAACGAGAGCACGAAAACGATTAAATATAAGAAAGGTGTCCGATTTATTTTTCAAAGGATAAATCCATGTATAACGAGTAAAATGATCAACGAAGACCACATAATATTTAAAACCGTCAATTGAAAAAGAAGGAGAGGTCCAAACATCGGAATAAAGAAGTTCAAGCGGCTTATTAGAAAATGGAGTATTAGTAGCGAAAGGAAGTTTATGACTCTTATGAGTCAAACACGCGTTACAATGCGAAAATTTATTAGAAACTTTTAGATTAGCTAATTTAAAAATAGTATTAATAATAGTAGACGAGGGGTGACCAAGCTTGTGATGCCATAGATGGGAAGGACTCGTGGTGGTGAGGAACGCCGCAGGTGGTGGTGAAGATGGTCTCGGTCTTACCCACTCGTACAAGCCCAATTTAAGGTGACCTCGCAAAAGCTCCTGACCCATTAGCCGATCCTGCAAAACACACGAATCATGAGTGAATTTAGCTATGGCATTATTTTCAAGACAGAATTGAGAGACGGAGATTATATTTTTAGAAATAAACGGTGCGTGAAGAACATTATTAAATTTGACAGATTTGTGAGACGAAAGAGGAATAGAAAAGGGACCAATATTTGAGATGTGGAGAGGTGACCCGTCACCAACTAGAAGATCATCAGTCCCGTCATAAAGTGCATGAAGGGTAAGGTTATTAAGGTCGTGGGTGATATGGTGGGTTGCCCCACTATCTATTATCCAAGGAGCATGGGAGTGGGCATCCGGTTGGGTCGAGGGGACGGTTGAGACAAGGTGGGCACGAGGTGGATTTCGATTGGTAAGTGGTGGTGGGCGAGGCGGAACAACGATATTGGGGTAAAGCGACTTGAACGAAGAACAGATGCGAAGGTAATGTCCCGGGGCATGACACCATTGGCACTTGCCCTTAAAAGGGGGCAAGGTGGAGTCGGTTGGGGCTGATAGGAGTGGTGGTTCGGTTGAGGGACGTGGTGGTGGGCGAGATGGTCGGTTGTACGTGACATGGGCGGAGGCATGGGCGTGGTGGTGGTTAAGGGGAGAGGTATGTTTGAGGGATAAATCGTATTGAATCAGACGCTCATGAAGAGCGTCGAAAGAGATAGTGGTGTCCCGGTGCTTTACGACGTCAATGAGTGAGAAATATTTGACAGAATCGAGTCCATTGAGAACCATAGAAATAACGTCTTCGTCATCCATGGCCTTCCCCAGTTGGCTTAATTCATCCACACTTGAGCTAATAGCCTGCATGTATTCAATGGCGGAGAGATCACCCTTGGTAATAGAATTAAGACGATCCTTAATCTGCATAATATGTCCACGAGATGTGTTACCATAAGTTGTGCAAAGGTACTTCCAAATCGCGGCATAAGTAGTACAAGAATTAAGTAGAGGCGCAATTGTGGAAGAAACAGATCCACGAAGAGTCTTCTTAAGGAGAGAATCCTGACGCATCCAAGCAAGGTATGCCGGATTAGTAGTAGTGACAAGTTTGTTGTCTTCAGTTGAGGTAAGAGTCTCATCAGGACATGGAAAAGTTCCATCGAGATACTTCATAAGGTTGAACCCGAATAGCAGGTCAGAGAGGGTGCTGCACCAGGCACGATAAGTGAGGGGTGTGAGTTTGGTGATACCGGCCAGTTCGATGGAGACGAAGGGGCTGGCGATATCATGAGGGTTGGGAAAGATTGTTCCCTAGCCGGTCATGGTGGCAGGGAGGACGAGTTAATTTTCGGGAAGTGATTAGAGTTTTGGTGGTGGAGCGATTAGCTCTGATACCATGTAAAAGTATATACGTGAATGATAAATTTCATTAATAGAGAACAAGTATAAATACATCTTGTGAACATAAGATTAACTATAAGGCTAACCGTAACCTAGTATCTTTACAATTATATGGTTACCTAAATACTAAGATCACAATATTTACAACTAAGATCAAATTATTTATAACGATATTATCTTATATTGTTAGTATCTTTATCTCTAATAGAATCTACAAGCATATAGAATGTTATCATCCGTGTCTACAATTTTTTCAAAAATAAATACGGATTCATGGTGTGGCTCTTCAACCAATGGTGTCATCTCAAACAAATTTTTCTTGTCCTTAATTTTCACAAATGTGTCATTCAAATCCTATAATATATCAGCCTCACTTGTAGGTGATGGCAAATCAAATTCGGGTTCAATATACGACAAAGTCAACAAAAATGAGTCACTTATCTCCCCTTCATCATCAAGTGGAGCATTATCGTCATGGTTAAGGGAGCTAGAAAATTCATTTTCGGGCACACCATCACTAGAAATCGGCTCATGGCTTGGAGCATCTCAAAATATTGGGGAAGTTCAAGAAATAAAGTGCTCGTCTCTAATTCTCGAGCGTTGATTACCAAAAGATCAACCATATCCCATTTTTCATTATGACTTAACTCCAGAAATCTACCTTCACATTTAACTTGCAAATCGATTTGAGTTGCTATTAAAGTTACGAAATTACTTTTTCCTAACGAGTCTTTACTCAATCCTAACAAAACTAACATCACTTTTCCAATTTTACTCTCTCCATAATTTATCCTAACTTGTAAGTTTCTCTCCTCTTCTTTGTCTCTCTACCTTCATAATTTCTTTAATCAACTAAATTCTTTCGAATTCAATTATAAATTTTAATTCAATTATCAATGAAGTAATACTCCGTATCATTTAAATTAATTATTTAATTAATTGGCTTATATTTTAAGGTTTAATTAACTTTTAAAATTAGGGTTAGGGACTTAGGGTGCATTATGGGTGGTTCTAGGGCATCAATTGTATATGTCGATATAAGTATCTTAATTTTTCTTTTTTTCATGTAATTTTTTTAATTTGATTTTTTACTATCTTATTTTTCTTCTTTTTATTATGTCAAATTAAACATAATTAATTGTGTTTTGGGTGGTGGTTGTTGGTGTTTTTGGTGGTGGTTGTTGGCGTTTTTGGGTGATTGAATTTGGTGAAATGGCAAGGACAAATTGGTAAAATGTCGTTAGGATTGAGTAAAAGCTCGTTAGGAAAAAGTACGACCCTAAAGTTATTGTAAATTCCTACCAAGAGTCGCTCATTACTCGTAGTAAATATGGACGTTCTAGTACATACTCCGTGAGCCTTTCAAAATAGTGATATAGTAACTCATTATCAAGTTGGGGACAAAAAAAATCATTCCTAGATGACAGAAGACAGGGACCCTTAATTAAAATATATATTTACGAGAAACACACACAAAAACAAATAAATGCCTTCCCCGGCAACGACGCCAAAATTTGGCTAGACTTGTCGTGAGCCTCCAAATTACAATTTTTACCCACTACTAACTCAAACAAATAGTAAGGGTAAGTAGGGATCGGACACACAAGAAAGATGACTATGTCGTTTTAAATGTGTGTAAATCTATATAAATTAGTAACCAATATGGGGGGATTTATGTGTGTTGTTTCTAAGTCTAATAATCTAAAAAATAAACTTATTAAATGAAATAGACTAAAATTAGGGGTGAGCAAAAATATACGATACGGTTTTATTATACGTATACGATACGGTATACGCTTTCAATTATACGAATTTTCGGATATCCGATACGAATAACCGTATATACGATACGGTTTTCCTTAAAACCGTAGCGGATACGTATCGGGGAAAATTGAAACCGGATATCCGGTTTCCGATCCGGTTTTTTTAAAAACAATAAAAAATATGAAAAATATAATCCTAATATGCATTATACAATAAAGAATTCAAAACTTACCAATTATTCTCAAAGGTAAAAAACAAAATTATTAGTGAATTTATGATTTTAGGTAATGAAATGGCATATTTTTTTGGAACAATGGTACCGCAAGTCATATATACCATTTTTTTTAGGTTTTTTTTTTATGTATTTTTGTTATATCAGTTTATATAAAATGTAACGTTGCTTAAAAACAATTAACTACTCTTAATTAAAAATGAAAAATTGTTTTAAAAAAAAAGAAAAATTGAAAAAAAATATAAAACCGGATATCCGGAAAAAACCAGATCGGATACGGATCGCAAAATTTTAAGTTTTTAAAACCGGATATCCGATACGGTTTGCAAAACCGGATCGGATATCCGGTTTTGCTCACCCCTAACTAAAATGAATAAAGGATGTACTCCGTAACAATTATTAGAAAAATACTTGGAGCAAGCAATATCCACCAACAAGTTTAACGAATTGATCATTGATTCTTCAATTTAACAATGCATTTATTAGAATACTTTGCTATGAAGTTTAATCGACTTCTAATTTCACTTATTAATAGTTATAAAATATGAGAAGCATACTCAAATAACCCTTACGATATTGTCAATCTCCTTTCCACTAAGATAATAACTCTCTCTACAAATCAATCAATAACCGTAAGAACTTACAAAACCCCCCTTACTGTTCCTTATGAACAGTATCCCTCTGCCTCCTCCCCTACTCTTCCTTCTCTGTTCTTCCTCCTCTGCTTCTTCCGCTTGCGTTCCTCCTGTGCTTCATCTACTCTCCCTTCTCTCCTACTACTGCGGTTCTTCTTCCTCCCTTCTCTCCTGCATTCCTTTTCTACGTCTTTTTGATTTCTGGTGAGTTCGATTTTGTTTTTTGGTGAGGTCGATTTCTTTGTAATCCTGGCTGGTGTAGGGTTTCTCGAGATTTGGTTGTTCCCGATTTCTGGTGGGTTCGATTTTGCTCCAGCTCTCCTCCTCGCCTCTGCGTTTCTGCTCCTTCCTCTTCTACATCGTTTCCGATTTCTGGTGAGTCCGATTTCGTTTTCTGATTACTTTGCTTTCCAGTTTTTGGTGAGTCTAATTTCCATTTTCGATTTTTGATTAGTTTACTTTCTCAATTTTTGGTGAGTATATTTTACTGAGTCCGATTTCGATTCTCGATTTCTGATTAGTTTTTCGTTCAATTTCCGTGAGTCCAGCTTGGTGAGTCCGATTTGATTTCCGATTTATGGTTAGTTTGTTTTTCAATTCCTTGTGAGTACAAATCTGATTTGTTTGTTTCGATTGTAGATTTTGATTATAAGTCCGGACCTTTTACAGTTTTTTTTGGTGTCCTAGCGTCGCGTTTGAGAACTGACTTTTTCAACGGTATTCTTTTTGGTTTTCGGTTTTAGTCGACTGTGTGGCTTCCGATTGTTTGGCTTCCGAATGTTGATTCTGATTTGTTTACTTCGATTGTAGCCTTTGATTATAAGTCCGAAGCGTTTACATTTATTTGGTGTCGTAGCGTCGCGTTTCGGAACCGACTTTTTCATTTTTTTTGGGTGTCGTAGCGTCGCGTTTGAGAACTGACTTTTTCAGTGGTAGTTTGGTGTCGTAGCGTCGCGTTTCGGAACCGACTTTTTCATTTTTTTTGGGTGTCGTAGCGTCGCGTTTGAGAACTGAATTTTTCAGTGGTAGTTTGGTGTCGTAGCGTCGCGTTTCGGAACCGACTTTTTCATTTTTCTTGGGTGTCGTAGCGTCGCGTTTGAGAACTGACTTTTTCAGTGGTAGTCTTTTTAGTTTCGGTTTTAGTCAATTGTGTGGCTTCCGATTTATTTTTTGGGTGTCGTAGCGTCGAGTTGAGGAAGGTTTGATGTTTGTCATCGTAAGGTTTTTTTCGGGTCTGAGTGTGTTATGTATCAGGAAGATTTTTTCGGGTCTGAGTGTGTTATGTATCAGGAAGATTTTTTCGGGTCTGAATGTTTAGCTTACTGCTGTCTGCAGTCTCATTGCTGTAACCTTCATTTACTTCCGAAATCTTATCATGAGATTGTCTTTGATTTGAATTTGTGACTGATCAACGTACCGTGACAGTAATAGCCGGCGATGAATATGACTTAGATCCTCTATTTATGTTTCGATTTTCTCTCTTTTCTGTCTAATCTTTACTCTCCAAATGTCAAAACAGAAACTATTGGTCTACTGCCTACTGATATCTTTGTGTGATCTATCGATAGGTTTTGGCGTTTAACCCTTACTGACTTTATTTTTTTACCTGCTAATCAATATTAGCTATTCAGAGGTGGGATATTCTTCAAGATTTGTGATTTGTATTTATATTCAACGTGCAGATTTTGCCTGCCAATCTGTCTGAGATCATCCCAAATGCTAGCTGGGAAGCTATTGATTTGATCTCTGTATGGTTTTTTAATCTGTAGATTTTGATGTCGATCTTGAAATTCCATCTAGAGTACTGCTGCTTTTTAGTTTGACCTTGTAATCGAATGTATGTGCCTTTTCAGCGACTTTGCTCATGGGATCCGCGTAATAGGCCAACTGCAGAACAGGCTTTACAGCATCCATTTTTCAATGTATGTAAACTAAACCACTTTTCTGTCTTTATTCGACAGAAAATACATCTACCTGATTTGAATATATGACAGGTAGCTACACGGGTCACTCGCCCAATTCAAGAGCCCTTTAAAAATAAGCAACACAACTCGAGTGAGCTATGCGCAATAACTTAACTTGTCTGATTTATCTAAAATCTTGGTTTGTTCGAGGACATTCGTCAAACTCAACCTTTTTGCTCCGCAGAAACAAAGCCAAACCTTGAATTGAACTTGTGGGACTCTGACAGCAAGTCTGATGATTGCTATCTCGGCTTGAGCTTAGCAGTGAACCCCAGTGTTTCTAATATGCAAGGTAACACTAACAGATCGTGAATCCTCCTCCGGCTCCTTGAATCATCCTCCTTATAATGCTATGATTTTGATGTGATGATGGAGTTTGACTTTACGCATTATCTCTTTTTCTATCCTTAAATCGTCTGCAGAGATGGGAAATACTCTTACTGGGAATGCAGGACAGGTTAGCGCAACACTCTTAACGCTCAAATTTCAGGAGATCCTATCCTATGTTTAGGTTCCCTCTGCTACTGCTCAACGGAGTTATATCCGTTGATGTGGCTCACTGCTCACATACAATGATTTTTATGAAATGGAAGCCAACTATGTCCGATGCATTCCAGTTTCTGTCCTGATATTAGAACAGATACTCACAGCCGAAGCTCTATCATTCAATGACTCTCAAGTAACATAGAAGTAGATTGCAGTGGTTTCACGTCATTCATATCCAACTGTTAGCTGAGGCTATTTCATACGTAAGTTACATCTTTTATGCTTAGGACGAAGTGTGTGCCGTAATCATTTCACCATGTTGTATCTTTTTCTTATGTTGCAACTCTCCTGCTATTCTTCTCTTATTGCTTCTACCCTTTCCTCAACTTTTGGTATTCTTTTATTTATTACAGAGTATCAAATTCGCATGCTTTCTGATCTTGCTTGATCCTCAGTAAATCATTATGTCCCCTTTTTCTTCATTAGTAATTTTCAGAGCCCGTACTCGGTGAACATACTTCTGGCTGGCTTTGACAAAGAAACAAGGCCATCTCTGTATTTTATCTAGCAACACTCCACAAGGTAGACAAGGCAGCTTTTGGGCATGGTGCATACTTCTCCCTCGCCATGATGGACAGACACTACCACGGCGGCATTTCACTGGAAGCAGCTGTTGACTTGGTCGACAAATGCATTCTGGAGATCAGGTCCCGTCTTGCTGTCGCCCCACCAAATTTCGTGATCAAAATTGTTGACAAGGACGGAGCGAGGGACTATGCTTGGCGTGAGTCGATCAAAGATCAAAGTACCGTCTCTGAATGAGACTTGATTCACTAGCATTCCCTCCCATGGTTTGTTCTGCTGCTTTCTTTAAAATTATAATTGAATGCTTGTTAGTTTCGGGTTAATTGGTGTAGAGATGTTTATGCATTTTTGTATGAAAAGACTTGGTCGGTCTGAGAGCTGTTCTGCTACACGAATGCACCGTTTTAGCCTCATTTTAAGAATGGTGTAATCACACATTCACCGATTTACACATCGTAAGCTAATTGCCGCTCGTGATGAACTTGCACATATTTTATAAAACGAGATCGTTCAAGATCAAATGATGCTATGGATTTGCAAGATTACTTAACATATAGTAGCGATATAGTACACATTCAGGCTTAGTTTCCGATTTCAGTTTTCTTCTGGTTGATCATGTTTAAACTTGTGCTTCCAACATATAGTTTTTCCCTGAAGCCAGGGAAGTGGAGGTAGCCAAAAAATTTGCATTTGAGGGAGTTTCATTCAAATTGGATTACCTTACAAAGCCATCATTTCTTTTGGAATTTGGATTTGGCACGAAAGTCAAAATGGCAGACCGTGTACGTACGCCCTGAGGACGAGTTGTTCCTTGTCGCATATCCTTACTTCAATGTCAATGGTAGATTACTTAATACTCCACTGGTTATACTTATACTGCATCTCATTTCTTGTCTTTTCTAGCTGATTAATACGTTAGTGTCATCGTTTGTAATTTAGAGATGCTTGTTGTGGAAGAGCTTTATAAAGAAGCTGTTGCGGATACATCAAGACAATTGATTATTTTCAACGGAGAACTTGATCGGATACGGTCTGGATGTATCCTTTTATACAAACAAGTATTCCTGCTCTCCTATATATTCTCTTGATTTGATAGATTAGAGTTGTCCTTGATCTCAAGTACAGACTATCCACCGTTCTTCTATCCGAAATTGGCCATACTTACCAAGACCCTGTTGCCGAATATGGAAACTGCGTACTATATTCACAACTTTAAAGGACGAAATGGCGGTACTCTTTTCAGGTGCGTACTCTAATTTGTTTGGATGCATTTTTCCGGCCGCCACCAGGGAGTACGCTCCTTTAGTCGATGAAGTGTGGAAGGATCCTGCTGTACAAGAGACATACAAGAGAAAACACGAGCTTTATTCCCTTCCCGATATAGTCGAATACATTCTAAGCCGGGTATGTGCTAGAATATGGTCGTTCCATTCATTACTCCTTCTCGTAGTAAACAAGGACATGTTTTAAGTGAAAGTTTTGGTTGGGGATTTCAGGCTGTTAGATTTCAAGCAATGAATATGAACCGTCGGAGCAGGACATATTGTACGCTGAAGGCATCACCCAAGGTAATGAACATCACGCGACTAATCTGAGCAATGCAACAACTGTATGACTTATACCTATCATTATGCAACTAATACGACAACTGTGGATGACCCGGGGGTTTTCTACATCAAATCCGAGCTAAGGTGAGTTTTGAAGTTTGTGATCTTTTTACGTATAGGGACTGCTTCACAGTATTAGACCGTCTCGTACAATACTAAATCAACTACCTACTTTATTCTTACATTATTGTCAGTCCTTCAATCTCAAGTGTACAGATGCGGTTCGATCATTTTCCACGCCTAGCCCTCCTGATAGTACTAAAATTACAGCAATCATGCAGAAGGCAAATGCAATTCGCCAGGTAAAACTATTTAGCAGAAAACTGTCTTAGCATCCTCTACTTCCTGCCTTGTGAGTCGAGAACAAACCACGAAATCATCGTATTAAACCAAAACACGAGGGTTTTAAACCGAGTCCAATTCTTGAACCCACTTCTCTTTGAAATAAATGAGCAATATTTCTCCCTTCGTACATAGGTGGTGGGAAGCGATGGTGAGGACGATAGTTAGAGCGACACGTGATGTATCCATCCGATGTCAGCGCAAGTAGTTAGATATGCTGCTTAATGTTAAACCACAAGAAGCGGACCATGGACTGTGACACTGTGCATATAGGCTAACTTATTTCCGTGACCGTGACTCTGGGTGAGCTTATTTTGTTTGAAAGCCTGAACTCTGAAGCTCCCAAGTATTTTGTACAGCCAGTGTATTTGAATTAAGATAAAAATGACTATGAATAATCAATCTTCAGTGCACCACTAACTCGGCTTAGTGTACCGACGCTACTTTCCGGTTCACTTTTCTATTGAAATATATTGTATTGTCTATCGATCCCTTAACAATAGAGGGTGAAGAGATAGACGAAAGTATTTTATAAACATTATAGTTCTTAGTAGTTTCTTTAAAAAACGAATGGATAGTTTGGAACGGATTGGAGGAAGTATACAAGTATCCGTCAAATTCAGTTTACGCATCAATGTTTTGTTTCATTGTGCAGATGTCTCTGTTGGGCCCAAAGCCAGAGGAGCTTGGTTTTATGCTGTCACTGCTGCAGCGGCGATCTTACTCTTTGGGCTAATGGTAGTAGCACATCCTTTTGTTCTTCTATCTGACCGTTATCGAAGGAGAGCTCAGCACTTTGTTGCTAGAATGTGGGCCAATTTAACTACCACACCGTACCCTTCGTGATGGACAGCAAGGTTAGTGATGGATCCTAAGACAAGAAGGACGAAAAGGTTTGGATTTGTGACACTTGGGGATGAAGTTGATGCTCAGAATGCTCCCAAGGCTTTGAATGGAAGGGTCAGCCTTCCATCTCTCAATTTAATTCCCCTTTTTAGCACTGCTTTGTCATAGAAACGAAAGACTAATACTTCTTCCGTTAATCTTGTGTCAATTTGTGACTGAAAATAGTGTTGTTAATCTTCCTCAATGTTTGTACTACAAATCAATATTATCCCGTAAGAATTATTTTGCAATTCACATAAAGAATCTTTACCTCATGATAGGAGGCGAAGGGTGAGGAGAAAGTAAAGCAAATAAAACAAGATAAACGAGGGAAATTAAATGGAAAAGAAATGAAGAGTTAAAGAGAAAGAGAGATGGAGAAAATGGCTTGCACGCATCAGGAACAAAAATGTGGCTACTCCTGCTCAATTACCCGAATCTAATCTAATTTGATTCGTACCCTAAATGCCTCGCCCGATATTGACTCAACCCAACTACATAATCTGCTATTGAAATCTGTTTTTTCTTGTTTTTTCCCGTCTGTACGTCACTCAAATAGTTTTGTTGTTCTGTTCCAGTTTTATGGTCACTCTTTTCACCTAGCAGGAACGGAATTAGTACTCCTGTTGATCCGTCTTTGTCACTGTCATTCAGGTTTGGTAATCATGCAGCTAAGCTTATTTTGTGCGACCTCAAATTCCGAGTTCCTGTAGGATGTCATCATGGCATATCCAAAAAATTCGCTGACTTCATTAATTCCCTACTATGTGCAGTTCGATTGGGCGCAGTCCAATTGGAATTCAACATTCAGGAGGTTTCGGATTCAGTTCTATGCAACCAGGAATATTAGACGGACAGTGGTTGGCGGGTTCCTCTCTATATCCGCAGTCTCATCATATCTGACCACTTCTTCGCCCTCTCTTTAACACCCAATGCTTTTATAGGAATGTAATTATTTCATTAAATTTTCCTATTTTCTGTCGCAAAATAATCGTTGGCTAAGATGAGACGAGGATCATTGATCAAAGGCTCAAAGCTGAATGCTCCTCGGAGCAATTTGTGAATATTCTTTAATGCAATTATTGAGACGAAATATGAGTACATTCTGAAGAGGCTTTATCGACTATTTCTATATGATTCCAACTCGCATTATGGAACAAATTTTTACATGATTAGTTTACATTTTTGGGTCACGAAGTCGTGCTTAATTGTTGTTTGGCTTTTAGCGTCGGGTTTACGAACGAGCTCTAATTATTTGAATTTGATTGATTTTTTTGATTGAAATTGATATGGAGTACGTTTGTGCATTCCGAGCTTGAGTTTTGGGTCGCAAAGTTGTGCTTAATTGTTGTTTGGCTTTTAGCGTTGGGTTTACGAACGAGCTGTAATTGTGTCGAATTTGTCGAATTTGATTGATTTCTTTTGATTGAAATTGATATGGAGTACGTTTGTGCATTCAGGACTTTCAAGCTGTGTTAATTTATTGCATCCTTTTCATCTGCTAAATTTATTATAGTAAAATAATTAATAATTTAGGTTTGTGCATTAGCAGCTGAGAATCTGAGACGATGGGCCGATTATTTTCTTCAAAGTTGTAGGACAGTTGACTCAGACATTCTGTAATTATTTATATCAGAACTTTCATATGAAGGCTGATCTATATCAGCGCTATTCATAGCGGCTTGTTCTTTATATTCGATTCCATTCCGCTGGATAGTTCACACTTTCCAAAATATTATGACAGGGTTTTTGGAAAGTGTATGAGTGATTAATTTGTTTGTATATTTCAATTTTTATGATTTGGTTCATTAAAACTTTCAGTCTTTTTCCAAAAAAAAAAAAAAAAAAATTGCAGTCAAACGTGTGAATCGTTTCAAACGAGTCAAATATTAAACGCGTCGAATGTGTCGAACATTCCAAATAGTAGAAAGGTCAGCTGTGACAAACGGGTCAAGTATTAAACGTTTCAAATATCTCAAACGGATCAAAAATTTCAAACGGGCCAAGAAATTATACGCGTCAAACATGTGAGACGTTTCAGACGGTTCAAGTATTAAACGTTTCAAAGAGTTGAAACGGTTCAAGAAAAATCAACGGGATCAATAAATTAAACGCGTACAGCGTGTGAAACGTTTCAGACGGGTCAAATATTAAACGCGTCGAATGTGTCGAACATTCCGAATATTAAAAGAGTCAAATGTGTCAAACGGGTGAATTATCAAATGTTTCAAAGGTCTCAACCGGGTCAAACATTTCAAACGGGTCAAGAAATTGAACGTCCAACGTGTGAAATGTTTCGAATGGGTCAAATATTAGACGCGTCGAATGTTTCAAATATCAAAAGGTCAGATGTGTCAAACGGGTGAATTATTAAACGTTTCAAAGGTCTCAAAGAGGTCAAAAATTTCAGACGGGTGAAGAAATTAAACGCGTTAAACGTGTGAAGCATTTCAAACGCGTTGAATGTGTCGAACGTTCCAGATATTAAAAGGGTCGGTTGTGCCGAACGGGTCAAGTATTAAACGTTTCAAAGGTCTCAAACGGGTCAAAAATTTCAAACGGGCCAATAAAGTAACCGTGTCAAACGTGTTCAGCGTTTCAAACGGGTCAAATATTAAACGCGCCGAATGTGTCAAACGTTCGAAATATTAAAAGGGTCAAATTTGTCAAACGGGCAAAGTATTAAACGTTTCGAAGGTCTGAAACGAGTCAATAATGTCAAACGGGTCAAGAAATTAAACGCGTCAAACGTGTGAAACGTTTCAAACGTGTCAAATGTGTCGAACGTTCCAAATATTAAAAGGGTCGGCTGTATAAAACGGGTCAAGTATTAAATGTTTCAAAGGTGTCAAACGGGCCAAGAAAGTAAACGTGTGAAACGTTTCAAACGGGTCAAATATTAAACGCGACGAATGTGTCGAACGTTCGAAATATTAAAAGGGTCAACAATGAGAAACGGGTCAAGTACTAAACGTTTCACAGGTCTCAAACGGGTCAAAAATTTCAAACGGGCCAAGAAATTAGACGCGTCAAACGTGTGGAACGTTTCAAACGGGTCAAGTATTAAACGTTTCAAAGAGTTGAAACGGGTAAAAAAAATCAATCGGGTCAAGAAATTAGCTGCGTCCAACGTGTGAAACGTTTCAGACATGTCAAATATTAAACGCGTCGAATGTGTCGAACGTTTAAATTATTAAAAGGGTCAAACGGGTAAAGTATTAGACGTTTCGAAGGTCGCAAACAGGACAAGAATTTCAAACGGGTCAAGAAATTACATGCGTCAAACATTTGAAACGTTTCAAAGGGATCAAATATTAAACGCGTCGAGTGTGTCAAACGTTCCAAATATTAAAAGGGTCAAATGTGTCAAACGGGTGAAGTATTAAACGTTGCGAAAGTCTCAAACGGTTCAAAAAGTTAAATGCGTTTAACGTGTGAAACGTTTCAAACGGTTCGAATATTAAACGCGTCGAATGTGTCGAACGTTTCAAATATTAAAAGGGTGAAATGTGTCAAATGGGTGAAGTATTAAACGTTTCAACGGTCTCAAACGGGCCAAAACTTTCAAACGGGTCAAGAAATTAAACGCGTCCAACGTGTGAAACGTATCGAACGGGTCAAATATTAATCGCGTCGAATGTGTCGCATGTTTTAAGTATTAAAAGGTCAAATGTGTCAAACCGGTAAAGTAGTAAACGTTTCAAAGGTCTCAGACGGGTCAAGAAATTAAACACGTCAAGCGTGTGAAACATTTCAAACGCGTCGAATGTGTCGAACGTTCCAAATATTAAAAGGGTCAACTGTATCAAACGGGTCAAGTATTAAACGTTTTAAAGGTCTAAAACGGGTCAAAAATTTCAAACGGGCCAAGAAATAAAGCACGTCAACCGTGCGAAACGTTTCAAACGGGTCAAATATTAAACGCGTCGAATGTTTCGAACGTTTCAAATAATAGAAGGATCAAATGTGACAAACGGGTCGACTATTAAACGTTTCAAAGGTCTCAAACGGGTCAAAAACTTTCAAATGGGCCAAGAAATTAAACACGTCAAACGTGTGAAACGTTTCAAACGGTTCAAGTATTAAACATTTCAAATAGTTGAAACGGGTCAAAAAAATTCAACGGGTCAAGAAATTAAACGCGTCCAGCGTGTGAAGCGTTTCAGATGGGTCAAATATTAAACGCGTCGAATGTGTCAAACGGGTGAAGTATTAAACGTTTCAACGGTCTCAAATGGGACAACAATTTCAAACGGGTCAAGAGATTAAACACGTCCAACGTGTGAAACGTTTCGAACGGGTCAACTATTAAACGCGTCGAATGTGTCGAATGTTTCAATTATTAGAAGGTCAAATGTGACAAACGGGTGAAGTATTAAAACGTTTCAAAGGTCTCAAACAGGTCAAAAATTTCAAACGGGTTAAGAAATTAAACGCGTCAAACGTGTGAAACGTTTCAAACGCGTCGAATGTGTCGAACGTTCCAAATATTAAAAGGGTCAGCTGTGCTGAACAGCTAAAGTAGTAAACGTTTAAAAGGTCTAAAACGGGTCAAAAATTTTAGACGGGCCAAGAAAGCAAACGTGTCAAACGTGTGAAACGTTTCAACGGGTCAAATATTAAACGCGCCGAATGTGTCGAACGTTCCAAATATTAAAAGGGTCAAATGTGTCAAACGGGTGAAGTAGTAAACGTTTCGAAGGTCTCAAATGGGTCAAAATGTCAAACGGGTCAAAAAAATAAACGCGTCCAACGTGTGAAACGTTTCAAACACGTCGATTGTGTCGAACGTTCCAAATATTAAAAGGGTAAGCTGTGTAAAACGGATCAAGTATTAAACGTTTCAAATGTGTCAACCGGGTCAAGAAATTAAACGCGTCCAACGTGTGAAACGTTTTGAATGGGTCAAATAATAAACGCGTCGATTGTGTCGAATGTTTCACATGGTAAAAGGTCAAACGTGTCAAAGTGGTGAAGTAAACGTTTTGAAATGTCTCAAACGGGTCAAAAATTTCAAGCGGGTCAAGAAATTAAACGCGTCAAACGTGTGAAACGTTTCAGACGCGTCGAATGTGTCGAACTTTCCAAATATTAAAAGGGTCAGCTATGTAAAACGGATCGAGTATTAAACGTTTCAAAGGTCTCAACCGGGTCAAAAGTTCAAACGGGCCAAGAAATTAAACGCGTCAAACGTGTGTAACGTTTCAAACGGGTCAAATATTAAACGCGCCAAATGTGTCGAACGTTCCAAATATTAAAAGGGGCAACAATGACAAACAGGTCAAGTATTAAACGTTTCAAAGGTCTCAAACGGGTCAAAAAATTCAAACGGGCCAAGAAATTAAACGCGTCAAACGTGTGGTCCGTTTTAAACGGGTCAAGTATTAAATGTTTCAAAGAGTTTAAACGGGTCAAAAAATTCAAACGGGTCAAGAAATTAAACGCATCCAACGTATGAAACGTTTCAGACAGGTTAAATTTTAAGCGCGTCGAATGTGTCGAACATTTCAGATATTAAAAGGGTTAAATGTGTCAAACGAGCAATGTATTAAACGTTTCGAAGGTCTCAAATGGGTCAAAAATTTCAAACGAGTTTAGAAATTAAACGCGTCAAACATGTGCAACGTTTCAAACGGGTCAAATATTAAACGGGTCGAGTGTGTCGAACGTTCCAAATATTAGAAGGGTCAAATGTGTCAAACGGCTGAAGTATTAGACGTTTCAAAGGTCTCAAACGGTTCAAAAATTTCAAACGGGTCAAGAAATTAACTGTGTCCAACGTGTGAAACGTTTCGAACGGGTCAAATATTAAACGAGTAGAATGTGTCGAACGTTCCAAATATTAAAATGGTCAAGTGTGTCAAACGGGTAAAGTATTAAACGTTTCGAAGGTATCAAACGGGTCAAAAATGTCAAACGGGTCAAGAAATTAAACGCGTCAAACATTTGAAACGTTTCAAACGCGTCGAATGTGTCGACCGTTCCAAATATTAAAAGGGTCAGCTTTGTAAAACGGGTCAAGTATTAAACGTTTTAGATGTCTCAACCGGGTCAAAAATGTCAAACAGGTCAAGAAATTAACGCGTCCAACGTGTGAAATGTTTCGAATGGGTCAAATATTAAACGCGTCGAATCTGTCGAATGTTTCGAATATTAAAAGATCAAATGTATCAAACGGGTGAAGTATTAAACGTTTCAAAGGTCTCAAACGAGTCAACAATTTAAAACGGATCCAGAAATTAAACGCGTCAAACGTATGAAACGTTTCAAACGCGTTGAATGTGTCGAACGTTCAAAATATTAGAAGGGCCAGCCGTGTAAAACGGGTCAAGTATTACTCGTTTCGAAGGTCCCAATCGGGTCAAAAAATTAAAACGGCCAAATAAATTAGACGCGGCAAACGTGTGGAACATTTCAAACGGGACAAATATTAAACGCGTCGAATGTGTCGAATATTAAAAGGTCAAATGTGTCAAATCGGTGAAATGTTATACGTTTCAAGGGTCTCAAACGGGTCAAAAATTTCACGCGGGTCAAGAAATTAAACCCGCCAAACATGTGAAATGTTTCAAACGGGTCAAATATTAAACGCGTCGGGTGTGTCGAACGTTCCAAATTTTAATAGGGTCAAATGTGTCAAACGGGTGAAGTATTAAACGTTTCAAACGTCTCGAACGGTTCAAAAATTTCAAACGGGTCAAGAAACTAAACGCGTCAAACGTGTGAAACGTTTCTAACGGGTCAAATATTAGACGCGTCGAATGTGTCGAATTTTTCAATTATTACAAGGTCAAATGTGTCAAAAGAGTACAGTATTAAACATTTCAAAGTTCTCAGACGGGTTTAAAATTTCAAACGGGTCAAGAAATTAAACGCGTGAAACGTTTCAAACGCGTCGAATGTGTCGAACGTTCCAAATATTAAAAGGGTAAGCAGTGTAAAACGGGTCAAGTATTAAACGTTTCAAATGTGTCAACCGGGTCAAGAAATTAAACGCGTCCAACGTGTGAAACATTTTGAATGGGTCAAATAATAAACGCGTCGATTGTGTCGAATGTTTCACATGGTAAAAGGTCAAACTTGTAAAAGTGGTGAAGTAAACGTTTTGAAATGTCTCAAACGGGTCAAAAATTTCAAGCGGGTCAAGAAATTAAACGCGTCAAACGTGTGAAACGTTTCAGACGCGTCGAATGTGTCGAACTTTCCAAATATTAAAACGGTCAGCTATGTAAAACGGATCGAGTATTAAACGTTTCAAAGGTCTCAACCGGGTCGACAGTTCAAACGGGCCAAGAAATTAAACGCGTCAAACGTGTGTAACGTTTCAAACGGGTCAAATATTAAACGCGCTAAATGTGTCGAACGTTCCAAATATTAAAAGGGGCAACAATGACAAACAGGTCAAGTATTAAACGTTTCAAAGGTCTCAAACGGGTCAAAAAATTCAAACGGGCCAAGAAATTAAACGCGTCAAACGTGTGGACCGTTTTAAACGGGTCAAATATAAAACGTTTCAAAGAGTTTAAACGGGTCAAAAAATTCAAACGGGTCAAGAAATTAAACGCATCCAACGTATGAAACGTTTCAGACAGGTTAAATTTTAAGCGCGTCGAATGTGTCGAACATTTCAGATATTAAAAGGGTTAAATGTGTCAAACGAGCAATGTATTAAACGTTTCGAAGTTCTCAAATGGGTCAAAAATTTCAAACGAGTTTAGAAATTAAACGCGTCAAACATGTGCAACGTTTTAAACGGGTCAAATATTAAACGGGTCGAGTGTGTCGAACGTTCCAAATATTAGAAGGGTCAAATGTGTCAAACGGGTGAAGTATTAAACGTTTCAAAGGTCTCAAAAGGTTCAAAAATTTCAAACGGGTCAAGAAATTAATTGTGTCCAACGTGTGAAACGTTTCGAACGGGTCAAATACTAAACGAGTAGAATGTGTCGAACGTTCCAAATATTAAAATGGTCAGATGTGTCAAACGGGTAAAGTATTAAACGTTTCGAAGGTATCAAACGGGTCAAAAATGTCAAACGGGTCAAGAAATTAAACGCGTCAAACATGTGAAACGTTTCAAACGCGTCGAATGTGTCGACCGTTCCAAATATTAAAAGGGTCAGCTTTGTAAAATGGGTCAAGTATTAAATGTTTCAAAGGTCTCAAACGGGTCAAAAATTTCAAACGGGCCAAGAAAGTAAACGTGTGAAACGTTTCAAACGGGTCAAATATTAAACGCGACGAATGTGTCGAACGTTCGAAATATTAAAAGGGTCAACAATGAGAAACGGGTCAAGTACTAAACGTTTCACAGGTCTCAAACTGGGCAAAAATTTCAAACGGGCCAAGAAATTAGACGCGTCAAACGTGTGGAACGTTTCAAACGGGTCAAGTATTAAACGTTTCAAAGAGTTGAAACGGGTAAAAAAAATCAATCGGGTCAAGAAATTAGCCGCGTCCAACGTGTGAAACGTTTCAGACATGTCAAATATTAAACGCGTCGAATGTGTCGAACGTTTCAAATATTAAAAGGGTCAAACGGGTAAAGTATTAGACGTTTCGAAGGTCGCAAACAGGACAAGAATTTCAAACGGGTCAAGAAATTACATGCGTCAAACATGTGAAACTTTTCAAAGGGGTCAAATATTAAACGCGTCGAGTGTGTCAAACGTTCCAAATATTAAAAGGGTCAAATATGTCAAACAGGTGAAGTATTAAACGTTGCGAAGGCCTCAAACGGTTCAAAAAATTAAATGCGTTTAACGTGTGAAACGTTTCAAACGGGTCGAATATTAAACGCGTCGAATGTGTCGAACGTTTCAAATATTAAAAGGGTGAAATGTGTCAAATGGGTGAAGTATTAAACGTTTCAACGGTCTCAAACGGGCCAAAACTTTCAAACGGGTCAAGAAATTAAACGCGTCCAACGTGTGAAACGTATCGAACGGGTCAAATATTAATCGCGTCGAATGTGTCGCATGTTTTAAGTATTAAAAGGTCAAATGTGTCAAACCGGTAAAGTAGTAAACGTTTCAAAGGTCTCAGACGGGTCAAGAAATTAAACACGTCAAGCGTGTGAAACGTTTCAAACGCGTCGAATGTGTCGAACGTTCCAAATATTAAAAGGGTCAAATGTATCAAACGGGTCAAGTATTAAACGTTTTAAAGGTCTAAAACGGGTCAAAAATTTCAAACGGGCCAAGAAATAAAGCACGTCAACCGTGCGAAACGTTTCAAACGGGTCAAATATTAAACGCGTCGAATGTTTCGAACGTTTCAAATAATAGAAGGATCAAATGTGACAAACGGGTCGACTATTAAACGTTTCAAAGGTCTCAAACGGGTCAAAAACTTTCAAATGGGCCAAGAAATTAAACACGTCAAACTTGTGAAACTTGTGAAACGTTTCAAACGGTTCAAGTACTAAACGTTTCAAATAGTTGAAACGGGTCAAAAAATTCAACGGGTCAAGAAATTAAACGCGTCCAACGTGTGAAGCGTTTCAGACGGATCAAATATTAAACGCGTCGAATGTGTCAAGCGGGTGAAGTATTAAACGTTTCAACGGTCTTAAATGGGACAACAATTTCACACGGGTCAAGAGATTAAACGCGTCCAACGTGTGAAACGTTTCGAACGGGTCAACTATTAAACGCGTCGAATGTGTCGAAAGTTTCAAATATTAGATGGTCAAATGTGTTAAACGGGTGAAGTATTAAAACGTTTCAAAGGTGTCAAACAGGTCAAAAATTTCAAACAGGTTAAGAAATTAAACGCGTCAAACGTGTGAAACGTTTCAAACGCGTCGAATGTGTCGAACGTTCCAAATATTAAAAGGGTCAGCTGTGCTGAACAGGTCAAGTAGTAAACGTTTAAAAGGTCTAAAACGGGTCAAAAATTTCAGACGGGCCAAGAACGTAAACGTGTCAAATGTGTGAAACGTTTCAACGGGTCAAATATTAAACGCGCCGAATGTGTCGAACGTTCCAAATATTAAAAGGGTCAAATGTGTCAAACGGGTGAAGTAGTAAACGTTTCGAAGGTCTCAAACGGGTCAAAAAAATAAACGCGTCCAACGTGTGAAACGTTCCAAACGCGTCGATTGTGTCGAACGTTCCAAATATTAAAAGGGTAAGCTGTGTAAAACGGATCAAGTATTAAACGTTTCAAATGTGTCAACCGGGTCAAGAAATTAAACGCGTCCAACGTGTGAAACGTTTTGAATGGGTCAAATAATAAATGCGTCGATTGTGTCGAATGTTTCACATGGTAAAAGGTCAAACGTGTCAAAGTGGTGAAGTAAACGTTTTGAAATGTCTCAAACGGGTCAAAAATTTCAAGCGGGTCAAGAAATTAAACGCGTCAAACGTGTGAAACGTTTCAGACGCGTCGAATGTGTCGAACTTTCCAAATATTAAAAGGGTCAGCTATGTAAAACGGATCGAGTATTAAACGTTTCAAAGGTCTCAACCGGGTCAAAAGTTCAAACGGGCCAAGAAATTAAACGCGTCAAACGTGTGTAACGTTTCAAACGGGTCAAATATTAAACGCGCCAATGTGTCGAACGTTCCAAATATTAAAAGGAGCAACAATGACAAACAGGTCAAGTATTAAAACGTTTCAAAGGTCTCAAACAGGTCAAAAAATTCAAACGGGCCAAGAAATTAAACGCGTCAAACGTGTGGTCCGTTTTAAACGGGTCAAGTATTAAACGTTTCAAAGAGTTTAAACGGGTCAAAAAATTCAAACGGGTCAAGAAATTAAACGCATCCAACGTATGAAACGTTTCAGACAGGTTAAATTTTAAGCGCGTCGAATGTGTCGAACATTTCAAATATTAAAAGGGTTAAATGTGTCAAACGAGCAATGTATTAAACGTTTCGAAGGTCTCAAATGGGTCAAAAATTTCAAACGAGTTTAGAAATTAAACGCGTCAAACATGTGCAACCTTTCAAACGGGTCAAATATTAAACGGATCGAGTGTGTCGAACGTTCCAAATATTAGAAGGGTCAAATGTGCCAAACGGGTGAAGTATTTTCAAAAATTTCAAACGGGTCAAGAAATTATTTGTGTCCAACGTGTGAAACGTTTCGAACGGGTCAAATATTAAACGAGTAGAATGTGTCGAACGTTCCAAATATTAAAATGGTCAAGTGTGTCAAACGGGTAAAGTATTAAACGTTTCGAAGGTATCAAACGGGTAAAAAATGTCAAACGGGTCAAGAAATTAAACGCGTCAAACATGTGAAACGTTTCAAACGCGTCGAATGTGTCGACCGTTCCAAATATTAAAAGGGTCAGCTTTGTAAAACGGGTCAAGTATTAAACGTTTTAGATGTCTCAACCGGGTCAAAAATGTCAAACAGGTCAAGAAATTAACGCGTCCAACGTGTGAAATGTTTCGAATGGGTCAAATATTAAACGCGTCGAATGTGTCGAATGTTTCGAATATTAAAAGATCAAATGTATCAAACGGGTGAAGTATTAAACGTTTCAAAGGTCTCAAACGGGTCAACAATTTAAAACGGATCCATAAATTAAACGCGTCAAACGTATGAAACGTTTCAAACGCGTCGAATGTGTCGAACGTTCAAAATATTAGAAGGGCCAACCGTGTAAAACGGGTCAAGTATTACTCGTTTCGAAGGTCCCAATCGGGTCAAAAAATTAAAACGGCCCAATAAATTAGACGCGGCAAACGTGTGGAACATTTCAAACGGGACAAATATTAAACGCGTCGAATGTGTCGAATATTAAAAGGTCAAATGTGTCAAACCGGTGAAATGTTATACGTTTCAAGGGTCTCAAACGGGTCAAAAATTTCACGCGGGTCAAGAAATTAAACCCGCCAAACATGTGAAATATTTCAAACGGGTCAAATATTAAACGTGTCGGGTGTGTCGAACGTTCCAAATTTTAAAAGGGTCAAATGTGTCAAACGGGTGAAGTATTAAACGTTTCAAAGGTCTCGAACGGTTCAAAAATTTCAAACGGGTCAAGAAACTAAACGCGTCAAACGTGTGAAACGTTTCTAACGGGTCAAATATTAGACGCGTCGAATGTGTCGAAATTTTCAAATATTACAAGGTCAAATGTGTCAAACGAGTGAAGTATTAGGGGCCGTTTGGTTCCCCTTATTTAGGAATAAGGTATGGGTTTGGAATGACCAAACCCCATACCTTGCGTTTGTTTTGCATTTTTTTTATTTTCATACTCATACCTCAAACCCATGAGGTATGAGTTTCTCATACCCAAGGGTGGAGGTGGGTATGAGATTTGATACCTTGGTATCAAATTAATAACTCCTTTGGTTTTTTTTCCAAAATTTATATGTTTTTATTGTTATTCAAACACTTTTCTTCCAATAATGAAAATATGAATAAAATAATTTTTGTCATTAATAATAATGATTTTTTTGGTTAAAAACATTTTTTTCGGAAGATAACAAAATTTTAAAAAATCATTATTATTCAGTCAATTAAAAATGTCTAAAAAATATTTCTTTCATACAATAATAATAGATTTTTTTTAATTAAAAGCTTTTTTTCTTATAAGAATACAAACATTTTTTTTCTCGGGATTACTCAATCCAGAAATGAACCAAACGCAAGGTATCAAGAATGATATTCCAAACCCATACCACCCTGATATGATTCCTTATTTCATACCGATACCTTTTTGCGAACCAAACGGCCCCTTAAACATTTCAAAGTTCTCAGACGGGTTTAAAATTTCAAACGGGTCAAGAAATTAAACTCGTCAAACGCGTGAAACGTTTCAAACGCGTCGAATGTGTCGAACGTTCTAAATATTAAAAGGGTCAGCTGCGTAAAACGGGTCAAGTATTAAACGCGCGCGGAGAAACAACTTTCACCTTGGAGCTTCGTGTAAGGTATTAAAACGGGTCACATTTCTCTTATTTCCACACTTACCAACGATTTCACTACTTAATGATCACGCTTAATGTTTTAACTCTAATACGCACTGCTTCCTTGGAACACCGCGCACATCAAGTACTGCACACAAATCGAAACAACAACTGCTGACCACACTGTATCAAGCTATTTATGATGTCGGCGTCGTACTTATTTCACATGAAACACTTTGTAAGTCGATAACTGTCTATACATAACCGCTGATACAACTACTGGACACGTAAGCTATATCTTCACACGTCCTTCAAAACTCTGCAGGAAAACGATCAAGCTTTTATAATAATCCGTGAAAGGTTGCAGCGTTGGCAGTTCAAGGTCTGTGTTCGTCCAGCGACGTCGCTATCAACGAGTAACGTTCTGCAGTGGGTAGTGAAGCAGGTTGTAGTAGCTGACGTCAGTGTCAACCATCCAGCAAACAGTGCAGGCACTCCAGCAATGAATGTACGAACTCAAAAACACTGAAACAATTGTAGCCGAAGTGGAGGAAGTCGGCATAGATGAAGCTGTCAGCAACAACCCAGCAGCCACTGTCGACACTCCATCGCCCGAAACTCTTCATATAAATTAGAATTTTATCCAGCTTCTTTGGCTAACGTAAACCAAAACTCTGCCATTTTTTTCATGACTTATAACTTTTGTCTACACCTCATTGAAAACTTACGATGAAAAAACAATGACCGTATTTTCTGTAGCCAAGTGCTACCTAAACTCCTTAACGTATCTCTGTAGTACCTGTCGAACAAGTTTTTATGTACGCCTTTCAGGTTTATGTTGAACTGCAGAGCTACGGTTGTTGCTCCTACGATGGACGTTTGCCCGACCTTACTTCTTTCACCTTGGAGCTCCGTGCGCAACGCGCGCGGAGAAACAACTAGTCTATCTATCTATATAAAAACATAAAAAGTCATTCCAAAATATTACCCTTTACAATCTATTGACAAGTGGCACTACATCTATCTTATGTGCTTTTATTATGTAGCTTATGTGCTAAAATGTAACTTAATGTGTAGCTTGTGTGTTTTTATTAGTAGTAAATTAGTAATTAATAGAAAGTAATTACATATTAGCATCTTCTTCATTTTTCCAAAGAATTTTTTATATAAGTTATGCTTATAATTTTGATTACACAACTTTAATATCATACCATTTTAACAATTGAGACATCTTATTAATAAAATCCTTACAGGTTAATTGGTTATTACAAATTATCTACCAATTTTTTGTTTACAGTTTTATTTCGTTTCATTGGTATTTTTTTGGGTCGGTATGGTTTATTATTTATCATTTCATAGATGAGAAAAAATATGAGTGAAATCATAAACTTCCTACAAGGAGGTACATAGTAAATTTTGGGTATTATTTTTAGATTTAGCTAAGATTTAAGAGTTGTAATACTAAGATTTGCATAATTAATATTTTTCCCATAAAACATAAGTTTTGCAAATTAAAGGTACTTTGGATAAGTACACTAAAAAATTATGTTAATCAACGCGAATATTCATCTAATATTCGCATATTTATAAAGGTAATGTAGTCTTAGGTTATGATATTAGAAATTTAAATAAATACACAATTTTCATATAGATTTGGGATTTTGGGTGGCGTAAGTTGTCATGATATGTTACTGCATAATTTATAACAGTAAAATGTTATTAGATTATTGTTCTTAACTGATGATGAATCATAATTTATTACTCTATTTTATTGTTATATGAAGATGTAGATGACATGACGTCACAAGACTGCAATGTTATCAATACTCTCTTCCATTCGATTTCATACGTTTTATTGGGTTGTTGATAATGACTAGCCTATTTAATTTGTGTTTTCCTAGTTCAAACTTTTCAGGTTATGATTAATCAAGAATTAGTCGATGAATGTTGAGAACGATTGAATGAAGATCAAGACTAGTCACCCAAAGAATCGAGAATGAAATAAAGTGTCACAATGTAAAGATAAGAACTTTTGACATCTTGTAGTTAGTTCAAGTAACTAGCCAACCAAACTTTTTGTAACAGTCTGGTTGACTGTTACTTCTATTCAACGTGCTATTTCAAACCTTAAAATTTTATTCTTTCAAATCTTTTCAAAAGTGACTTTGGAGTTTATTGTGGTATGCAAGCAACTAATTTTTGTGTCATCAAAACACTTTACCAAACACTTTCCCAAATAATCCCAAATAATCCCAAATGAACTGTTACATCTTGTCATGAGTGCTCTTATCTAACTTGGTTAGATTGTAATATTGTAACTTATTTTTAAGTTATTTAGAGTCGTGACCGGAGTAGGTCATTGGAGAGTTAGGAGACGGAGTAGTCTTCCAAACTCGAGAGTCGTAACCGGAGTAGGTTATGGGGTCTTTATTGTAAGGGTTTAAGTTATCGGAGTAGATTACTTAACAATTATTAATAAGAAAAGCATTGGACGTAGGCCTTTAGAGTGTTGGTCGAACCAATTCAAAAACGCAAATGTGTTCATGTTTTTCTCTTTACTTTCGTTGCATACAAAGTAGAACACATGTCATTTAGCTTCGCTCTTATTTGTTCGTGGATCAATATTAGTTTTAGTTGTGTTTTTCAAAGTAATTGTAACAGTCGATATACTGTAACATTTCTCTGTAACATCACCTTTGGTTAAGAGAAATAGAGGCAGTCAAACCACAGTCTACCATACTATAACTTTTGCTCTGTGGCTTAATCCCTCGCCAAAGCAAAATTGTTATGGTCAGACTGACTGTTACATTTACTAGTTCTTTCTTCTTCAAGCTTTTAGTTGTCAACGTAGTCTAACTCACTTTAATCAATAAAGTCGGAGTTAAAATTTTTAAAGGTACCTAATTCACCTCCTCCCCCTGTAAGGTACTTAGGATCCATAAACTCTTCACGTTTATAACTGTATACATTGAGATAAATATTGTATATGAATTTGGAAGTATTACGATTAATATTCACATAAATAATGTTATTTATTTATTCAGAACAAAACACGCAAATTATAGTTCATCATGCACATAAGTTTTTGCATACGAGTGCATAAAACAACGACAATTTTATTTAAGGTTAAAATTATATTTTTTTAAGGATGTTTAATCATCGGTAATTATATGCATGTCTTTTTTTCTTAAATAAAAAAAACATTGTATTATTTAAACAGGTCCGCGAATATCGCAGGTAACAAAGCTAGTTTTTCCTCCAAACTCCACCACTCTAAATAATGAAGGAAAAAATTAATACTTACATTAAATAAATTCACAATGTATTAATTGTCATTAATGCAAAAATGACAACTTTTTTTTTATGAAATCAATTTGGAAATTTTAATATGATGTCGTTAACTTTGTGACAAAAAACGTATTTATCTGAATTGTAATTTTATTTTCGAGATGAGTTTTTTAACTTTAATTTTTACAAAGGTGTACAAAATACGGAGTATACCAATAAACTCTCTATGAATTTTTTTTCAGAAATTAAATTATAGAGTGAGTTCACATGACATGTGAAACAATTCATTTTGTAAAAGAAGAACCTTCATTTTATAAAAAAAAAGAACCTTCATTTAGTATTGAGAAATGAGAGCTTTTTTATACGAAAAAGTTGTTTCATAACGTGAGATCGTTTCACTATAACAACTCAAAAAACTTTCAACAGTACACATTTATTTTACAAAATAGTTACTGAAAAGAGAAAATGAGTATTTTTAAATGCTAGATGACATATACGGAGTATGAAAAATATAGGTAATATTTTCATTAAAATACACAATTAATGACATTTCAAAATATTATCCAATTATTTTGATTTATTTTGTAATGTCAAAAATATTTTCATATATATACCTAAGGTACATCTGTACATGTACTATTGTTAGATGCATAAAAATAAAAGAATTAAATTCATAGTTGAAAACCTAAAATGAAATATGTTATTAAATAAATTTACAAAAAATACCGTGCATCATTGCACTGGGGCTATACTAGTTTAAATCAAGCGTCTAAATCGTATCAATATGTAGATTAGAACGATGGAATTTAGCAAAGATGAAAGAATGATTACTCAAGCGGTATCACTTTGTTTCATACAAGTGTAATCCTTATAACTCAACAACGATGAAAAGCATACGAATTGGTGAGTTGTACTTGCTACTCGGATACACTCCGTAGTTAAACAAATAAAAGATTCATTTAACTATTCTAGCAATGATTTATCAATAACAATAACTAGGTGATCAAAATAGAAGATGAATTAACAAACCAAGAAATAATGCAAATTAAACATGATATTCTAATATAAAATTAAAATAGAAAACGAGTCTTACAATTCTAAACTTGAAAGGCTTCAACAACTTGTTCCAAGATGAAAACTTAGCCCTCCATACATATGAACTACTTGCAAAATAAACTAGAAAAAATGATTGAAACTATATGTGTTTTTGAGAATTACAAGTGATGATTGATGTGTGTTGGATGATGAATGATGTGATCTCAAAAAATGGTGAACTTCATCTATTTATGTAGTCATCCATGGAGCATCCTCATCAACGGCTCATAAAAGTTTCTATGGACAAGTTTTTATCTAAAAATTTCGTGCTTTAGAATAACATTTACCGCTTTCAAAAAATAGCCAAAAATAACCGATTTGTAAGGTAATTATGTACTCCCTCCAAATTCCTATGATTGACCCATTGCTTTTGAAAAATGTGACTTGATTTCATTAATGAGAGTGGATACGCCTAAGTATACAGTTTCCTATAATTATCTAGTTACATAACGGAATCATAAATGATATGCCTAAGTATACAGTTTCCTATAATTACATGATTATGATACTAATGTTGATTACTAGCTATAATTACACAATATTGAATCAATGTAAAGACGAAACATAATAACTTAATTACAGAATGCAATAATTGAGTTTATACTTAAGGATATGTGTGGAATATATTAGGAATATTCCTAATAGGCTCCCGCAAGATGGACTAGCTGTAGGCAAGGCCAATCTTGGAGATAATGGACGTGAAAAGAGGACGGCCGAGAGGCTTCGTAAGAACATCAGCTACCTGATCATCGGCAGAGATGTGTTGAACACGTAACGAACCATCATGAACACGTTCACGAACAAAATGGAAGGCGAGGGCAGTGTGTTTCATTTTAGAATGAAAAACCGGATTGGACGAATAATTTGTGGCACTTAAATTATCGCAGTAAATAACCGGGGAAGAAGAGAATGAGATACCAAGCTCACTAAGGAGAGAGGATACCCAGATGAGTTCAGTAGTGGTTGTAGCGATGGCACGAAATTCGGCCTCAGTTGTTGAGAGTGAGACACCGGGTTGCCGTTTTGAAGACCAAGATACAGCATTGCGCCCGATATATAAAATGTAGCCTGAGGTGGAGACAAGGTTGTCTTTGAGTCCGGGCCAATTCGCGTCCGAAAACGCGTGAAGAGTTGATGGACCGGTCCGATAAATTGGAAGACCGAAGGTGAGGGTACCATTGAGATACCGTAGTAGGCGTTTTAAGGCCTGTCAGTGAGTTGTACGAGGAGCTTGCATAAATTGAGCAAGCTTGTTGATCGTAAAGGCAATATCGAGTCGTGTAAGTGAAAGATATTGTAGGCTTCCAAGAAGGGCACGATAGGAGGTGACATCGGGATATGAGTCACCTCCGCCTCGTGTTAAGCACGTGTCTGGTGTGATGGGAGTCGGTGAGGGATTAGACTCGGCCATATTAAATTTTGTGAGAAGATCTCGGATATATTTAGTTTGTGACAAATGAAGACCATAGGAGGTGGGACGCACCTCGACACCTAAGAAATAAGATAATGGACCGAGATCTTTTAGGGAAAAATGAGAGGAAAGAAGAGAAATAATTTTTTGGACTGTGGACATTGACGGACCCATAACAACAATATCATCAACATTGACTAATAAAAAAAGGAGGGAGGGGGATGATAAAATAAATAGGGACGGGTCTGAGAGTGACCCTTTAAGCCCGAGTGAGACGAGAAAATTCCTAAGTTCGGTAAACCAAGCCCGTGGAGCTTGTTTGAGGCCGTAAATGGCTTTTGTGAGACAACATACATAATCCGGGTGCGTGGTATCGGTGAACCCGGGGGGTTGTGACATGTAGACGGTTTCAGTGAGACGGCCTTGAAGAAAGGTGTTGTTAACGTCTAGTTGGCGGAGTGACCAACCACGAGACACAGCAAGAGACAATAGGATTCGGATAGTGGTAGGTTTTACTACGGGACTAAAGGTTTCAGAGTAATCAATGCCGGGGCGTTGATGGAAGCCCTTGGCAACAAGACGAGCTTTAAATTTGTCAATAGAGTTATCAGCCTTATATTTAATTCTATAGACCCATTTGCAACCCACAATATTTTGATGAGGATGACGGGGTACAAGGGACCAAGTGTTGTTACGAATTAGAGCGTCGTACTCTGCGGTCATCGCCTCACGCCATCGAGGGTCAAGGAGGGCTTGTTTTGTGGTGGTGGGTAAAGAGGTGGTGTTGGAGTGTACAATGGTCATGGCATATCGTGGGTTGGGTTTGACAATGTTGTTGGACAGTCGGGTAACAATAGTCCGAGAGGTACGAGGGGGAGAGGATTCATGGGAGTGAAGAGTTGAGGAGTTGGGCTGATCTAAATTGGAAGTGGGGGTGGGCTGATCCGAGTCAGAGGGGGAAGTGGGCTGGTCCAAGGTAGAGGGAGGGATGGGATGATGTAGATCAGGTGGGTTGGGCTGTGTGAGAGAGTTGGGCCCAGGGGGAGGGGAGGGGGGTAGGATAGGGGTATTGGGCCGAGAAGGATGGGGTTGGTTAGGTGAGGTAGTGGGTTGATCAATATTATTGGGCTGGTCTGTGTTAGTTGTGTTGTTAGGTTGGTTAGTAAGCTCTGACGAGACAGGAGGAGTGGGTAGCACAAAAGTGCACCAAGAGTCGGGATTGAAGGTAGGGGCTAATTTAGAGTAAGACGGGAAATTGTTTTCTACAAATTTCACATGACGGGACGTGTAGATCTTATTGTTGACAGGATCAAGACAATGATAAGCACTTTGGGAAGAGGAGTAGCCAACAAAGATACACGGAACGGAACGAGGAGTGAGTTTATTAGGGGCGTATGGTCGGAGCCAAGGATAACATAGGCATCCAAAGCTCCTTAGTTTCGAGTAGTTGGGGATGGAGTGGAATAGGGCTTGGAACGGAGAAATATTTTTGAGAGTGGAGGTAGGTAGACGGTTGATAAGATAAGCCGCGGTGGTAAAGGCATATGACCAAAAGCTAGCGGGAAGTTGAGAGTGAGATAGTAGGGAAAGACCCGTCTCGACAATATGACGATGACGTCGCTCCGCAAACCCATTGTGTTCGGGAGTGTGAGGGGGAGAGGTAAGATGGGATATGCCATCGGATGCAAGGGTAGGACTAAATTTAATATTGTTGTGTGCTAAATTTAGACCGTTTTTCCCTCCATTTAGACCCGTTTTTCTCTCGTTTTGCGAGTCTTGAGTGCGATTATCGCCATATTTTGCGTACTTCTCGCATTAGCGTCCCTCTTGTGCGTTTTACGTGTTTTTGGTAGTTTTTCTATCAATTTTGATTGGTTTTGCACCGAAATCACGATTGAGCTTCCACGACCACAAGAGAAGAGAAAACCGTCCAAAGAGCAAAGCACACAACTTAAAGTTTAAAGCCATCCGATCGAACAAACGAAGAATGAGACAAGATTCGAGGCCAGAAAAAATGACCGGGCGAAATTTCACCCGGTGAGACACCACCGGGCGAAATTTCACCCGACGGTGAAAAGTGCCTCCCGAAGATTTTTCGAGCTTACCCACCGGGCGAAACTGACCGGGCGAAATTTCGCCCACCGGGTGAAATTTCGCCCGATGGGAAGAAGTGCCGAAAACGCGAAAAAAAGAAGAAAATCTCACCGGGCGAAAATTTCACCCGATGGGAATTGACGTCGAGTCCGCAGGGCAAAGTTTCACCCCATGGAGATGCTAAGGGAGATTGTCTCACTAATGGAGCATAAAGTTGGATTTGGGCTTTAGGTTAAGGATCCATTAAGAGATTACTATATATATGTTACCCTAATTCATTGCCTAACTCACCTCTCCATTGTGCTAAGGAGGGAAGACATTACACCACTCCACCATCTTATTACACCATCCATTAGTAGTAGTAGTCTAGAAAAATCCTCAAAAATTCTAGTAGTTTAATAGTAGATCTACAAGTATCCATCAACAATTATTTAGATTTCAAGGTTGTAAGAAGACTATTCAAGTTTTGTTTGAAGATTTGTTGGGTTTATTGGAGGATTAGTGACAAGTTCTCCATTTTATTCATCAAAGATTCAATCTTTATCTATGATATCTTCTTATTTCTTATAGATCTTCATAGTTGGTATAATTCTCTTCCACTCTCTAATCTCTAATTTAGTTTCTGTGACATTTTCTCATCATCATCTTGTTTAGATCTAATTAATATGCATGTTGTGATGATTTCCATAATGATGTGTGAGTAGATTTCTTGTTGGGGAGTCTAGGGATGAGGGTTTGGTTTCTTTGAATATAGGGATGTTGGTGGGTTGCTTGCATGTTGGTTTATCTTATTTATGGTGTTATGTCATTGTTGTTTTAGTCCGGCCAACTAGACCGACCTTGACTAATTTCTATCAATATGGGGAAACTCGGGGTAGAAATTACCATGACTAGGGACTTACCCTCATTCACCGCGAAAGCGGGTTTTTAGGTGGCTTTACCAATATTGCGACAAAAACTCGATCCCGACCTTCTTAGACCCCAAGTACCGAATCCCGACTTCTCCCTAACGCCTTTCCCTAAATTGAGCACCTCTAAACCATCATCGTACTAATCCCTCTAGTGTAGACTCGACCCCAAAAACAAAACCCCTCTTCTAAGACATCGAACACGACACTTTAAACTTCATAACACACACCGTTCCCTGTGGACCGACCTCGACTTACCACGATTACTCTAGTAGTTTTTGTGTTATTCCGAGTCTATAAATATCGTTTGATCCCCCGTCCATCGTTAACGACCGATCCGATTGGGAGGCGATCAAAATGGCGCCGTTGCCGGGGAACGGCTAGTTGATTGTGTTTTTAGTTGTTGTGTTTGATTCTTTTCCCTTCTCTCTTTTCCCTAGTACCGCGAGGTGCTAGGAGTCTCACCGTTTAATTGAGTTTTATGCCCAGGAACACGTCATCGCCCTTGTGGTTCGATCCGGAACCGGAAAGGACTTTTAGAGCATTGCGTTTTCGAGGAAATAACTCAACCACCATCATTCCACATCCTTCATTATCACCTCCTAACCTTAATCCCATCCTTCCACATTCACCTTCTACACCTTCTACATCACATAACCCCCCTCCAAACAACCCTTCCATACCTTCCACTTCACAAAATTCACCACCACCACCACCATCACCGAGAACACCACCACCAATTCCATCCCCTCCAAATTCTCCAAACCCTCCAAATTCTCCAAATCCACCAAATTCAAGTCCACCATCACCACCAATCCAACCAATGGCGACTCTAGGGTCGCACTCTCAACTCACACATGAAGAAACACCTTCTCCCGTCGATTTCGGAGAGATTCCCGAGAACTACGAATTGAAAGCTTCTTTGACCAATGCGGTCCAACAAGATACATTTCACGGCTTTTCTCAAGAAGATGCTCAAGAGCACATCGCTTCATTCAAAGAAAAATTAGTAGGAGCACGTCTCAATGGGTTAGCTTCATGCCAATTTCATCGCTTATTATTTCCAAAGACCTTGAGAGATGGAACTCGTAGATGGCTTCAAGGCCATCCCGCTAATACTTTTACAACATGAGCTTAACTATCTAATGCCTTGGAGAAATATTTTCCGCTGTTAAAGACTAATCAATACCGCATGGAGATACAAACCTTTAAGCAAGATGAATTTGAAAGCCTAAGCGAGGCTTGGGAAAGATTTAGAGATTTTTTGCGCAAATGTCCACATCACGGAATACCCGATTGGCTAACCACCCAAACATTTTATAACACCCTTTCATCGAGAACCAAGGAAAACCTCAATTCGGCCGCCGGAGGAGACTTCTCTTCTCTCACCGATGAGGCATCTAAGAATCTTATTGAGAAGATGGCAAGGAGTGATTCAAGAATGGGTCAATCGAGGGATTCTAGAAAGAAAATTGAAGTAAACTCATCTACGAGTTCTAATGAATTGAAATTCCAAACGGAACTTGAAGAATTGAAAAGGAGAATGGATGCCATGAATTATAAGCCCACTCCTAGAGGTATGTACCAAATTCAAGGGAGTGTTCCTCCAAGGCAACCATCACCTCCAAAGCTATTAACATGGGAAGTTCAATGTGATCATTGTGGCAATCATGGCCACGACTCTAGCTCTTGCATTCCTAATGAAGAAGTTTATGTTGAAGAGCCAAATGAAGTCCAAGCTATACAAGTATATGGGCAAAGACCTCAATTTGATCCTTTTTCTAATACCTACAATGTCGGCACAAGATTTCATCCTAATTTCTCTTATGGTATGTTTGGGAACTTGGATTTGGATTTGAATTCCGGATTTGAAATATTTCGTGCGTTTGGAAACTTTGGGATTTGGATTTGAAATTTTCCTCAAATCCAACCTAGTTCAAATTTGGTTTTTTCAAATCCCTAGTATAGAGTAGTCATTTCAAATCTGTCACTTGTCGTTTGTTTGTTTTTTCGCATAATCTTGTCGTAGTATTTGTTTTTCTATATTTTTTTCCTCGTATTTGAACATATTATATTTTTTTAATGAAAATTTTTTAAAAATAAAAATTGGTGACCTTGACCCGACTTCACCCGCCCGAAATCCAAATCCAAATCCAAGGGTACCCAAACACCATTTTGGATTTGGATTTGGATTTGAATTCTAGAAATTCAAATACAGGAATTGAATTCTTGATATTCAAATCAATTCCGAGTATCCAAACGCAACCTTATGGAAATCAAAATGTTCAAAATCCGATGCCGCGCACCCAAGGGAGTCAAATGAGGCCATTCAATCAAAGTCAACAAAGGCCCTTTAACCAAGGTCCTCCAAAGATGCCTCCATATATGCCTCCTCATCAAAGGAGCAACTTCAATCAACAAGGTAGCAACTTCCATGTTCCTAACAATTACAACAATTACCAAAATCAACATGGTAATCACTTTAATCATTGGATACAATCAAGGGTTCCAAGGAAATTCTCATGATAACCAAGGTTACAATCAACAATCATTCAATCAACCCTCTCAATCTTATGGCCAATCAAACAATTCTCAATTTGGTCAAGGAGGTCTCTCATGGGAGAACTATAATGATTTGCATAGAACCGTTGGCCAACTATGGAATGAACATCAAGATACTAAGGCAAGGCTAAAAGTTTGGGAATCACAAGAAGCAACAAAAGCCTTAGCCGCACCAATTCATCCACCCCATGGTTTGCCCGGTCAACCCCAAAACCCAAGAGATCCTTCACACCAAGCAAATGCCGTAATTTTGAGAGGTGGCAAAGAACTTGAGGACCCATATAAGAACTTGAACTTGAACGCCAAGACTACCCCATCCAAGGTTAATCAACCAAGTGCACCACAAGAATCATCTCCTCCTTCCCCCAAACAAAACCGGGGAATACAAGCGGAGTTTGATATCCTCCAAAATGCAGAGAATGAACTAAGAGAACAAAGAAAGAAGAAAGAGCAAATGGAAGCGGAAGAAGCCAAAAGAAAAGAGGCGGAGCGGTTAGCCGAAGAAGAAGAAGAATCTAATGTTCCACCGCCTCCCACTTTTGTCCATCCATTGCCTTTTCCCGAGCGAGCTAAGCCACACAAAGAGAATGCTCAATTTAGCCGTTTCGTGGATATGTTGAAGAAAGTAGAGGTAGCTTTACCTTTCACCGAGGTAATTTCTCAAATGCCCCTCTATTCTAAGTTTTTGAAAGATGTCTTGACTAAAAAGAGAACCATAGAGGAGAAAGAATGTGTCTCTCTCACGGGTCATTGTATTGCCATTCTTATGAACGAAATGCCAAAGAAACTAGATGATCCCGGTAGTTTTTCCATCCCTTGTCGGGTAGGAAATGTTGTTGTTAATCAAGCTTTATGCGACCTAGGGGCTAGTGTTAGTTTGTTACCCTATTCTATTGCCAAGAGGCTTAGTGTGGGGGAGATGAGACCCACTAGCATGTCGATTCAACTTGCGGATAGGTCCGTCAAGTACCCACTTGGGATACTTGAGGATGTACCCGTTCAAGTTGGCAAATTCTTCATCCCCTCCGACTTTGTTGTCATGGATATGCCCGAAGACACTATTACCCCCATCATCTTAGGTCGACCTTTTATGGCTACCGGTGGTACTATAGTTGACGTTAAGAATGGAAAGTTGTCATTTAACATAGGGAACGAGTCGGTAGAGTTTTCCCTTTCTCAAGCTCTTAAACAACCAATGATTGAACAAATGAATTCCATTGAAGTTATTGATAGTTTGGTTGAGTATAGCTTGATAGATGATGATAAGTAAGAAGAGGAACCATTTGACTCTCCACCTCTTGAAGAAGAATGTTTGCATGATGAAAAGGTAGAACCACTACCGGTGGGTAAGAGTATGGTATCTTCTCCTCCTAATCTTGAACTTAAACCACTCCCCTCTTCCCTCAAATATGCTTTTCTTGAAGGAACTAATTATCCCGTTATCGTCAATGCTACCCTTGATGGTCCTCAATTAGAAAAACTTTTAATTGTTTTAAGAAAGCACAAAAAGGCCATCGGGTATAGCATTGCCGACCTCCAAGGCATAAGCCCAAATGTTTGCATGCATAGGATCATCCTTGATGATGACCACCGTCCTTCGGTTGAGGGTCAACGTAGGTTGAACCCCACCATGAAAGAGGTTGTCATGAAGGAAGTCCTCAAGTTGTATGAGGCTAACATTATATACCCAATAACCGGAAGTAAATGGGTTAGCCACGTACAAGTTGTGCCGAAGAAAGGAGGAATGACGGTTGTTAAAGGAGAAAAGGGTGAGTTGATTTCTACTAGGACTATTACCGGTTGACGCATGTGTATAGACTATCGTAAATTGAACACGGCCACCATAAAAGACCATTTCCCCCTTCCCTTTATTGATCAAATGCTTGAAAGATTGGCGTATCATTCTTATTTTTGTTTCCTTGATGGTCATTCCGGATTCCTTCAAATAACTATTCATTCCGATGACCAAGAGAAGACCACTTTTACTTGTCCCTATGGCACCTATGCTTATAGAAGGATGCCATTTGGATTGTGTAATGCACCGGGAACGTTTCAAAGATGTATGATGGCTATTTTCTCCGATTTTATTGAAAAATCCATGGAAGTTTTTATGGATGATTTTAGTGTCCATGGTACATCTTTTGATTCTTGTCTTGAAAATCTTGATCAAGTGTTAGCTCGATGTGAAGAGTATAGACTTGTTTTAAATTGGGAAAAATGTCATTTTATGGTTGAACAAGGTGTTGTCCTAGGTCATATTGTTTCTAATAGAGGAGTCGAAGTCGATAAGGCGAAAGTCTCCGTGATTGAGAACTTGCCACCACCTACGAATGTCAAAGGGGTGAGGAGTTTTCTAGGTCACGCCGGTTTTTATAGACGATTTATTAAAGACTTTTCCAAGATTGCTAAGCCTTTGACTTCTTTGCTTATGAAAGATGCACCTTTTGTTTTTTATGACTCTTGTGTTGAGGCCTTTTGCAGGATAAAGACCGCTCTCACTACCACACCAATAATCAAAGCTCCCGATTGGAATCTTCCATTTGAGATCATGTGCGACGCATCCGATTTTGCCGTTGGTGCCGTTCTAGGACAACGGGTTGATAAGAAGCTACATGTGATTTATTATGCAAGCAAGACCTTAGATGAAGCCCAATCGAGGTACACCACAACCGAAAAAGAAATGCTTGCCGTTGTCTATGCCATGGAGAAATTTCGAAATTATGTTACCGGTTCCAAAGTCATTATTCACACCGATCATGCGGCGATTCGTTATATAATGTCCAAAAAGGAGACAAAGTCCCGACTCTTTCGGTGGGTGCTCTTTTTACAAGAATTCGACATTGAGATTAAAGACAAAGTCGGATCGGAGAACTTGGTAGCGGATCATCTTAGTAGACTAACGGTAAGTAAAGAGAGCAATGAAGAAGATGGCATTCCCATCAATGAAGCTATGAGAGATGAGGCCTTGATGGCCATTGAAACTATTACACCTTGGTATCCCGATATCGTCAATTTCTTAGTGTCTCATTTTATTCCGGACGATTATTCCAAACAAGAGAGGAAGAAACTACGTTATGAAGCCCGTCGCTATTATTGGGACGAGCCTTATTTATTTCGCCGATGCGTAGATGGAATTTACCGACGATGTGTTACGGCCGAAGAAGGATATAATATTGTGAAGCACCTTCACTCGACATCTTATGGTGGACACATGGCCAATCAAAAGACAATTGCCAAGGTTCTCCAAAGCGGGTTTTGGTGGCCTTCCATTTTCAAAGACATTCGAGCTTTCATTCTCACATGCGATGCATGCCAACGAAGCGGAAATATAACAAGAAGAAATGAGATGCCCCTTCAACCTATTTTGGAGATTGAATTGTTCGATGTTTGGGGCATTGATTTCATGGGTCCGTTCACATCCTCTTTTGGTAACAAGTACATTCTAGTCGCGGTTGATTATGTCTCAAAATGGATCGAGGCCGTAGCTTCCTCCACCAATGACTCCAAGGTTGTAATCAAGCTTTTTAAGAACGTGATTTTCCTGAGATTCGGTATGCCTAGAGCCATAATTAGCGATGGAGGCTCTCATTTTAGGAAGGATACCTTTGAACACCTTCTTAGAAAGTACGGTATCACTCACAAGATGTCCTTAGCCTACCACCCTCAATCAAATGGGCAAGCCGAGATCTCAAACCGACAAATCAAGGGAATTTTAGAGAAAGTTGTAAATACACACCGAAAGGATTGGTCATTGAAATTAAATGACGCCCTTTGGGCATTGAGAACGGCTTACAAAGCGCCGATTGGAACCACTCCTTATCGTCTTGTGTATGGTAAAGCTTGTCATTTACCGGTGGAGCTAGAACACAAAGCCAAATGGGCAATCAAAGAGCTAAATTTCGATGAGAGTGTAGTAGGAAATAATTGCCTTCTCCAACTACAAGAATTGGAAGAACTAAGACTTGAAGCCTACGAGAATTCGAAGATCTACAAAGAAAGAACTCGCCAATGGCACGATTCTCGAATTCTACGTAAGGAATTCTCCATGGGTGATAAGGTATTACTCTTCAACTCTCGCTTTAAGCTCTTTCCAGGTAAGTTGAAATCAAAATGGTCGGGTCCATTTGAAGTGACCGGAGTGCAACCATATGGATCAATAGAGATATCTAGCCCGGAAACCGGGAAGTTTATGGTTAATGGGCAACGTTTGAAGATTTATCATCCCGGTCATATTCGTGAGACCTTTGCTACTATGAAGTTTGGTGAGCTCCCATCGGGGAGCGTTGTTTGACCCCCCCTCTCGAAGATGATGTAGGTTTGGTGGTATTCTCAACAACCACCTTGTATATATGTATCATATTTCTTTGAGTTTATTAGTTTTGTTAGCTTGAGAAGATTGATTGAAATTGGATTTCGCACTGGAGCGTAAATTTGGATGAAGACCAAGCATTTGGAGAAGTTATGGAGCTTAAATCGAAGACCACAAGCATGTTTGTGGGAAATATTGATTATGTAATGTGAGTCGAGTCTATATTTGAATCTCTAGGTGATTATTGAAGAGCCATGAAATGGCAAGGTGGAAAAACGTAGCAAAGAAGACCGTCGGGCAAAACTTCGCCCGGTGAGACTCGATCGGGCAAAACTTCGCCCTACGGAAAAGTTGCCAGAATTGCTGGAACCGAAGAACTTACCACCGGGCAAAATTTCGCCCGGTGAGATTTTGACCGGGTGAAATTTCACCCGGTGGAAAAAGACGGCAAAATCAATTTTCACGACGAAAAGTCGTCGGGTGAAATTTCACCCGATGATGCCCGACCGGGTGAAATTCCACCCGGCGGTGTGACTTGGCCAATCACCTACACCTTTTACTCACTACATTTTCATCTCCCTCCAACAATTTACCTCAACATAACTTTCCCTCCAATCATTCTTACACCAAATTTTTACCACCAACTCTAAACTTTCACTTTCCCTCTCAAACACCCTTATTTTTACCACCTTTTTAACCTCACTCATCATTTCACCCCTTTCACCCATTACTAAATCATTACACTACCTTCCATACACCATATTCAACCTCCATTCATAACTCCTTTCCATACTTGGGTGAATATTTATTTTGGGTTTTTGAAGAGAGGAGAAGCAAAAGTTTTGGGATTTTTCTTGCAAATTATTATCATGGAGACAAGAGCTCAACGAGCCGCGCGTAAAAAAGGTATGGCCTCGACTTCTAATCTTTTTAAGCATTCATCTTCTAGTAAGTCCGCTAGGCCTAAACTTTTACCGTGCCTTAATTCACCCCTTGCTCATACCTTCTTTGAAAAAGACTTTCAAAGTACGAGATGACCTTGTCCATTCACAATGAAAATTCTAGGAATTAAGGACGATATTAGAGAGTTATCGTCTAGAATTGGTATTAGTAAACTCCTTGATTTTGTGCCTTTCACAAACAAAGACTTGACTTGTGAGTTTTTAAGTGCCTTTACAATCGATAACCCGACCGCACCTAAGGAGTTCAAATTTAATTTGTTTGGTAGAAATCACTGTTTAAATATTTCCGATTTTAGCTTAGCTCTAGGTTTACCCTCATCAGGTACCGGACTAAGTAGACCCCTAAGTGATTCGCAAAGTAGTGCGACTAGGAGAGACTTATGGAGGCGCATAGCGCCGGGTCAACGTGATTTCGAACCCAATTCTAATTTTACCGCTGAAATCCGTAACCCAGCCATTCGTTATTTCGCTGAATTCCTTTCTCACTGTCTTTTGCCGTCTATCGACAATATCATTAACCTCAATGTGTGTGTCTTACAATTGATATGTGACTCTTTACTCGGTAACCCATACCGCCTAGACCTACCTATTGTCGTGGCGTTACACTTTCATCAAATTATTATTGACCAACGCCCCTCTATTGACTGTGGTGGTCTTGTGACCGTAATAGCAAGAAATTTGGGTTATTCGACCGACCATCTTACACCACATGACCCCCGTGTCTGGCTTAACGAGGCTTATTTCCCTACTTGGATATTTAATGTGCCTGACCACCGCCTCGTTTCTCTTAGCCATGACCGTGCCTTAATTGTCCCCTGCAAAAAACGAACCAATATTTATAACCGTCACAATTGAGACCTATCTCCAGGTCCCTGTGAATTCCGACTGAACAACTCGGGGGATATAGGAGTTTGGGAGTATGCCGGTGAAGAAACTCCCACGGCCTCCTTTGCGTCAAATGACTATTCAGACTAGACCCCCCCTACAAGAGTCAGTAGATAATGTGGTTTGTTTGTGTTGAGGGTATATATATATGTGGATTGTGTCGGTGAGTCATAATCATCTATCATTGTATGTGAATTAATCTTGTTCCTTATTCCTTGTTTCATCATTATAATCATTGTGATCGTTTTATCTCGAACAAAATTGCAAGCTGTCTCACCGTCCCATTTAATGATTTTTGCGGCCGTCGCGGCCTTGGTAATGCTCCCGGTCTCTTGGCGACGTGATTACGCCATTGACCCTTTTGAAAAATCCAAAATTTTTTAAAATCAAATCTTTCTCAATTTTTCTTAATCCGGGCTAGGTGACGTGACTACACCTACGCCCAATTTTTCACCCTTTCATTTTCTTTTAACCATTTTCATTTTCTTAGCCACTTGGCTAGGGTCTAGGTGATGTGATTGCACCTAGGCCCGCCACTATTTTATCGTTTTCTTTTCTTTATTTTATTTTCTTTTTCTTTTCTCAAAATTTTGAAAAACCCAAAAATATTCAAAAAATTATAAAACCCAAAAACATTTAAAAAATCATAAAAATCCAAAAAAAAAATTCTTATTTTTCTTTTTCGTCTTTTTCGTTCTTCCCTACTTGTCCATTGAGGACAATGTACAGTTTTAGTGTGGGGGAGGAGTCTACTATCTTTTATTTTTCAAAAATCTTTTCAAAAATCCATAAAAAATTGAAAAACTCGAAAAATCAAAAACATTTTTTTTCTTTTTCTTTTCTTTCCTTGTTTCTTGTTATGTTTCGTGTCCCGTGTACGGTTTTGTTCTCTACTCTTACAAGTAACCACCACCTTAATAGCGCGAATTGAAGAGATTATGAAAGCACCCGCTTGGTAACTTCCTTCCTTCTTTCTTCTTTAAACTTTGTAGAGGAGTTAGGGTGTTGCTATTGGAGGCTCTCGAAGTTGAGCATTTTGGTGTTGTGGTTGATTATGCTTGAATATTGATGGAGTATGGAGTTCATGACTTTACTTGTGTTTTCTTTTATTTGCTTTTTCATTTTCGTGTGTTTTGTTTTGTTTTGCTTTTGTATAGCGTGTCTAGGATTAAAACTTTTCGAAAACCCGATTACAAAGTTATAACAAGAGTTTACATTCCATTGTAGATAATCCATCGTAGATTTTGGACCTTAGTCTAGTAGAATGGCTCTTAGGCAATGAATTTGTTGATCCTTTAGCTTTGAGTCCACCTTTTCTACTAGAGGTTTACTTCGGGGTTTGCATTTGACCACCTTGACCACCCATGGAGGAGTTAGGCCTTGGTTCCCGTATCCCGTTTTCTAGGTGACCTTGCTCGAATGACCATTGCACCTTTAGTCCAAATCTTTTCCATCTTTTATGGGTTATCCGGAATGGCGCGCGTTCTCGATTACCTATTTTTCCTCCACCTATACATCATCACAATAAGTTTACACAAAAATAACCTCCAAGCTTGGTTACAAACCACATCAAAAAGCCAAAAAAGGGCAAACCAAAGCAAGAGAAAAAGGGCACAAAAATATGAAAAACAAAGAAGAAAGAAAAGAAAGGAGAAGAAAAGGAGCTTCAAATGAAAATCAAATTATCAAAAACGTCTCCTATGAAAAAAAAAAAAAACCCTTTGATCGATTCATTGTCGTGAAGTGCCAACTAGAGGACCGAGTCCCGAGGTCGGAAGATAGCGGTGATGAGTCGATCCACCCAATAATTGTAAACACTCCACCTTTTTATTTGGGCTAATTTAGGAAATTCGAGTTTTGGAACGACCCTCTTGGCTTAGCCAAAGAGAGCGGGACTGCACCTACCTACAGTGTCGAACGAATCCATGGTTCACTTTTTCCACTCCATTATACGCCCCGTAGTACCCCTTTAGAAGATTAGGCGGACCTAGCTAAGTTATCAACATCTATATTGCTTAATTGTCATAGTATTAGGCTTTGGTCCTTGTTTACGTGAGTCATTTATCTTGGAAGTTTATTGTTGTTTTAGGTAAGTAATCGATGTCTTTCCCCGCCGTCTCGATGAGGGATTCGGTGTTTTATTTTTGCTTTGGATGTGTCTATTCTTTCGTGTTATGTGTTTTTGTGTGTTTAGTCGCATCCACCTTTTTGAGCAAGCCCCAACTTGCCTTGCATGGGAGTACTTTACCTCATAAGTATTTCCATGTGAGTTGAAGGGACGGAGCGGGCCCGTTAATTGCCCCGTATCGGCTTAGCATAGTCTAGCTAATAGTAGTAGTTTGTAATTTCTTTTTGGGTCTTTGCTCGAGGACGAGCAACGGTTTAGTGTGGGGGAATTGTTGTGTGCTAAATTTAGACCGTTTTTCCCTCCATTTAGACCCGTTTTTCCCTCGTTTTGCGAGTCTTGAGTGCGATTATCGCCATATTTTGCGTACTTCTCGCATTAGCGTCCCTCTTGTGCGTTTTACGTGTTTTTGGTAGTTTTTCTATCAATTTTGATAGGTTTTGCACCGAAATCACGATTGAGCTTCCACGACCACAAGAGAACGGAAAACCGTCCAAAGAGCAAAGCACACAACTTAAAGTTTAAAGCCATCGGATCGAATAAACGAAGAATGAGACAAGATTCGAGGCCAGAAAAAATGACCGGGCGAAATTTCACCCGGTGAGACACCACCGGGCGAAATTTCACCCAACGGTGAAAAGTGCCTCCCGAAGATTTTCTGAGCTTACCCACCGGGCGAAACTGACTGGGCGAAATTTCGCCCACCGGGTGAAATTTCGCCCGATGGGAAGAAGTGTCGAAAACGCGAAAAAAAGAAGAAAATCTCACCGGGCGAAAATTTCACCCGATGGGAATTGACGTCGAGTCCGCAGGGCAAAGTTTCACCCCATGGAGATGCTAAGGGAGATTGTCTCACTAATGGAGCATAAAGTTGGATTTGGGCTTTAGGTTAAGGATCCATTAAGAGATTACTATATATATGTTACCCTAATTCATTGCCTAACTCACCTCTCCATTGTGCTAAGGAGGGAAGACATTACACCACTCCACCATCTTATTACACCATCCATTAGTAGTAGTAGTCTAGAAAAATCCTCAAAACTTCTAGTAGTTTAATAGTAGATCTACAAGTATCCATCAACAATTATTTAGATTTCAAGGTTGTAAGAAGACTATTCAAGTTTTGTTTGAAGATTTGTTGGGTTTATTGGAGGATTAGTGACAAGTTCTCCATTTTATTCATCAAAGATTCAATCTTTATCTATGATATCTTCTTATTTCTTATAGATCTTCATAGTTGGTATAATTCTCTTCCACTCTCTAATCTCTAATTTAGTTTTTGTGACATTTTCTCATCATCATCTTGTTTAGATCTAATTAATATGCATGTTGTGATGATTTCCATAATGATGTGTGAGTAGATTTCTTGTTGGGGAGTTTAGGGATGAGGGTTTGGTTTCTTTGAATATAGGGATGTTGGTGGGTTGCTTGCATGTTGGTTTATCTTATTTATGGTGTTATGTCATTGTTGTTTTAGTCCGGCCAACTAGACCGACCTTGACTAATTTCTATCAATATGGGGAAACTCGGGGTAGAAATTACCATGACTAGGGACTTACCCTCATTCACCGCGAAAGCGGGTTTTTAGGTGGCTTTACCAATATTGCGACAAAAACTCGATCCCGACCTTCTTAGACCCCAAGTACCGAATCCCGACTTCTCCCTAACGCCTTTCCCTAAATTGAGCACCTCTAAACCATCATCGTACTAATCCCTCTAGTGTAGACTCGACCCCAAAAACAAAACCCCTCTTCTAAGACATCGAACACGACACTTTAAACTTCATAACACACACCGTTCCCTGTGGACCGACCTCGACTTACCACGATTACTCTAGTAGTTTTTGTGTTATTCCGAGTCTATAAATATCGTTTGATCCCCCGTCCTTCGTTAACGACCGATCCGATTGGGAGGCGATCAAATATACTCGCCCCCATTATCGGAATAGAGGCGAAGAATAGGGCGATTAAAAAAAATTCAACGAAAGCCCGAAAACGAGCAAACGTAGCGGAAGTGTCGGATTTTAATTTTAACGGATAAAGCCACATATAATGAGTGAAATGATCAATAAAAACAACGTAGTACTTATAATTGTCGATAGAGGGAAGGGGAGAAATCCACAAATCGGTGAAGATAAGGTCAAGAGGAGCGCGTGAGACAAGGGAGGAATCGGAAAATGGGAGCTTGTGGCTCTTACTAATGTCACACGAGTTACATTGCTCAGAACGCGACAATTTATTTAAAGATAAAAAACGATAAATATAATTAGTGGTAGCGACAGAGGGATGGCCAAGTCGGTGATGCCAATCAAGAGTGGGAGAAGTAACAGCGGAGAGAGCAAAACGAGACGAGGAGGATGATGGTAAGAGGTATATCCCACCATTAAGAGGACCTTGGAGGAGGGGGAAATCATCGAGGGTACCTTAAGAGAGAAAGAAGAGGCGTCAAATTCAATAGTATAATTATTGTCCATGCATAATTGAGAAATAGATAGTATATTACGTGCAATAGTATGAATAAATAAAACATTAGAGAAGTGAAGAGTAATGGAATGAGAGATTTTAATTGAGAATGAACCTATGCGAGAGATAGGGAGACTCGATCCATCATCTATAATAAGCTCATCATTCCCATCATATGGGGCATGGAGGGAGAGGTTGTTGAGATCATTAGTAACATGGTGGGTAGCACCACTATCGAGAAGCCAAGAGGGGTTGGTGTTAGAGATGACGGCAGTGGCGGTGTGGGCTTGGGGGGAGGTGTAAGGACGGTTGGAGCGAGGTGGAGGAGGCGCAGGTTGTGGTGGTAGAACCAGGGTGGTTAAATCCCGTTGAAATTTCCTACATGGACTATATAGGAAATGTCCAATGATGCGACAATATTGACACCGACCCTTGAATGGGGTGGAGTTTGTGGAAGGAGGTCCGGGTGGAGTGGGAAGAAGAGGGGCGGACCGAGAAGGTGAAGGGCGTTGGTGGTAGGACGAGCGGGTGGTAGCGGTAAGGGCCGTGACAGGTAGGGAGGTCTCCGAGGTAGGAGAAGATACGGTTTGTGAGTGAGTGAGATTCAACTCAAAATTGAGAAGCTTTTCATGAAGAGCTTTAATGGAAATAGTGTCATCGCGGGCGAGGACGCCCTCAATGACGGGTTGATAGGCTTTGTAGGGAAGGCCTTTGAGGATTCGATCAATGATATCCTCATGGTCGATAGGTTTGCCTAAGAGGGCTAATTCGGTGGTGGTGGTAGTGATGGACGTGATGAATTCGGTGACGGTTTTGTCACCCTTAGTGATGGTGTCCAACCTATTTTTAAGTTGAAGCAACTGTCCTCTAGAGGGGTTGGCATAAGTTTTGTCAAGGATGGCCCAAACCTCACGAGAGGTTTTGATACCAAGTGTGAGACATGAGACCTCGTCTTCAAGTGTTCCAAGAAGGGCGGCCTTGATAAGATGGTCTTGTCGTGACCAAGTGCAATAGGCAGGATTAGTGATGGCTTGTTTGTCATTACCTGTGATAGTTTCGGATGGTACGGTGAGGGTGCCATCAACATAGGATAGGAGACCAATGCCAATAAGGATATCAGAGACTTGTGTTTTCCAATGTAGGTAGTTTTTTGGGTTAAGTTTGGTGACACAGGAAAGGTTGATGATGAGGAAAGGGATTTGAGGCTCGTGTGGGTTGGCAAGTGTGGTGCCGGATGACGACATGCCGGAAGGGTGAAGGTGCATGGAGAGTAAGAGATGACCGAGAGGGCAGACGAACCAAAGGCCAAGAATGTATCGGGACGTGTTTTAGGGAAATATGGATCGTAGCTCTGATACCATAATAAAGTAGAGAAAGTGTAAAAATGTGACTTGATTTCATTAATGAGAGTGGATACAAATATCTAGTTACATAACGGAATCATAAATGATATGCCTAAGTATACAGTTTCCTATAATTACATGATTATGATACTAATGTTGATTACTAGCTATAATTACACAATATTGAATCAATGTAAAGACGGAACATAATAACTTAATTACAGAATGCAATAATTGAGTTTATACTTAAGGATATGTGTGGAATATATAGGAATATTCCTAATAATTATGTACTCCCTCCGAGTTCCTATGATTGACCCATTGCTTTTGGGGTGAAAAATAGGGAAGGGAAAATGAGTGGTGCAAAAAAGGAGGAATAGGGAGAAATGGTTGAGTGAATGTGAACCACACATTTATGGCATAAAATGGAAAGTGGGTAACCAAAAAGAAATATGTGTCAATGAAAGGAACTCGGAGGGAATACCTTTTTTCGGCTTTTTTGGTCCCGAAATAACATAAGTCCATATTCGCACTAAACAAAGTTCACACCAAGGAGAATGCCTCGGTGTAATATGATGGTCATTTGGATTTCGATGGAATTTTAAACGCTATAGATTGCGTTTTGAGACGTGTCAGAATCAGTCGAAACAAGTTCTATAGTCCATTTTTTATGGTGTCAGAGGGTTGTAATAATTATTATTGGGCATTCTATTTATATGGACAAGTTTTCGTCAAAATAATTCGCGCTCTCGCAACTTTCATCGCTTACGAAAAATAAAAAAAAATGATCGATTTTAAATGTTTTTTTTTGGTGAAATGTAAGTATATATTAGTCAAATAATCATTTACACAAGAATATGACTACATCAAATTACGTAGCCATCTAGCGTCTTTAGCCTTTAAAGGATATCTGATCTTACACATTATTCTATTGCGCACATCCATTTTAATCAGCTTCACAACATACTCCGGTTGTTGGACCATTCCCTCAATTGTGCACGAATTCCTCTGTCTCCACACATAATAAATGGTGGCCGTGATCACAGCCCGTAACACCTTGCATTGCAGCTTACTTCCTCTTATTTTGGTCGCCCAGGTCAGCCCGTCACATTTCGGGATACTTTTTTTTACCACATTTTTTCGGCCTTTTTTGTCCCAAAATAACATGGTCCATATTCGCGCTAAAAAATGTTCACACCAAGGAGAATGCCTCGGTGTAATATGAGGGTCATTTGGATTTTGATAGAGAGTTTTAAATGCCACAGATTGCGTTTTGAGACGTGTCGGAAACAGTCGAAACAAGTTATATACTCCAATTTATATCGTGTCAGAGAGTTCTAAAAATCATTATGGGGCACTCTGTTTATATGGATAAGTTTTCTCCAAAATAATTCACGCTTTCGAAAAACATTCACCGCTTACGAAAATTAAAATAGTAAAAAATGATCGATTTTGAATGTTATTATCCCTGTTTTTCGGCCTTTTTGATCCCGAAATAACATGGGTTCATATTCGCGCCAAACAAAGTCCACACAAAGGAGAATGTCGCGGTGTAATACGAGAGTCATTTGGATTTCGATGGGGACTTTTAAACGCCACAAATTGGGTTTTGAGACGTGTCGGAATCAATCGAAACAAATTATATATTCCATTTTATATCGTGTCAGAGAGTTTTAATAATCATTATTAGGCATTCTATTTCTATGGACAAGTTTTCCTCAAAAAAATTCGCACTTTCGAAACAACTTTCACCGCTTTCGAAAAATAGCCTAAAACAACCAATTTTGAAGGTTATTATTATTATCCACATCTTTTCACCCTTTTTGGTCCCGAAATAACGTGGGTCCATATTCGTGCTAGACAAAGTCCACACCAAGGAAAATGCCTCGGTATAATAAGAGGGTCATTTGAATTTCGATGAAGATGGCTAGGCTTGTCGAGAGTGATGGGTCGTATTTAGTCATGGTTATAATGCCGATTTAAATGTAATTGGGTTGACTAAATCGGTGTGTTTATGTCCCGTTGGTGAAATATTTATGATGTCATTGTTATAAGCCTATTTGAAGATTCTCGGTTGGGGTCGTGCATGAAAAGAGAAAACAAGACAAGGTGGGCCCAAAACGAGGAACTGGAAGAAGTAGCTCGAGAATTGAAGACGGAACTTAATCGCTTTAGGTTCCGTGACAACTTATTAGTTATTAATATTATTATATTTTATTATTATTATTGTATTACTAGAGTTTGGTAATTATTAGACTTACCTTAATTATTTACTAGTATTAGACTACTATTAGTATAGATTATTAGAATGAATCATATTATTATTCCTTTTTTTTTTATTGGAGTTGAACGTTACATTAAGGAAGAAAAGGAGAACTTTGAAGAACCCTAATTTTCCGATTTCAAGTATGTGTAACTAATTTCCTTTACTTAGATTCAAGTCTTTGAAGCACTTGATAATCGATTGTGAGTTTGAATGTTTTAATTATTAATCTTGATTATTGTGAATTGCTTTGTTATTAAATCTATGAATGTTGTTATTGATTGCTAGATGCGCAACTAGTACTTGATTTCTTCATTCTATCGTTAGTATTGTTAATTGAGTAGGATTTACTGATTAATTTTACATTGGTAACAAGTAGGAATTAATATTGAACGGGATACGTTGATATTAGTACTTAGAAGCAATTCACATAAATATCTAAGGTGCGACTGATTCTCTATCGAATTCTCAGATCTATATTGCTTCCGTCTAATTGAACCTAGAACTGGATTGTTTAGGTTGTTTTATGGTTAAGGTTAATTAAGAACGGGATTCGTTTTAGTTAACTATTCTTAAGAGAATTGGAATTTCATGTTCACGATAGAGTAGTCAAGGTTATTAATTGAAACCGTCTTACGATGATCAATCGCTATTGAGTGTGGATTTGTGCTTGTGTCTAAGTTCTTCTTCATCATTTGATTTACTTAAAGTTTTCATCTTTATTGTTTTAGTTGTTAGACAATCAATCAAAATCCACCTTTTTATTATTTAGTTAATTAGTTATTTGTCGTTCTACATTAGTACGCAGTTATAATTAAACCAATTCCTTGTGGGTTCGACCCTTATTTCTACTATACTATTATTTTAGTTAGTTGGTTATAAGTGATTATAAATTATAATTTGAGGCATACGACTTTAGCCTGTCAAATTTTGGCGCCGTTGCCGGGGAATTGGCATTAATTGTTTTTGTGTGTTAGTGTAGTTTATTTTAGAGTCTTAGTTAGTTTTAATTTTTGTTGAGTGTTTTTAGTGAGTCTTAGTTTACCTAATAGATGACGACTAAATATTTCCCTCAATATGAGCATGAACTGTTTTACAAATATTTCGATAGATTGAGTGAGTATGTCTCTAGATGTCGTCACCGATACCAAATTTGTGAACTCTGTCATGTGGTATACAATGGGTTAAATGATGAAACTTTGATGCATGTTGATTCTTTAAGTGAAGGGAGATTCGTTGATGGACTTAGTTATGAGGAGAAGTGGGAACTTTTCATATACTTGGCTCACGACACTGAAGAATGGGAGTTGGAAACTCATGCTCTAGGACACCTTCAATGAGTCTCAATAAAAATTTGAACATCCAACATGATTCTCGTATATTCACGGAAGACATGATTAGAGACCTGATTACTGCTCAGATGACCCTTCAGGCTAGTATGGCTCAGTACGAGCAAGAGAACAATGCTAGTATCGAGAACCTTCAGAGTCCTTTAGTGCAAATAACAGAATCTAATGATAGACTAGAGGCACAAGATGAGTTTTCTCTTAATTTTAAGGAGTCTAGAGTTAGTAAGAACACAGAGTTTGTGACACTCTCCCCGTTCAACCCGATTTGGTATGTCACTCTTATAAAGTGTGTGATAGTGATGATGACGATGGTTTTTGGGATGACGAGGAGGATGACTATGATGGTTCGATATACTCCTCACCCTCTTCTACTGTTTCTACACATATCGATCCCTTTTTCACTAACGAAACACACGTTATGAAAGATTCCTTAAGTCACAATTATACGAGTGATATTTCAATCTTGGAGGATTCTCTAGTTATGATGGTTTAGGAGAAAGAGGGAACGAGCGTGACTCTTGAGGAAACTATGGAAGTCGGAATAGGAGAAGAAGAGATAGTTGTTGATGAGGTGAAAGATGATTTCCCTACGAGACATGAATTAGTGAGCATGAATTATAATGAGATGGTGGGAGAAATATGGGGCATGAATACTGAATTTTATGTTCACAGGAAAGTACCACCAACGATACCCTTCGAGTCTTCATCGGTGTTAATTCCGGGAAAGTTTTATATTCATCCTCGAGCCTGTTTGGCCTTACCTATGAAAAATCCATCTTATAAAGAGGAGTACATTGATATGAATTCATTTTTTGAGCATACAGGGTCGGAAAGACGTTCATTGCAAGATTATTATGATGTGCTTATTTATAGGTGGTGTCAATTGATTTTTATCTCTTACCGTCACTATTGTAATCTATTTGCGAGTATTTTTGATCGATTGCTAAGGGCATTGAGTTATTCCGTACATTCATTCCGCTCGATTGCTCCATTGTCGGTTGAGGTAAGTAATTTAGTAATATTTTAATTTGGGTCAGTTTCTCGCAAGAAGTCGAGCGAACGATAATAAACAAAAGCGCTTCCGGGAGGCAACCCGTGTCTGGTATGTTTTTATTTATATTTTCAAATTTTATTAAGGGTCATTTTTCATGATATTATATTAATAATCGTTTTCTTATTTTTCGTAGAATGAGTCGTTTATATTTATATTTTTACTTTTAAGTATTTTCTAATTTTTAGTACTTGTAGGAACTGGGAAAGGTGGACTTTTTCAGAATCTCGTGCGACTAGCATGAGGATGGGGCGACTAGCATTACGGAGCACTAAAAATCGAAGGAAAATTGAAGAAAACCATCTTTTGGAACGAAACTCCAGCGATCCGCGCGAGTCGCACGGAACCCAGGCGAGTCGCGCGTCCCTCCATCCTGCCCAAGTATGTTTCTATTCTTAAAAAAAACCAGAAAATTCAGAAAAATCGAACCATAGGTGACATGCTTCCTCCTCCCTGATTCCATTCCTAAAACTTCTTATTCAAATTCTCAATCAAATCTTCATCCCTAATCTATTCCCCATCTTTCCTCCTTCCATTCCTTCCATCTACAATTCTAACTCAGATTTCCCAAATCTGAAATCCAATCTTCATCCCCCTCTTCAATTCAAATTCTACCATACTTGTCTTAATCCCATCCCCTTTCCCTACACTTCACGTCATCATGTCTCTCGTCGTCTCAGGTGTCGACGTCCGTCTTGTGTTGTCAGTCGTCGGTCTGCGTGTAGATGTTCGTGCGTGCAGTGTTTGCGCAGGTCAGGGTCGCCGGCGTCATGTCTGTGCGTCATTTAAGTTCAATCAGGTCACCGGTCGTCCGTTTCCGGTCCCACTTCCAAGTCTGTCTCTGCGTCGTTCCAGTTCCATCGAGCGTGTCACAACTCGCTCCGTTCAACCAGATTGGGGGATATTTGGTCCGAATTGGGGCTGCTCACATCTTAAACCAGATTCGATTGGAGTGCGTGAGTGAGTTGTCTGAGTCCAGCAAGGTGCGACGGGTCGGTCGACAACAAGCCCACCGTGAGTCAGATTTATCTCATTGGTTGTGAGTATGAAATCTATCTTTCATCTCTATTTTCATATGATTTCTGTCGATGTTGGTTGTGGTGTTTGTGTCGCCGGTTTCAATTGAGCTAAGTGGTTCGGTTTGAAATTGGTGGAAGTTTGGTTTGTTGTGGTTGCTCGTTTGACTTAGCCATGGAGGCGTTTGGAATTATATCGAATTGGTCAAGTTTGGTAGTGTGTGTGTGTGAGTTGCGTTGTGCTGAGTTGCTGTCATGATTAGTGGGTGATTCTGTGTGGGCTATATTGTGTGAGTCCGTATTATCGTGGATGATTTGGTTTTCGATGTTGTCGGTTTGGTTCTCCACAGTGTTGTTGTCGGTTGTGTCGTTCCATTGTTGATATTGGACGAGTTTGTTGTCGTTTTGGTGCAAAGTCAGCTAGTGTTGCTGATATAGTTCGATTCATCTGGTAGTGTTAGTGACGTTTGTCTCGAGTGTTCAGGGAGTAGATAAAGTGAGCTAGTGTCGATTTGTGAGACAAAGGTTTGGATGCTAATATCGAGCTCTGTTTTGGTACGTGAATGTCATGTGACATTACGGTGATTTTGACGAAATTGTTTATAGATATTGAAGCTCCTTCTCCGCGTTTATTATTTACATTTGTTTCCTTTATCTCGCATTGAGGACAATGCTCGGAATAAGCGTGGGGAGAGATTTATATTTCTCGTCGATGTAATCGTCATTTATGTTGTAATGAAGAAAAAATCAAGAAAAAATATTGAGAAAAATTGAAAAAAAAAATACAAAAAGAATAAGAAAAAAAACTCGGCTAGGTGAAAGCCCAAAAGGGCGCCTAGGCAAGAATGGTGAATGTGGGCGAGGACGGAGTGAAAACCCGAAAGGGCGCTCCGGGTAAAAAGAAAAATCGAGTTGCGTGCCACGAGAGTAGTGTGAGTTGGAAAAAAAAAGAATAGCTAGAGTGAAAATCCGCAAGGGTGGACGCTCTAGGCAAAATGAGGGAATTAGGAAAAAAATCACTACTACTTTCTTCATTCTTGGTGTTGGTGTCATAAGATGGGTGACATAGAAGGTCGGTCGGGTAGGATTAGTGGTAAAGGTAAGAAGAATCGCGGTGCGGAGTGGAGTGATTGCACCTTATTTATGCGATTGGGTGTAATTGTTTTGATTTGGCGAGTAGAGGCGATTAGATAATTCACATGGTTTGGTGGTGTATTGGTTGTGATCATTATTGATGTATTTTTGTGATTATTTGAAACCATGTGAATCTGTGTTAAGATTGGAGCGATAAGAGGCGTTAGAGTTTGGTATTAGCTTCTATTGATTTATGATGTCCTGTTGTCGTGATGATAATTCTAGAGCTGATGATATTTTGTCGGTGACATATGTTGGTAACATATGTGGTTACATGAGGGAGTTTGAAGGAAGGTGAGCGAGGGTCGTGAGTGTAATGTTTTTCTCGCACATTTGGACTTCTGATGGTTGTTTTTATTATGTTTTTCGAGTTTTACTCGAGGACGAGTAAAGGTTCAAGCGTGAGGATATTTGATGGACCGTATTTAGTCATGGTTATAATGCCGATTTAAATGTAATTGGGTTGACTAAATCGGTGTGTTTATGTCCCGTTGGTGAAATATTTATGATGTCATTGTTATAAGCCTATTTGAGGATTCTCGGTTGGGGTCGTGCATGAAAAGAGAAAACAAGACAAGGTGGGCCCAAAACGAGGAAGTGGAAGAAGTAGCTCGAGAATTGAAGACGGAACTTAATCGCTTTAGGTTCCGTGACAGCTTATTAGTTATTAATATTATTATATTTTATTATTATTATTATTGTATTACTAGAGTTTGGTAATTATTAGACTTACCTTAATTATTTACTAGTATTAGACTACTATTAGTATAGATTATTAGAATGAATCATATTATTATTCTTTTTTTTTATTGGAGTGGAACGTTACATTAAGGAAGAAAATGAGAACTTTGAAGAACCCTAATTTTCCGATTTCAAGTATGTGTAACTAATTTCCTTTACTTAGATTCAAGTCTTTGAAGCACTTGATAATCGATTGTGAGTTTGAATGTTTTAATTATTAATCTTAATTATTGTGAATTGCTTTGTTATTAAATTTATGAATGTTGTTATTGATTGCTAGATGCGCAACTAGTACTTGATTTCTTCATTCTATCGTTAGTATTGTTAATTGAGTAGGATTTACTGATTAATTTTCCATTGGTAACAAGTAGGAATTAATATTGAACGGGATACGTTGATATTAGTACTTAGAAGCAATTCACATAAATATCTAAGGTGCGACTGGATTGTACGCGCTTTTTATTCTCTATCGAATTCTCAGATCTATATTGCTTCCGTCTAATTGAACCTAGAATTGGATTGTTTAGGTTATTTTACGGTTAGGGTTAATTAAGAACAGGATTCGTTTTAGTTAATTATTCTTAAGAGAATTGGAATTTCATGTTCAGGATAGAGTAGTCAAGGTTATTAATTGAAACCGTCTTACGATGATCAATCGCTATTGAGTGTGGATTTGTGCTTGTGTCTAAGTTCTTCTTCATCATTTGATTTACTTAAAGTTTTCATCTTTATTGTTTTAGTTGTTAGACAATCAATCAATCAAAACCCCTCTTCTTATTATTTAGTTAATTAGTTATTTGTCGTTCTACATTAGTACGCAGTTATAATTAAACCAATTCCTTGTGGGTTATTAACGGATTGATCATTGATTCTTCAATTTCACAATGTATGTATTAGAATACTTTGCTATGAAGTTTAATCAACTTATAATTCCAATAATTAATAGTTATGAGATATGAGAAGCATACTCAAATAACCCTTACGATATTGTCAATTTAAATCAAGCGTCTAAATCGTATCAATATGTAGATCAGAACGATGGAATTTAGCAAAGATGAAAGAATGATTACTCAAGCGGTATCACTTTGTTTCATACAACTTTAATCCTTATAACTCAACAACGATGAAAAACATACAAATTGGTGAATTTTACTTCCTACTCGGATATAGTTAAACAAACAAAAGATTCATTTAACTATTCTAGCAATGATTTATCAATAACAACAACTAGGTGATCAAGGTAGAAGATGAATTAACAATTGAAAGAAATAATGCAAATTAAACTTGATATTCTAATATAAAAGTAAAATAGAAAAGGAGACTTACAATTCTAAACTTGAAAGGCTTCAACAACTTGTTCCAAGATGTAAACTTAGCCGTGCATACAAATGAACTACTTGCAAAATAACCTAGAACATATGATAGTAACTATATGTGTTTTTGAGAATTGCAAGTGATGATTGATGTGTGTTGGATGATGAATGACGTGATCTCAAAAAATGGTGAACTTCATCTCTTTATATAGTGCTCCATAACAATGGCTATCATAAAGAAGATGAGTAAAGAAAAAAAGAATTCAATGCAAAAAAGAATTATCCAAGAAGGAATCTTATGCACAAACTTCTGCCACTGGCAAGAAATTCCGCTGCCAGCGGAATTTGAAAAATCCGTTGGCAGTGGATTTTAGACTTCTTTCTTCAACTTGGTCTTGGGCTTCTACTTCAACTTTGAGCTTGATTTATCTTCTCTTCCAAAATATTGTTGACACTTTTGACCCAATACACATTTCAATTACAACCCATATTTCTTTTCACCCTTTAATCCACCTAATCACACATTTTATCATATTAACCCATCAATTTGGACATATGTACCACCCGTGTTCTTTGAACCTTTAAATTTTCATACCACAATGAAGCACTTCGGGCAAGTTTAAGGATTGCATACTTACAGCTCTTCTCGTCGGATAGATCCTTGAACTCGAACATACGTTTGATTTTTCTTTTCCAATCCAAATAATCCTCTGGAAGGCCTTCCGTGAACTCTGGAAGTGTAACACCCCAGCCCAAACTAGGATAGGAAATGTTAGTCGTGGTAGCTCGCCGGACACTGTACTGGTCCCACAGACCAACACGAGTCCTTTCCAGCGCATTTTGTCCTCACTCATGCGCATCCCGGAAACCTTCCCAGAAGGTCACCCATGCTTAGACTACTCCCAGCCAAACACGCTTAACTACGGAGTTCGTTTGCATGGATGACCAGAAAAGAAAGTGCACTTAGTTGATATGAGTATTACTTCAAATCCCTTTAAGCAAAGCTCATAAACAGTACATCTTCAATCAACATGGGGTGTTTTGGGAAGCTCGTTGACTTTAAACTTGTCGATGGTTTTTTGCCTGAGTTTGGTTCGAAGTCCCGTTGGTCTAACTAGCTAGTGCGCAGGTAATCTCGTACGTGAGCAAGGATGGTTTCATCATCGAATTCATCCATTGAGTTGGCTCTGATACCACTTATGATATGAAATTTATGAGCTTTCGTCTACGCAGAAGCAAACAATGTTAGTGACTCGGTCACAAGGCAGTTAAGTGTATTCGAGTTTTCAAACTGAAATCGGAATGACCTTGGGAATAATATAATATGAGTACGGGGGGTGGGGAGTGCACGCTCGTATATAATCTAATACCGAGCTTGTTGTTATATGGGATGATGTAGACACCGGCATTTTGCCTGCTCGTGTCTGTAGCAACTTCCCGCCAAACACCCGATGATGATAAGACGATAACATGCTTTTAAAAGCTCGATACATGGTACCCGACTTACACATATCAAGAGTAAAAATCTCACGAAACAAACCTCAAAACCAAACTCGGTGAGTCATTTCCAATAAAATAAAGCTACTTTGAGCCAAAACTGCCACTGGGAGTAAACCCGTCTTTTATTGACCCAGTCAAACCCGGTCAAAGACGAAACATTCAAAAAAACCAAAATATGTCCAAATACATAATCGTGCACGAGAATCTTTCCCCAAATAACAAGGATATGCGATCAAACAAATAATGCAACTTCCAAACAACACGCGTCCGACTGCACGCAATCCTGCGCCTTAAAACTAAGTCGCACTGCTCCCGCGCCTCAGAATTGACTCACAATGTGGAGAGCATCTCTTTCTTGATCCCCAGGATTAGGTTCGGCGCCTAACTCGATTCCCAATGCATCCCTACATCTACAAATAGACCTTCACTTCGCCCCATTTGCAATGGATGGAAAACCGAGAACCATAAGCCTATTACCTCTTCCATCATCTCCTACAATCTTTTAAAGCCTATTCTAAACTTCAATCCCTAATACAAACCCTAAACACACCTTAACTCAACTACATATCGAAGAACTCTCTATGTCTAATGGCTAGATTTGTCACGAGTCTCCAAATTAGTAATTTTATCCACTACAAACTCAAACTAATAGCAAGTGTAAGTAGGGGTCGAACCCACGAAGAAGGTGCAAACGTTAATCGAATGTGTGTAGAGATTGTAACTCAAGTAACCAATTGGGGGGGGCGGGGTTTGATTTTTGATTCTAAGTCTACTAAAAATGAAATGCAATATTATGATAATGAAAATATTATAAAACGAATCTTGGAACAATCGATTTTCACCAACAAACTAAAAATGGATCATTGACTCAATCACTCTAAATTGTCTTTGAATACTTTGTCATGTAAAATCACAATTTACCATTCCAATTAATTTTAGCCATTTACTACGGAAGCGTACACAAATAGCCCTTACGAAAATGATAACCTAGTCCAAGCATCTAAGTTCAATCACAACGTAGAATAAATTATAGGAATTGACAAAGATAAACGATTGCATACACAAGCGGTCATACAATTCGATTCACACAAGTATCGTTTATTTATAAATCACCAACGATGAACCGGCATACAAATTGATGAAATATATTCGCTACAAATATCTAGGTAACATGAACAATCGGATTCTATTACCCAAACTAGCAATTGATTATTAGAATAATTCTAGGTGATCAAACTAGAAATAAATTAACAATCAAACAATTATATAAAACAATACTTGATATTCAAAAGACAAAATAAAGATTAAAGTCTTACCATCAACTTAGTTTGAAGGTTTCAAGCTCCTATTCCAAGAATTGAGAATTTAGCCTTCCATGGATGATAAGAAAATGCAATGAAAAAAAAAATATGAAATTCTATGTGGAAAATGATGAAATAAATCTAATGTGTTCTAACTTCTAGTAGTAATGGAAAATGATAGACTAAAACTAAGGTCTCATTATTCTCATAAAGTTATAAGTTAATGTAGTAAAAAACAAGTGTAACATCAAATAAGAGAATCCGAAGAGAAATGGTGCAGTCCAGCCGCTATAAGTGGAGTCTGCCACTCGTAGCGGCTCCCCCATCTCAATTCTTCTTGGCGGGCTAATCTATCCGCTTAGAGCGGATCCAGCCGCTTAAAGCGGCTCTCATTTCCTTCTGTGTTTGCTTCCTTGCTTGACTCGTGCCTTGACCTATAGTGTTTGGGCCTTGACTCTTCCATCAAATACAATTCCTCATGCTCCTCTTGGCCCATGTCAACCATCACAACTTCACCTTCCTTCACTAGTCCAATACAAGTTACACATTATCTCAAAATAACACATAACTCGGTATAAACACCATTGAAAATAAGATATACAATAAAGCTCTTCAAACACCTTCTCCAAGCAACAAAACTAGCACAAATTATACCATATTACACCATACAAAATGCGTCTCATCATCTAAGTCGATACCGAAGCGGGTTTTATATCGAAGCAAGAACATGTATGTTGAGGGTGTCAAATTCGACTTCTAACTTTGTTATTTTCGTTTCTTTTTCGTTTCGTTTACCAACATCTAACTTTTCATTTACGCATACTAACAACCTCACATTTATTTTCCATATACTAACTCTAGTAACATTTCTATCCATCTCGTTTCATTTTGTGGACATGACGTAGGTCCACCCCGACGCGGCCACGCGCGGGTTTGGGTAGGCAAATGAATCTCGTGGTAAGATTGTTCTCGGGTTCGAAATTTAAGTCAAAATGGAGTCGCCACCGAATTTTGTGGTTATTCGGAACCATACGAGCCCACTCTATGTCGTCATGGGCTACACAAAGTAAGCCCACTTCGATTTCAGAGTTCATGGGGCTCGTCCCTTTGCATTGTTATATCGATACCGTTTACACCGGCTTTCGTATATAAAATGACTCTCGTGCGCCAAAGGTTTCGGACATCCGGAAACCAAAGGTTCTGAGTAAGGGGTGAGGGTACGTGTTGGGAAGCCCACTAAGGACACCCAACCCCGCCCGCACATGGCGGCCTCTACTAAGACATCGTTCGTGTTCGTGTACGCGCGCTAGTAAAACGACTAAATGATATGCAAGCAGCGTTTTCGGGCTAAGCATGTGAATTTTGCGTTAACTACGTCATTTAATGCATCTTGATTATGGTCGGAATGATTTAGCATGCGAGGTTCATTTATAAAGCGTAAAACAAGTAAATAAATAAAGCTCGAAAGGAAATGAAAATAACGTACAAGTTACACGGGCGAAAATACAACCCGGAATTCACAATACAACATTACGTAAAAATAATAAACAAAATAGAAATAACGCAATATAATGATAGGAACGGACCCGTATATAAACTAGACCGCGAAATATGTAGATGGACTAACCCCGTTTAAATGCACACTATGTTGTACATCAAACGAAGAACGGAAACATGGGACTGTGGCGTATTGCTAGCCCGATCCCACATCCCGTAGTCATGTCCCGGCTTATCACGTCGAGGAAATCGATTAAAGTCGTTCTACGTGTCGTGATATGCATGGGTTTTGAAAGTAGGAGGGTCATGTGATGGTCTTTACACATGATGACTAAAGTCGTAAAAAGTCGAGCCTCAAAATGTGTGTCGAGGCTCTCGGTTTTCTGGGTTACAGGACCCACTCGATCGAGTCGTGGGCTGACTTGGTCGAGTGCGTCCTTAGACGCAGCTACTGCCCAGTTTTTTGGGTGCTACTCGATCGAGTAGCCTACGTACTCGGTCGAGTAGCCCCTGTACGAGGGATGACTCGCCTCGTTTTTGGTTTAAAATCGATGGTCGGCCAAACCAAATACGAATATCGCATGATTCGTATTTAACTTGGCCTCCGGTACTATAATCGTGTATGAACGATTATAATACCGTTATCGGAGTTTTATGAAAATGTTGATCGTTACACTAGAAAATTTGAATTAGTGACGAAATGCTTCCCTCTACGTCACGACATCGGAACTAACTCTTTCGAATTATGTGATGTCGGTTTTCGTGTCAACGGGTTCCGCACTAATTATAGAAATGGGATTAAATACGTTCGACCACGACCGATCACGATCACGTCACGCCCTTGAGTACATTGGGGCGGGGCTCCTCGAAAGGGCTCCACCTCCGTCGTTGCTCGTAAAGGGATTAGACGGACCTTAGGTGATCATCGTAGTCCAACGTTTTCAAAACCGGATTTTGATACTAGTTTACGTATACGCGGTATAATAATGATATTAGTAACGAAAGATGATACAAAAATGAAGATGCAAAAGTATAAATGCTTGTGTTAGTGTTAGTGTTACTACGATTATGATTACAAAAATGCGATAGATTAAATGAAAATGACGGAGTAATAGAGATCGAAATGGGGTTTAGGACACCCTCAACATACATGCTAGGTATAGGCCTCGGAAATGGACTCGTAAATAGCGACGGGACGCCAGAGTATCGAGGATGTACGCGAGTTGTGGTGTATGTGTGTGTTGCGTCGGTTTCCGAGGGACAAAGAGGCTCGGAATTGGTGTGTTTGGCTTAGAGTTTCTAAGGCTTGATGTGTAGGTGAGTAGAGCGTATTAGGGCTGAAAATGTAGGATGAAATGTAGGGTGTAAAGTTGTGAAATGCATGGGGGTGAAGCGGTATTTATAGGCGTTTCCCACGACATAGGGGCACTCGATCGAGTGGCCCTAGTGCACTCGATCGAGTGCCCTTGCAAACGGGCCAAACCCGGTTTTTGGCGCTCCACTCGACCGAGTGGGTCTATCCACTCGATCGAGTGGATCAAGTGGGCGAGACAAATAAGGAAAGAATTGATCTTGTTGTTTTGATTGTTTTTTTTTTGAATTTGGATTTGTGCGCCAGCTGAACTTGGCCGATTTATGAGGCGGTTTCGTCTTTGACCGGGTTTTGACCCGGTCGCCAAAAGACGGGATTTATCTTTGGTGTCGGTTTTGGCCCAAATTAGTCTTATTTGACTCGAAACGACCCACTGGGCCTGAATTTGAGGTCTGTTTTGTGAGATTTTTACTCCGCTAAAAGTCCATGTCGGATATTATTGTTTCCCAGCCCAAGTCCGAGTATACCAAGTCACGTTTGTGTCCGATCATCATCGGGTGTTTTTCGGAGACTACCATAGACACGTGGCAGTCAAAATGCGGGTGTCTACAGAGCCCCCACTCTGACTTAGGCTTGGACAAGGCGAAAGTCAGAGTAGCTACCAAGCCCGTTAAGACCTGGTAGACTTCCGGTCGGGTCACTTATAGTCCAGTGGACTCGCGTGAAGGGCTCGCCAGCCATAAGTAGAGGATCATACCTGTCCTGATGATGATAGCTTCGCGGGGAGTCAGAGTTGTAGCATAAGTCCCGGGCACGCCTACATGTGGGCCCATCCCGTACCATTTTGGGGAAAATGCCGCCTTGGGCGTTCCGCTGGGGAAATATGTGAGCTGTACGGGCTTGCTTTTGAAGCCTTGAGTCGTACCTGAGCTGATGATGATGCTCCGTGGGGAGTAAAGCTTGCCTCTTTTGGGGAGTAGGTGTACCCGTATGCCGACACATCACACCTTGGATGTAGCATACTGGGAAAAGCTGACTTTGTTGGGGAATTTGATAGTTTCGCGGGGACTTGCTTCTGAAGTCTGGAGTGTACCTGTATACTGACACATAACAACTTGTATGTAACACATAGGCAAACCACTGACTCGTGCTGGGGAGACAAAAATATTTGAATTTTTTTGAAGGGACAAAATTTTGAAAAAAAAAAGAAAAAAAAAATTTATCGCGAAGAAATTTTATCACGGAAATTTTTTTGGAGACTCTTAGGAAAGCTCGGGATGGCTTGATTCCTATTCTGGGTTCTTAGTTTGAAATCAGGCCTGCGCGCGCATAGGGCCCAGTTTGCTGAGGAGGCAGAGTAGTTAGGTTTTCAGTTAGGTTTTCTCATTATAAATATGAGAATCCCTGCTTCAGTTTTCTGCATCTCAACTCAAATTCTTCTTTTCCTTCTCAAAATCTTTTAGACTTTCAAGAAAGCTAGAAATTCCTGTCATGGGTATCGATCACTTGACAGCTATGCTTCTCGCATGGTCCCAATATTTTCGGGATGAGGAAAAGGTCCGACTGACCCAGATGGGAATTGTCAATTTATTCCCTTTCCAGCGTCTAATAGTTGATTCACATTTCCTGGACGCTTGCTTGTCGTTTTGGGACACCACCCATCACGTACTCGCGTTCCCGCGGGGAGAAATATGTCCTTTACTCGAGGAGGTTACGACTATAGGCGGTTGGAGCCCTGTTGCTCAGCCAGCTATTCCTCCGTTCTACCCGGATCCAAGGAGACGGTTGAGGGAATTCTTGGGTTTGTCTCATGCTGAGACAAATCGGATGGTGCGGGGAGATAGCGTTTCCCTATTCGATCTGGCTGATAAATTTATGAACCCTCGAGATGTAAGGGCCACCCCTGCTCACAGGCGTAGGGCATTTGCCTTTTGCATGCTGCACTGCTATGTCTTCGAAGGGCTGATGGAACTTGACTCGTGTATGGGTCAAATCAGGCTGATTGGAGTGGTTGACCAGATGGAGACTGGTCATAGCCCTGCTTGGCTAGCCACAGGGGAAATTATCATGGGTCTGGATGCTAGGCGGCTCGACCCAACCCGACGGTTGACAGGAAGTACCCGTCTCCTGCAGGTATACAGCTTGCGTTTTTTTTTTCACGCGAAATACCTGAAGTACGCAGGTCACTCGATCGAGTGGACCTATCACTCGATCGAGTGACGCTCATATCGAGCTACTGCCTGCTTTCAGAGGGCCAACTCGATCGAGTCATCTGCTGCACTCGATCGAGTGGACCCTGGCGAACCATTCCGTTGCTTATAAAATTTGTGTATACTTTCCAGATATGGTTGTCGGAGCGACTGTCAATCATAGAGACCCCTTCGAACATACCCAATTATCGAAGTAGTTAGATTAGCTCAAGAAGGCGAAAGATAAGCTCGAATCATCGGATAGATCGAGCTTACTGGGATGAGGAGCTGGTGTTCCATGGGGGTCCTTTGATCAGGTGGACCGTTGCTTGGTGGTTTCTTTCGAAGTTGACCGCATTGGCCAAGAGGGACCAAGCTCGCTACTTGGTGATCTTGTCCCTTGACTGGACAGTTCACATTTACCCGGATCGTCTCCTAAGACAGTTCGGTTCGTCTCAGCGCATCCCTGAGACTGAAGCCATTATTAGCGTCTCGCTCCAATTGACGGATGCTATGTGCGACACCTGGTTGCAAAGATGGTTCACTCGTCCTACATGGACTATACTCAGCCCTTGCCAATCCGCTTGGGTGTCACGGGCTTACCAGAAATGGACTTCTGAGGAGTCCGAGGAAGCTCGAAAGGCCTTGAAACTTGATGAGGCCTTTGAATTGGTTCACCGCGAGACGGTGAAGGACAACAGGGACTTCTTCACCGGGGGAGATATTCCTGAAGCTACAGTCCGGGAGGAATCGGGTCTTAAGTCACAAACTAAGACTCGATCTAAGGAAGTCGGTTCTAGCAGCACTCGGGGGCAGACTGACTTGGAGAGACGCCTTGGGCCAAGGTTGGCGGTCCGGGACCGACTAGGTCCGCGTGACCGGCTCCCTGAGCCCGTGAGGGCCCGACTTGGGCCTATCGATGTGACAGAGGAGTCGGGCTCAAACAATCGAGCCCGAGCTAGAGAGGTTCTTGTGGTGATTCGGGAACGCTCTCCTCCGCGTCGTCGCCAGTGGACGACTAAGGAGGCCAAGGACAAGGGGAAGGGCAAGATGCCCTAAATGCCGAGTCTTTTAGCTTTATTATTATTTAAGTATTATTATTATTGTTTGTTGTGTGCCCCTTTTTTTTGTACTTATTCTTGAATTCCTGCACTTTTGTAATTTCCGAGTTTGTCGGGATTTTTTTTTTTGAATTAATAAAAGAAGTTTATTAATAAACTGTTCCTGTCTTTTCTTGATTGCATTGGTTGTACCCTTTTGAGGGGTTGACTACGTATCCGCGATTAGCAGAATCAAACCAAACGTAGTTCAGGCTTAGTAAATTTGCAATCTCGAATTACACCAAGACTATTGGTTCAAGATGTCTGCGACAGTAGAATAAGTAATTCTAGCTTATTGACTTGCTTTTTGAAAAGAATGATTTTTATAAAATTTGCTAATGACATTGAGAAGAGGCTAGGGGTAGTAACGCTTCAGTTGGTCCAGGTTGGTTGGGTTGACAAACTCGTTCCCGTCCAGGTCCGTCAGCATCACTGCTCTCCCTGATAGGATTTTCTTCACCAAATATGGCCCAGCCCAATTGGGTTTGAATTTTCCCCTTGGGTCAACTGGTAGTAGAGCCCGGATTGACTTAAGGACTAGGTCGCCTTCTTTAATGTGCCTGGGCCTTACTCTCTTGTTGAAGGCCCGTTGGATCCTCTTCTGGTAGATTTGGATATTATTGAGGGCGCGAGATCGTCGTTCGTCTAGTAGAACCAACGAGTCATATCGTGCCCGAACCCAGTCAGCTTCGGGTACTTGGCTTTCTAGCAAAATTCTGAGGGACGGTACCTCTAGCTCAACTGGTTGAACCGCCTCCATCCCATAGGTTAGGTAATACGGCGTTGCCCCGGTTGCGGTGCGAATTGACGTTCGGTATCCCTATAGGGCAAAAGGTATTTTGTCGGGCTAGTCCCGGTAATTATCAGCCATCTTTTTGAGTATGGTGACAATTGTTTCATTAGCCGCCTCTACTGCTCCATTTGTTTGGGGGCGGTAAGGCGAGGAAGTATGCCTTTGGATCTTATATTTGGTCAGCAGGGCCGCAGTCTTGGCTTGAAAATGAGTCCCGTGATCATTGATAAATTCTGACGGAATCTCATATCGACATATTATCTTGTTCTGGATAAACTTGGCGACATGCTTAGCGTTGAGAATGCGATATGATTCAGCTTCGACCCATTTGGTGAAATAGTCGATAGCTACCAAAATGAAGCAATGCCCACTGGTACCAGAGGGATTTATTTTCCCGATTATGTCAATACCCCATGTTGAGAATGGCCAGGGTGATGTCATGGTATAAAGCAGTGATGACGGCATATGTTGTACATTGCCAAAGATTTGACAATTATGACAATGTTTGACATACGACCGGCAGTCGGCTTCCATGGTATTCCAGTAATAACCGAGCCTCATGATTTTTCGGACCAGCATGTGGGCATTCATATGTGGGCCGTGTTCACCATCATGTACTTCGGCCATAACCTTTTCAGCCTTATATTTGTCAACACAAAGGAGAAGAGCCCCCTGTGCCGTCTTTTTGTATAATTGACCGTCGTCGGTACGGATGAACTGGGTGGCTAGCCTCCGTAAGGCTTTCTTGGCTCGACTTTCCGTCCCGGGAGGATATTCTCCGTTTGTCAGGTACGTTAACACAGCCTGATACCATGGTTCGGGGTCAGTTATCTCAATGTCTTCGATGTCGTGGATGTATGCCGGCTCGGAGCGTCTTTCGACACAAATCGGCATACTGGTCACGTGGTCGGGAATGTTCAGCAAAGATGCCAATTTTGAGAGTGCATCTGCAAACTGATTCTCTTCCCGGGGTAGGTATATGTATTCTACCTTTTGGAATTGTTTCTCGAGATCCCTTACTCGTGCCTGGTAGGCCACGAGATTAGCATTTCGAGTCTTCCATTTTTGGAGTGCTTGGTTAATGACCAAGGATGAGTCACCATGTACCCGGAGATTTGTGATCTCCAGATTGGCGGCGGCCTGTAGCCCGTAAATGCATGCTTCGTACTCTGCTGCATTATTGGTAACATCAAAGTCCAGCTTGATGGAGACGGGAGTGTGCTCTCCTTTTGGTGAAATTAGGAGGATCCCGACTCCGAACCCTCGAAAATTGGATGCTCCATCGAAGTATAAGTCCCAAGTTTCAGTATCAGTATGGAAAATATCTTCGTCAGGGAAGGACCAGGTGTCGGTGTGTCCTTCTTCGGTTATCGGGCTGTCGGCGAGAAATTCAGCTACTACTCGACCTTTAATAGCCTTTAACGGTACAAACTTTAAGTCGAACTCTGCCAGCATTAGAGTCCATCTAGAGATTCGACCGTTGAGAACGGGCTTTTCGAAGATGTATTTGATCAGGTCCATTTTGGATAGCACATGGACCTCGTAACTGAGCATATAGTGCCGGAGTTTCTTAGTGGCCCAGACTAGAGCCAAACACGTCTTTTCGAGTATGGTATATTTGCACTCGTACTCTAAAAATTTCTTGCTGATGTAGTAAATGGCTCTTTCTTCGGAGTCAACCGTCTGAGCCAGCATAGCCCCCATGGCTGTCTCGGTCGTCGTTAGGTATAACGACAGAGGCAAACCGGGTTGAGGTGGCATTAAAACTGGCGGTGCAGACAGAATTTCCTTGATCTTGTCGAAAGCAGTTTGGCACTTGTCATCCCATAGTACCCGTTCTCCTACTTTCAGTTTCTTGAAAATTGGTTCGCACACCATGGTCAGCTTGGAAATGAACCGACTAATATACCGGACTTTCCCGAGAAATCCCCTTATTTCTTTTTCGGTTTTGGGAGGTTGCATCTCGGTAATGGCTTTGATTTTAGCTGGGTCGACTTCGATACCTCGTTGGCTAACGATATGACCCAGTAATTTGCCTGATGTTACCCCGAAACTGCACTTTTGAGGGTTTAGCCTCATGTTGTACTTGCGTAGTCGGGTGAAGAATTTTCTTAGGGCGGTGATGTGACCATCCCGTTCTTTGGATTTGACGATCATGTCGTCTACATAAACTTCTACCTCTTTATGCATCATGTCGTGTAATAAAGTGGTAGCGGTCCTCTGATATGTGGCTCCGGCATTAATGAGGCCGAATGGCATGACGGTGTAGCAGTAAGTACCCCAAGGTGTTGTGAAGGTAGTCTTACTCATGTCCTCTTCCGCCATCTTGATTTGATTATACCCGGCATACCCGTCCATGAATGATAGAAGGGCATGATCGGCCGTGTTATCTACCAGTATGTCGATATGTGATAACGGAAAATCATCTTTCGGGCTTGCCTTGTTGAGATCCCGAAAATCAACACATACCCGCACCTTACCGTCTTTTTTAGGAACTGGTACGATGTTTGCCACCCAGTCCGGATACTCGGACACTTGTATGAAGCCGGCTTTGAATTGTTTGTCGACTTCTTCTTTTACTTTGAGAGACCACTCGGGCCTCATTCGACGAAGCTTCTGCTTGACCGGTTTGCACCCGTCTTTGATTGGTATGTGGTGCTCGGCTATTTCCCGGTCTATCCCCGGCATGTCCTTGTAGGACCATGCGAAGACATCCTTGAACCCTTGAAGGAGGCTTATGAACTGTTGTTTCTCCTCGGGATCTAAAGATAACCCTATCTTAAGTATCTGAGGCTCTAAGGTTGTACCCACATTTATGGACTCGGTTTCTTCGATCACCGGGTTTCGGGACTCCCTTTGCTCTAGTTGCTCGATCAGATGTGGAGGTAAGGGTACCTGTTCGTCTGGTTTCTCAATGTCATAGCATAAATCATTTTTGAAAGCAGAATTTAAAAGAGACAAGTCGTAAGCAGAACGGTTGTTATTATTGATTGAAAATTTGGAGAACAGCTCAAAGAGAGCAGCCATCTGATCATTGGTCAGTGGCGGAATTGGTAAAGCACTCGGGACAGACCCCGAGGTGCCAGCAGCAGGAATGATGAAAGGGAGAGGGGTTACAGGAGTTACTCTAGCACCGACTTCCCTAGACTCGACCTCAGACTCTGACTCAGACTCCGACTCAGACTCGGACTCAGACTCAGACTCAGTTATGTCTCCCTCTCTGGTGACCAGCTTGTAGATCCTTCCCTGACTGTCAGTCGACTTGACAGTCTTCCTCCAGGCCCTGTTTCCCGTCTCGGAACCAACATCCGAGATCAGCTTGGTCGGGTCGAACCTGTTGCTGCGGAGGATCGGGTTGACCAGGTCTTCTCTTGGAGTTGGGGCTACGGTGTCTTCCCCAAATAGTAGCCCTAGCGCGGGCTCAGCATCTTCAGCTCCGTTGGACTGGATGAGGGCGAACACATCATCCGGAATATAGTTGCAGTCCCGGGCCAAGTGGGTCCCGAGCTGCACAGCATTGGGTTGGTATAGACCAACCTGAATAGCCCCGAATACCGGTGTGACAAAGTAGTCAGCCAACCGTGGGCTGTAAGGGCTCAAGTGGATACCCTTAATAATATTGCAGGCCTTCTCAATTCCTGCTCGGACGACATTGTCGGGGGTTATGGCATACCCGAGACCAAAGTGAGATTCTTCATCTTTGAGAACCTCGATGATCTTCCCAGCTGGAAGATCGGGTCGAGAGGTAGCCCCTGGAAAGTACCCTAGGTTTTGGAGCATCGTGTCAATACTCGTACTGAAGTAAGGCCTAAAGAGGTACTCTTCCTCGATCATCCCCACAAAATCGAACCCCCAGAGGTCCGTGCGTCCTGTGGCGTTACAGCTAGCCACAGTCATTGGTGTTGCCTCTAAAGTGATGACATCGTTAAGCAGAGGCATCTTGATCTTTCGGTGGAGGGTGGAGGACACCGCCTTGACCGCGTGGATCCAAGGCCTACCTAGGAGCAAGTTGAATGACGAGGTGACGTCGATCACCTGGAATTCGAGCTCCTTTTCTATCGAGCCCGTTATGACGGTTAGTTTCACGGCCCCAGCTACCGACTTTGGGCTCCCATCGAAGGCTTGGATGGTCTGAGCAGTCGGGTTATAGTCAGCCTCGGTAATGCCGAGGGCTTTTGCGGTCCTTAGAGGAAGGACATTCACAGCGGACCCATCATCAACTAGGGTCATAGGGAGGTATTTTCCTCGGCAAACCACCGTAATGTAAAGGACCATATTGTGGGAGGCCCCGAATGGCGGTAGGTCGGCTTCGGAGAAAGTGATCATCGGACCTCCTTCCTTGGCTTTGCCCTTCAGGTGGGGCAAGACCGTGGCTACCATTTCAGCAGGGGTAACCAAAGAGTCAACCTTAATTTGATTGAGATCCTTTGTAAGTGCTTCTCGATGCTCTTGTGAGCTGACTAGGAGTTGCCATATAGTGAGGTCAACTCGGGTCTTCTTCAGCTGCTTTACGAGGGCTGTTTCAGCAGTTGGCTCCTCGGGGGCGACTTCCGTCCTGAATGGCTCAGTGACGGTTGTCGGGATAGGGGTGTCCCTAGAGCTAGTGGCTTGATAGGGACGACCAAGGTGGTTACTGGTTAGGACTCGGGATTTAGTCCTTCGAATCTCCTCGGAGGTGATGGGGACAGCTTCCCCTTTGGCGAGGTAGACGTCATCCTCGTCGTCGAACCAGATCCCGTTCACTTGCGGGATAAATGGAGAGATAAGGTGAGAGCAATCAATCACCTCCCCGGTAAAGATGGCGTGGGAGCTGAAAGGATTCTCCTTGTTGCTGGGGTTATCTCCGGGTAGCGGGATTTTACCGCTTTCGATCAGGTCCTGGATCAAGTGCTTCAGCTTCCAGCACTTCTCGGTATCATGCCCATTGCCCCGGTGGTACTGGCAATAGGCTTGTGCATTGTAGTTCTTGGAGCGTCGCTCGACCGGAACTTCAGGAGTTGGGCCTATCGGTTGGATTAGGCCTTTTGAGGATAGCCTTTGTAAGGCATAAGTATAGGTCGTACCTATGTCAGTGAAAACCCGAGGTGGGGTGCTCTTCTTGGACGGGGCATCTAGTAGATTAACCGCGTCGAAAATGCTGCGGGTTGTAGCTTGAGGCTTGGTAGCGGAGGAAGAAGCCCCTTGGTAACCCTTGGCAGCGGCCTTAGTGAGGCATTCCAGTCTTAAGTCATCTTCGATCCTCATACCCATTTCATTAAGGGTGGTGAAATTGGGTATGACAGCATATCGGAGGTGAACCCGGTAAGATGGGAGGAGGTTCTTGACAAAAGCCTCCACCAAAGTCTTCTCACTGGGCTTATCGACCAGTTTCACGCTCTCGGCCCTCCAGCGTTGAAGGTATTTGGTAAAACCTTCTTTCGGCTCTTGGGCCATGACCTCCAGAGATCGCATTGTGGTTTGGATCTCGGTGTTATCAGCATAGTTCCGAGCGAACTTGGTGGCCACATCATCCCAAGTAGGGTATTTCTTCGGGTCTAGCCTGTAGTACCAGGCCCGAGGGTGCTTTTCAAGAGACGCAGCAAAAAGGCTCTTGAACATGGTAGAGTCCACCCCTTTGATGGCCATGAACTCCTTGAAGGCCCGTACATGTAGTAACGGGTCAGTCCCTTCAAACATGGGCAAACCGGTGAGGTTCAGGTTTGCGGGCAACTTGTCACTTAACGGGTTATACTCACGACTATTCTCCCGATGGATATTGTTACTCCCAGTCAAATGAACTTTCTCTTCCAATCGGCGAACCGAGCTAACCAGCTCGGCCAAAGGTTCTGTAACCCCAGTATTTGGAGTCCTTTGCTCCACTGCAGCCAAACGAGTGATGATAGCAATTTGACCAACCCTCATTTCATGCAGTTGGGCTTCGATGTCGGCCTGTTTGTCGACCATGGCGTCCATAGAGGTTTTCAGACTGCCTAAAGTAGCTTCCATCCTGCGAGTGTGTCTGGTTGCCGGCGGCCTGTCTGTAAGAACACCGCGTAATCAGAAACCGAACCCAGATCTTGGAATCATAGAAAAAGGTACATCCCGAGCGACCCAAAAGAAAAGGACTGAGTGGAAAAGACTCGAGAAAGACACTTAGACGGATGACTCGTAGGTGGTATGACTTCCTTAGGATTTTGGCCTAGTGGGCCTAGTCCCGTTCGAAGGAAGGTCCACGTGAGATTATTCCCCAGACTTTTGACTCGAGTGTATGGACGGACTTTCCTTTGTAGGGGTATGCCCCACGCGGGTTGGTCGTGCCTTGACAAATAAGGCGGACTCGGGAAAGGGGGGAAACTCGTGATATAAGATCGACGGAGTTTCGACGCTATAAACCCTCTACGTACTATGCAAAGACCTGACACACGGATAGACGGTAGGTCCTATAATAGGGAAGGTCTATTTTAGGAAAGTTGGAGGTTTGAAGTTGGAATATGTAAAGGGTGAATTTCCGATAGTTCGAAAATGGAAAGCGGAATTTCAAAAACCAAGATTAAAATTTTGAAGAAAATTCAGAAAATCAAAACGGTGTCGGAAATTCGAGAATTAAAACGGACAGCATGCCGACTAAAGAAAAGGATATTTTGAGTCAAATCGTTGATCCTAAATTTCGGCGGCATTCCAAGTTTTGAAAATTGGATATTTTGAAAAGGTGAGTCCCGAAATGGGCAGCATTTTGGGTTTTTCAAATTTGGGCGTTTTGGAAAGACGGGTCCCGAAATGGACAGTATTTCGGGTTTTTCGAAAGGTGCGTATTTTTAGAAAGATGCAATTTTTTGAAATGACGGTTTTTTGAAAATTGACACGGAAACCAAGTAGCATGTAGTCAAACAAGCATTATAACGACGCTTATGTATGCTTTACACTAAGTCTCGGTCGGTCAAAATAGGGTCTATACCAACAACGATGGCTTTCTCGTGTGATGGACGGACTCCCTAAGCCGAGTTGGTCTTAGGACATGCCGCGAAACCGAGACGAGTTCAACCATCGATGTCTTTAGCGCACCCATGTGGGAATGCACCGTGGTATAGTGGGACGTCGGTCACAAGTAACCGGCCCGAGCAAAATTTGGGTTATGCATGAATCATTAAACTAACGCGCGCACACTAATCTACGAACGATTTCTCTTCGAGTCTCACCCTGGGAACCCCGATGACATGTGGTACATCAGGTATCCCCAGCGGAGTCGCCAAATTGTGGACATGACGTAGGTCCACCCCGACGCGGCCACGCGCGGGTTTGGGTAGGCGAATGAATCTCGTGGTAAGATTGTTCTCGGGTTCGAAATTTAAGTCAAAATGGAGTCGCCACCGAATTTTGTGGTTATTCGGAACCATACGAGCCCACTCTATGTCGTCATGGGCTACACACAAAGTAAGCCCACTTCGATTTCAGAGTTCATGGGGCTCGTCCCTTTGCATTGTTATATCGATACCGTTTACACCGGCTTTTGTATATAAAATGACTCTCGTGCGCCAAAGGTTTCGGACATCCGGAAACCAAAGGTTCTGAGTAAGGGGTGAGGGTACGTGTTGGGAAGCCCACTAAGGACACCCAACCCCGCCCGCACATGGCGGCCTCTACGAAGACATCGTTCGTGTTCGTGTACACGCGCTAGTAAAACGACTAAATGATATGCAAGCAGCGTTTTCGGGCTAAGCATGTGAATTTTGCGTTAACTACGTCATTTAATGCATCTTGATTATGGTCGGAATGATTTAGCATGCGAGGTTCATTTATAAAGCGTAAAGCAAGTAAATAAATAAAGCTCGAAAGGAAATGAAAATAACGTACAAGTTACACGGGCGGAAATACAACCCGGAATTCACAATACAACATTACGTAAAAATAATAAACAAAATAGAAATAACGCAATATAATGATAGGAACGGACCCGTATATAAACTAGACCGCGAAATATGTAGATGGACTAACCCCGTTTAAATGCACATTATGTTGTACATCAAACGAAGAACGGAAACATGGGACTGTGGCGTATTGCTAGCCCGATCCCACATCCCGTAGTCATGTCCCGGCTTATCACGTCGAGGAAATCGATTAAAGTAGTTCTACGTGTCGTGATGTGCATGGGTTTTGAAAGTAGGAGGGTCATGTGATGGTCTTTACACATGATGACTAAAGTCGTAAAAAGTCGAGCCTCGAAATGTGTGTCGAGGCTCTCGGTTTTCTGGGTTACAGGACCCACTCGATCGAGTCGTGGGCTGACTCGGTCGAGTGCGTCCTTAGACGCAGCTACTGCCCAGTTTTTTGGGTGCTACTCGATCGAGTAGCCTACGTACTCGGTCGAGTAGCCCCTGTACGAGGGATGACTCGCCTCGTTTTTGGTTTAAAATCGATGGTCGGCCAAACCAAATACGAATATCGCATGATTCGTATTTAACTTGGCCTCCGGTACTATAATCGTGTATGAACGATTATAATACCGTTATCGGAGTTTTATGAAAATGTTGATCGTTACACTAGAAAATTTGAATTAGTGACGAAATGCTTCCCTCTACGTCACGACATCGGAACTAACTCTTTCAAATTATGTGATGTCGGTTTTCGTGTCAACGGGTTCCGCACTAATTATAGAAATGGGATTAAATACGTTCGACCACGACCGATCACGATCACGTCACGCCCTTGAGTACATTGGGGCGGGGCTCCTCGAAAGGGCTCCACCTCCGTCGTTGCTCGTAAAGGGATTAGACGGACCTTAGGTGATCATCGTAGTCCAACGTTTTCAAAACCGGATTTTGATACTAGTTTACGTATACGCGGTATAATAATGATATTAGTAACGAAAGATGATACAAAAATGAAGATGCAAAAGTATAAATGCTTGTGTTAGTGTTAGTGTTACTACGATTATGATTACAAAAATGCGATAGATTAAATGAAAATGACGGAGTAATAGAGATCGAAATGGGGTTTAGGACACCCTCAACATACATGCTAGGTATAGGCCTCGGAAATGGACTCGTAAATAGCGACGGGACGCCGGAGTATCGAGGATGTACGCGAGTTGTGGTGTATGTGTGTGTTGCGTCGGTTTCCGAGGGACAAAGAGGCTCAGAATTGGTGTGTTTGGCTTAGAGTTTCTAAGGCTTGATGTGTAGGTGAGTAGAGCGTATTAGGGCTGAAAATGTAGGATGAAATGTAGGGTGTAAAGTTGTGAAATGCATGGGGGTGAAGCGGTATTTATAGGCGTTTCCCACAACATAGGGGCACTCGATCGAGTGGCCCTAGTGCACTCGATCGAGTGCCCTTGCAAACGGGCCAAACCCGGTTTTTGGCGCTCCACTCGACCGAGTGGGTCTATCCACTCGATCGAGTGGATCAAGTGGGCGAGACAAATAAGGAAAGAATTGATCTTGTTGTTTTGATTGTTTTTTTTGAATTTGGATTTGTGCGCCAGCTGAACTTGGCCGATTTATGAGACGGTTTCGTCTTTGACCGGGTTTTGACCCGGTCGCCAAAAGACGGGATTTATCTTTGGTGTCGGTTTTGGCCCAAATTAGTCTTATTTGACTCGGAACGACCCACTGGGCCTGAATTTGAGGTCTGTTTTGTGAGATTTTTACTCCGCTAAAAGTCCATGTCGGATATTATTGTTTCCGAGCCCAAGTCCGAGTATACCAAGTCACGTTTGTGTCCGATCATCATCGGGTATTTTTTGGAGACTACCATAGACACGTGGCAGTCAAAATGCGGGTGTCTACACATTTCTAATTGAATTAAACAACATCTACTTCGACAAGTACATAATAGATTAGGGCGCTACGACTACAATAATCAATTCGATTATATCAAATGTGCGTGATAATGAGGTGAGGAAATCCAAACACAAGGGTATCGCACCCGCGTTGCCGGTCGCTCATTTCGTCATCCCGTGCATTTGGTGTGAAATGAGCAAGTCCACTCCTAAAACGAACAACGTATTCTAATTACTAAAACAAATCCATCTATCTCACACGATACGATTTTCTTGATACAAAACGATTCCTAAAACTCGCACAAATTTTAATCGGTTATGCTCAAAAGTCGCAACTAACCATGGTTCAGTCGCCTGGACCCAGGCACCTAAGTATTCAAACGCCCAAGCCCAAGCATCTAAATCTTAGGGCGCCTGTTGTCAGGCACCTGATCCATCGTTGGTTCTCGACTTCGGAATCAATTATCGCTCGTCATTGATACGTAGTTTGATTAATATGCATCATTCGATATCGGTTCCATAATCGAAAGTCGAATTGAGATTATTCAAATCAAGCTTTACTCGTTTAGGTCGAGCAACTCTCGATCTTAAACTCATACAATCACTTCGATAATGACATTAAATTAAATTGTGCTATTCGATAGTTTTATTTTGATCTACCTTCTACAACCGTTCTACTAGTACTACTACTAGTACTTTTGTATATACAATAAACTATTTTCAAAACGACCTAGAGCGAGTATCCAATGATGCTAATTTGAACAAAGTAGACCTGTAGACACCCGCATTTTGACTGCCAGGTGTCTATGGCAGTTTCCAAAAAACACCCGATGATGATCGGACGCTAACATGTTCTAACGCGCTCGGATGCGGGCTCGAAATTAATAATGTCCGGCATGGGCTTTTAATGGGATACAAATCTCACAAAACCAACCTCAAATTCAGGCCCAGTGGGTCGTTCCGAGCAAAATGAGACTAATTTGGGTCAAAACCGACACCAAAAATAAATCCCGTCTTTTGGCGACCGGGTCAAAACCCGGTCAAAGACGAACACGACACACAAAACGACTTGATACGTCTCGAAACTTGCGCCACAATCCAAAAACCAGCCAAATCAAACATAATCAATCAAAGAGCAAATCAAGGCTAATCATTCCCGATTTAGCACGGCCTAATTGATCCACTCGGTCGAGTGGATTGCCCACTCGATCGAGTGGAGCCTCAAGAAGGCTGTCCAGATTCATTCACGAGGGCACTCGACCGAGTGCACCCGCGTCACTCGGTCGAGTGACCCTATATCGTGGCTCCCTATAAATACCCGTCAACCTTTGACACAAGGACACACACAATTACACACCTACAACTTTTTTTACATACTTTTTGACACAATCATACACCTACAACTTTTCCAAGAGCACTTACACAACTTCTACCATACAAACCGAGCCATACACACACACACCATCAACTCCTCCTACATATCTCGACGTTCCCGCGCCGTAGCCGCCATTTGACGAACCGTATCCCGAGAAGCAAGAACATGTAGGTTGAGGGTGTAACATTCAACACCGACTTCTCCTTCTTCCCTTCTTTCTCTCGTCTTTTGTGTATATACATTTGTACATTTTTATTTATGCTTATAGTATTATATCTAGTCGATAGTAACGACATTACTAACGCTAATATTTTACTTTTTGCATTTAATTATCCTTATTATCATTTTATTATAATATTATGTACCGTGTATATATATATATATATATATATATATATATATATATATATATATATATATATATATATATATATATATATATATATATATATATATATATATATATATTCTACGTAATAATTTCAAAGCTCGGATCCAAACACGTTTAATTACGATGATCATTTTTATGGTTCGTTTATTAACATGATCCCGATCATTCGTAGCTGAACGCGTATACATCCATTTCTACGATTAGTACGGAACCCGTTGACACGAAAATCGACATCTCATAATCCGTAAGGATTAATTTCAATGTCGTGACGTAGAGAGACACAATTTCGTCACTAATCAAAATTTTCAAACTAATAAACGTTTTTATAAAATTCCGATGACGGTATTATAGTCATATAAAACATGACTATAATACCGAAAAACTGAGTTAAATTTAAATCGTCAATATTTTTATTTAACTCGGCCAATCATCGATTTTAAACACATAAAAATAAACGAGTCACTACTCGTACAGGGGCTACTCGACCGAGTACGTAAGCTACTCGATCGAGTAGCACCCAAAATTTTGGGCAGTAGCCACGTTTAATGACACACTCGACCGAGTCAGATCACGACTCGGTCGAGTGGGTCCTGTAACCCAGAAAACCGAGAGCCTCGACACACTTTTCGAGCCTCGTCTTTTTACGACTCTTGTCATCACGTGTAAAGACAATCACGTGACCCTCCTTTCTTCAAAACTCGCACATAGCACGACACATAAACGATTTTGATCGACGGTCTCACACTATTAATTTAATGTCGACAACTCTTTAGTCGTATCCGATGTATAATTAATTTAGACTCCATTTCTCGAGGTGATAAGTCGGGACAAGGCATCGAGGTTCGAGATCGGGTTAGCACCACGCCTAGGTCTCGAACCTCCGTCCTTTGATTAATATGCAATATAATGCGTAATTAATTAAGGTTCGTCCATCTATACAAATTCACGGTCTAGTTTATACACGGGTCCGTTTACAATTATTGCTTGTCATTTCGATTACATATTTCGATTATTATATTTTATTGTTCGTTGTATTGTGAATTCCGGGTTGTATTCCGCCCGTGTAACTTGTAACCGATTTATTATTGCTTTGCTTTATTTATTTGCGTTTTACCGTTTATAAATGAACCCTCGCATGCTAAATCACTTCGACAATAAATTAGATGCATTAAATTGACGTAGCTCACATTTAATTCGCATGCTTAGCTAAAACGCTGTTTGCATATCATTTCACCGAATCACTAACGCGCATATTAGAAAGTCAAACGATGTCTTAGTAGAGGCCGCTAAGTGCGGGCGGGGTTGGGTGTCCTTAATGGGCTTCCCAACACGTACCCTCACCCCTTACTCAGAACCTCGGTTTCCGGATGCCCGAAACCGTTGGCGCACGAGAGTCATTCAATACACGATAACCGGTAGTGACGGTATCGGTATCGCAATGCAAAGGGACGAGCCCAATAAACTCTAAAACCGAAATGGGCCATACTTTGTGTATGGACCATAGCGATATAGAGTGGGCTCGAACGGTTCCGAATAACCATAAAATTCGGTGGCGACTCCATTTTGACTTAAATTTCAATTCGATCCATTCTCATATGGAGGTGCATTCGCCTACCCAAACCCGCGCGTGGCCGCGTCGGGGTGGACCTACGTCATGTCCACAAGACCTAGCGGTCAAACAACGATGTCAATAGTGCAAATAATTTAACAATAATGAAGGGTTGCAAACTATTTTCTAAAGCGACTTAGAACGAGTGTCTTGTGATACTACTTCGGACGCCATAGACTTCTTTAGTCATATCACGATGTCGACGATGCGAAGGACATAATACTCGTAATGACAAGTCGGGACGAGACTTCCTAGAACCCCTGAATCAAGCTAGCATTACGCTTCGATCCCGGCCTCTGACTAGTTGGGACGCACCAGGTCCCGGGCCCCATACCTGGACATTTTAGTCCGATATACTCCAGTATATACTACTCCGTACTTCGTATGTGATGAGGGCCTTGAAGCTCTACTTAATCTTAGTTGAGGTCTTTGAAACTGTATTTGATTTGATGATAGTTTAAGTCCCGGGGTTTTACTTCTGTCCAGACTCCAGTCTCCAGTCTCCCCAGTCTCCCCACTCTTATTGGATTCGATTCAATGGCTCCTTAATTCTTGATGAAACAGGATCACATCTCCCCCTATTTTTATTCATTTATCATAGTGTTACAGGTAAGTGATCGCCGGATCAAATCTCACAACTTCGCCGGCAAGTCCTCCTCATTTGTCAGTCGTCTCCTCTCAATTGTAAGATTCCCCCCCCCCCAAATCTTCATTTCTAAATTTCTGACCTGATGAATCTGATTTTGGATTGCTTTCAGTGTTTATTGTTTTGATATGGGACTCTATTCTTGTTTCTTTGTATTTGTATGTGCACATCATGAATTCCTCGTCAATTGTTTGTTGACTTTGATTTCTAGATGACGGAATTGGGTGCTTGCTTTCTAATTTGTTTCCCACTTTTGATTTTGCTAGTTTACACTTTCACCGGTTTTTTTTTTAAGATGTACTCCGTATGTGAGTATGTGGACTATGGAGTAGGGACATCATGAATTTTGAGTGAGTTTTTAGGTTTGTTATTTTATTGTTGTTAATTTCGAATTTATTCATTTATGAATTTTTGCTGAATCATGGTAAATTTATCCTGACGACTAAAGGTTTAGCATCTGAAGAACAAATTGCGAAATACGGAGTAGTATTAGTGATAAGCTTTTGAATGCTATCCCATTTGCATAGAAAAGACAAATAGTTTGCTATTTTCAATGCATTTGACCTTTGTCGACATACTTGATCCGTTTTGAGTTTAAGACGGATATACCCGTCTTAAATAAGAATTCGTGATAATTATATTAGTAAGTAATAACGACATTGTTTTAATTTATTATGTTTTTTCTGTATGTTTTAGATATAATCCTTTGGTTTTCTCTGTGCCCGCCCTTCCCTCAAATCCTGCGTCCGCCCCTGGTTATACTTGAAAAGAACCCTCAAATCCTGCGTCCGCCCCTGGTTATACTTGAAAAGAACCCTCAAATCAGTGGCTAGAAGTGGACGACGATGGGAAGCCATGAGAGATCAAAGCATGGGATGCTAATATTATTCATGGTCTTAGCTTTGGTTGGTATATTTGGGGTATTAGCTTCTGCGCAATCACATCGCCCTAAAAATGTTCAGACCGCTCTTCGCGCTAAATGGGATGCCACTTCTCTTCTTCTTGAAGCTGGGTATTTCTCTTCATTTTTTCCTATACATATATATATATATATATATATATATATATATATATATATGTATGTATTCTGGGTGATGTTGTTTTTGCAAGTTTTGTTCGATTTATCAACTCTGCTTTGATGGGTAAAAGACTAATATAAATAATGTTCATAGTTTTTGGATTTGTTTTCCATGCCATATGAGATTGTATGCTTAGAATGTGTAATTCCCATCCTTCGTTGATGCAAAAATGAATTTATGTGAACGGTATGGTATAACTGTGTTGTTAAGATTAATGGTTGATGGAGTTTAGCTGTTTTTCACAGAGAGTTACTATCCAGTGAGTGGAAAGATCTGTTTTGGGATTTCGTCGATACTTGGCTTCAACATCATAGTGATGACGACGACTCCAATAGTGCTAAAGAGTGCTTACTTGACATTGTTAAAACTGGGCGCTCCTTCCTGAGTGATCGTCTAGGATCAATATTTGAATTTTCGCTCATACTTCGTTCCGCATCACCTAGATTAGTTCTATATCGACAGTTGGCTCAGGATTCTCTTTCTTCTTTTCCTTTTCCTTTGACTGATGATGCTGATGGAGCAGTTTCAGACTCTGCACGGAACAAAAAACCTGACTCCCTTCTTGTGGGCTTGAACCCAAAAAGCATTGGGGGAAAATGCTGTTGGGTTGATACTGGTGGATCACTTTTTTTTGATGTAGGTGAAATGATAAGGTGGATTCAGACCTTGAATGATTTGTAAGTTTACTTTTCAAATTGGGTCGTTCTAAATAATTTTGAAGTCTGTGTGCGATGCTTCACACCTTGTTACATTGTTGTTTGGGTCGTTGCCAGAGGGGGAGCGTCAGATCACCAGCCAGAACTTTTTGAATTTGATCACGTCTATCTGGTTTCTAATACTTCAAGACCAGTTGCTATTTTGTATGGAGCTCTTGGAACCAGTTGTTTTCAAGAATTTCACGTGGCACTTGTTGAAGCAGCCAAAGAGGTAATTCCAGCGATTCATTATGATCAATTTACTATTAGCTTGTGTCCTGTTTTACATCTTTAACAGAATTTGCTTCTTTCTGAAATTCAAATGTCTTTTTTAAGTCTTCTGTTCCATACCTTTTATGTAAAGCTCAACCACAGTAATTGTTACCCTTAGCTTTAAATTTGAGCTATTTATAACAAGTTTGGCAATAGCAATATTCTATTGCACATATTTCTTTTGAATAAAGTCTGACCGGTCGATTGGTTAAGTCTTCTTTCTTAACATACTTAGTATATAGGAAGAGCAACAGTTAAAATGCAGAACAATTTTGTTGGTTCTGAAAGCTAGAGCAAATACACTAACATGCTCTTTTAATATGCAAAACGTATAGCTACGGTTTTTATAAAGTGGGAAATATTTGTATATGTGCGTTGTTTGTTTCACAACATCAAAATTATGCCTTAGACCACGACTTGCATGCATATTGTGTAAATATACTTCCTGATTGCTGTCATGTAACGTGTCCTAGAGACCTAGAACACGAGTCCACCTCATCTTTCTTCTTTCCACAACAATAATATTACATACTCCTACAACTTTTACATCTTTGTCCAATTTTCAGGGAAAGGTTAGATATATTCTCAGACCCGTACTGCCTGGGGGTTGTGAGACACAGGCTAGCAGCTGTGGTGCACTTGGCACCAAGGATCCCGTCAACTTGGGTGGTTATGGTGTTGAGCTTGCCTTGAAAAATATGGAGTACAAAGCTATGGATGACAGCTTGATAAGAAAAAGTGTGTATTTTTTTGATTTTTTAATTTAGCATCTCTCTTGTTTACACATGCTTTCGTAGAATATGATGATCATTTATCTAGATAAAGAAGGGATGTTGCTTTTCCATTTGTTTTTAATTGGCTTTGCTCTTTTGATTACTTGCAGGTATTACTCTGGAAGACCCTCATACAGAAGATTTTAGCCAGGAGCTCAGAGGCTTCATTTTCTCCAAGCTACTGGTTGGTGATCCTTTTTGTTCTTGAGGCTTGCCTTGACTAGAATCTCATACTCGAGTCGTTCATTCCTGATATATTTTTCATTATTTTATGGTAATTTTTGGGGGGTTTTGGGACTGTGGTGGGGAAGACACCTAGAGAGTGAACGAAAAGTAGAGGATGGAGATGTTGTGTTGAGGTAGAATGTGGTGAAGCCTGAGCCCTAGAGTGGATAAGGGTGTCACTGACCGAATTTACTGCATCTCAAGGCAATATTGGCTGATACTTGGCAGGGTTAGGCCACTTGTTTAAATGCTCAATAGGTATTGGGTAAATTATCAGTCTCCTTGTCTTCATGCAGGAACGTAAGCCAGAAGTATCCACTGAGATTATGGCTTTCAGGGATTATCTTTTGTCATCCAGTGTATCAGATAATCTTGAAGTTTGGGAACTGAAAGGTAATCATAGATAGCATCAACTGCCCCTGGTTAGCGTTGCTATCGACCTTCCCAGAGAAACTAATAAAAAAAATCATACAGATTTGGGGCATCAAACTGCGCAGAAGATCGTCCATGCCTCAAATCCATTGCAAGCAATGCAAGAAATTAATCAAAACTTTCCCAGTGTTGTTGCATCTTTATCAAGAATGAAGGTAATACTCAACTTCATTTATAGTCAAGAGATTTAGGTTCTCATCAAGTTTCTTATCATTGTCCTTTATAAACTCAAAATATACCCTAAAGTATCCCCTTGTACTAGTTAAAAGGTACGATGTGCAAATGTACACATCCATGACATTAATCATGGCTGCAAGACCACATCACAAGTGTGAATCACAAACCAAGTAATCAAGGTTTTGATGGTGTCGCCATTATCCAGACTTGGTGTTGGCGCTGGCCATCTGCGTTCTACACACCACCTTCTTTTGGCCGCTTTTTGAGCACCACCACCATCTTAATGACGCTCGAATCACTTATTGTGTGTAGTTAATCGATTTGTGTCTTACCAACGAAGGGAAATGAGAGATGTTCAGTGTGATGTTTGCAGTGGTTAACATGCGTTGGGGTCCCGGGTGTAGTTGGTGGGGCAAGGTGGTGATCCTAGTGTACTTGTGCATCAACGTCGTCTGGAGAAGTCATTGACGGTGTTTGGGTTGTCGGGGAAGTTGGCGTTGTCATCCCTGGCACAAATTTAAGTGATGTGGCTTGTGGTGGTAGGGATGGCAGGGTATTGTGGTGGCATGGGGTGGTTGGAGTGGTGGTCGGGTGGGTGGGTGATCAGGTAGGTGGGTGGTCAATGAGAGCGTGAAAGGTGGTGGACCTAGATACACTTACTAATGGTCTAGATACACTATCTCCAAAAGTGTAACTGAGCCAGTAAATAAATTAATCTAGAAGTGTAAAATGTCTATCTGGATAGTTGGTTCACACCGTAAGTTAGTTCGCACGGGATCTCGACCTAATAATTGTTGAACAATCCTTAGCTTGCCTAATAATTCTTGAATAAGTTTAGTTGTTATAGTCGAGATTCTTTTTGGAGGGTAAGTTGAAAATACCTTAATGCCCTTCGGTTTTTGTTTTAGTACATAGGGGTATTTTTCAGCCGTAGTAAAATCACGGTTTTGGTCATGGTAGCGGTGTAGGCTGTCGCAGCCTAATATCTGAAATTTGGTAAACATCGCCTCAATATGAGGTCACGGTGATCATCAAAACCTTTACGAATACAGTTCATGTTTAGGGTGTTGCAGCCTTATTTAAACCATGCTTTCAACTAATGATTATCAATTTTTGTGCAGTTGAATGATTCCGTGAAGGATGAAATACTTGCGAATCAGAGAATGGTGCCTCCGGGGAAGTCTTTAATGGCTATAAATGGTGGTTTAATCAATATTGAAGATATTGACCTTTATTTGTAATGCTTTACTTTGTTTATTACTCCGTATTTTTTTATAAATCATTTGCACCTGCTGTTCCTTTTATCTTTTAATATTCTCCATGTTATGTGTTTCCATTTCTAATCAATTGAAAACATCATTATTCTTTGGTTCTAGATTTTGATTGAATAAAGCAAGATGGTTCTCTAAATTGGCTGGCTTCTTTTTATTGTGAAGTAGCAACCATTCCATACAATGCTCAATGCAATGTTCATCATGGGTCTTTTGGACATATATCTTTGTGTTTCTAACCTGGATTGCATGTGTATTATTTTTTTTTCGTAGTAATTGATTGATGTGTATATTTCTTTTACAGGTTAATTGAGTTGGTTCACCAGGAGCTTACGTTGGCTGATCAGTTTTCTAAACTGAAGGTATAGTTGCTTTAAGTTTTCATGTTTACTAAATAAATGTTTCTTGCTGTGCTCGTTTTCTCAAGAGACGTACTCTTCTATGAGCATTTTTTGTTCAATATATTTTTCTTAACATTGTTTTCATCCAAAGTTTTACTGTTAAATTGAGAATAAATAAAAGGAAATTAACGTTGTTTATGTTCTGCAATTGCTGTAATGCATGAGCATGTCATCATTTTACTTCTATTGTAACTTTGTTGGCTTTTATTTTTGTTATGTTGGGTATATGTCTGCCATGTACCCTATCACCACCCTAAGCCACTTTTCACACAACTAAAAAATTCTTCAAACTGTAACCTAGTAAAATTCCATCTAGTGTTGAAATTGGGAATTTTTTTTGTTTGTTTTAGGTGGAAGATTTTAGTTGGACTATGATTTGAGTAGAATGAACCCTTAAGATAGATAATCTTCCAAGGTGTTGTCGTGGTATTTCTCCTTAATCATTTGTGTGCGCGCTAGGTTTTTATATACAACTGTAGATACCCGAAATGGTCCCCATCGGCACATTTGTTTAGGGGTGTAAATGAGCCGAGACAGCCCGCGAGCAGCTCGAGATCAACTCGGTCAAAGCTCGACTCGTGTGAGCTCGGCTCAGATCATTTATGAGTCGAGCCGAGCAAGACTTGGCTCGGCTCGAATAGCTCGCGAGCGGCTCGATATTATTTTAAAGCTACACTTTACTTTCCGCTACCTAAATCAAATATACCTATTAATCATAAAAAAGAAAGGAAATCATGATTTAGTCATATTACCTTAAATTTTTTCGTGAATAATTTTTAGTCGATATATTGTTTAGTCTTATTACCTTAGATAAACAAATTAACATCTAAATTCAAATATAATACCACATCTACGGTTTTGGAGTGAATATGCAAAAAGGAGTAGCTATAAACTAAATCGATTTAGTTTATTTAGTTTCAATATATTGTTATGTCTTTTGTAGTTAATTTAGTTTCGGAATGTTTGGTATATCATATATGCCTCTTATTAAGACTAATTTTATTTTACTACTATAATATTGCAAATCAAGACATCGATTCTTATCTTTCATCATTACAATTTGTACTTTTATTTCTCTTTTCCTCGTAATAGCTTAAGACACCCATAAATCAATAATGTATTCATTTAGTTTTTGTTTCATTAGTTAAAAATCCAAATAAGTTAAGCACTTAAGCTCGAGCCCAACCCACCATGCGAGTCGAGCTCAACTCGAGCCCGGAGTCGAGCCTTTTCCCGAGCCACGAGTCGAGCTCGAGCCATGGTTTCATTTTCGAGCTCGAGCTCGAGCCATTGTTTCTGAAGCTCGACGAGCTTCGAGCTCGAGCCGAGACTCCCATTTTGCTTTTCGAGCTCGAGCAGCCCAGGCTCGCGCTCAACTCGGCTCGTTTACACCCCTACATTTGTTCCTGCGTTTCGATGTTGCTCATTCAGTATGTGCATCTTAGTTTTGTGGTTCATTTCCTCTATATTGAATATCTATGTATAGTGATATAAATTGAAGGTGCACACTGTTAGCTATATTATGGTGTATGTATTCGGGGCAGAATTCTTCTCTTTTTTCGAGGGAAAATGCATTCTCTAACGAAATTACTTTTTCCTAACGAGCCTTTACTCAATCCTAACGATATTTTACCGTTTTATCTCTCTCATTTCACCCATCAAAGAGTTTATGTTTGTTTTTCTCTCTAAATAAAGCTCAAAATTCACCTACCCATAACGCACCATAAACCAACAATCGGTGGCTGAGATGGCCGGAGTTGAGTCGACAGGGGCTAGGGTCGGCGGGGGTTGGGTGGGCGGGGTCGGGTCGGAGGTGTGGGTCGAATGGTGGCTGGGCGGTGGCCGGTGGAGGGATAGGTAGGGTTCGGGTCGGAGCCGATGTTGGATGGTGGGGTGGCTGGATGGTGGCAGGTGAGGGTCGGTGGGGTGTCGTGGTGTGGTGGTGGTTGGGGTGGGGGTGGGTCATGGGGTGGGATCGGGGGAGGGAGAGCACATAATAGTTAGGGTTTTTTCCCTTTTTTATTTTTATTTTTTTATTTTATTTTTTAAATTATTTTATTTATTTAAATTTCCTTTTTCCTGTGTTATTTGTTGTTTTTCTTTCTTTTTTTTTTTTTAGTTTTTTTTTCCTTTTTTTTTTCCTGTTTATGTTATGTAAATCCTTTTTTAAACCCTAAACAATCAATCAAACAATAATAATACAATTAAAAAAATGATTTGGTAAATAAATAATCAATTTTATATTATCGGTAATTGAATTTCATAATCGAATTCGGGCATGATCGATTATCTAAATTGATGAGTAAAAAAGAAGTGGAGTTGAATCTCAATGTAAAAGGTAAAGTTATACTAAGGGTATAACGGGAAAAACTTAGAAAAATTCGTTAGGATTGAGCAAAGGCTCGTTAGGAAAAAGCACGACCCTTCTCTAATTATCTTCATGCAATGAATTTTTTCTTTTCTTCTTGGCTAAAACTTGTGTGCTTTAAATTGTGTCAATAACGAGTTTTACCTAAAGCAATCCTTCTCTTCTATTTCTTTTTCATTGTTGTGATAATATTTGATTTTCTAGATAAGAATGATCAGTTTCCCGAGTTTATTTGCATCTTCTAATAAATTGTAGATTTCTGATCCTACCATACGAAATCTTCTATCAACTTTGCCACCTTCAGAGTCAAGTATGTTTCGTGTTGACTTCCGTTCAAGTCATGTTCATTATCTGAATAACTTGGAAGAGGACTCTATATACAAAAGGTGGCGTAGCAACATTAATGAGGTACCCTTAATATACATATGTTTTAATCTTATTAACCATGATTTTCTCTCAAAACCATGAGTTATTATAAGCTTACCATATCTTGCTGTAGATTTTGATGCCTACATTTCCCGGACAGTTGCGGTACATCCGTAAAAATATCTTCCATGCAGTTTATGTCATTGACCCTGCAACGTCTTGTGGGCTGGAGGCAAGTATTTTTTGGTGTATGATTCAAATCAGCATGGTGTATAATCCTCTACATGACTTGTGCTGATGCTTCTATGCAATTTCGTTGTTATTTGTTAGGTGATCGACACAATTCTTAATTTGTACGAAAACCAATTTCCAATGAGATTTGGGGTGATATTGTACTCCACAGCATTCATTGAGAATTTTGATAAAAGCAATGACAATACTATTGCAGAGTCCAATCCCAGCTCTACTGCTGAAGACATCTCTACCTTGGTATGTAACTTTTTTTTTTCTCACAGCTTTCGACTGTCTATGGTTGAAAGGAATTTGTCTCAGAGGTAGAAAATCCATACTGATAACTTATAAGAAATGGGGGAAAGGGGAAAAATGAACATTATGTTTTAGAGTATCACCTGTATTAATACATAATCCACCTCTGAAAATTTCAGTTTGCTGTTAGCTTATTTGTAGTGACTGGCAAAACCGTCCACGCTTAACAACGTAATAATCAGCTATAGAAAAAGCCAAGTCAATTTATAATCTGGAGTGAGGGATGTTTCTTTTCTTCGAATTTATTGAGCATACAGATAATATCTTGTCAGCTATTGACCCCATGCACAAGATTATGAATAAATTCATGCCAGGCAATATGGGGGCTTGGATCCAAAAACAGGAAGAACACGTATTTCCTGCAAGAGGTAGGCCCAAGTAAGTGATGGGCAAATGTAGTATTTGACACCCAACCATCCTGAATACTCCGCTCTCAACAATCCCACACTTTGTAATATTGCAATCCAATCCTGCAATCAGTTGAAATACATGTAACCGAAACATAACATTCTGGAGTGAGGACTACCTTCGACAAAAATAAATAGTACTATCAACTGAATGCAAACAAATCGCATAAATCTTCCCACCCCCATTCTACATCAACTCCACCCAATTCTAGTACCTTAAAATCCAACCTGGCAACGGTCTACATTCTACATAAAGCATCACCTCAAAGGAGATAAGAATATAAATTTTTAACCTAAGAGCACCCCTTCTTGTGAAATAATCAGGCAGCCTATTGAAAGTATATCATTGATTTATATGGTTACTCATTGACACTTGTTCTCATAGCATTTTATTCAGCCCCTTGCCGGACTCCTAGCTATAAGCTTCTCTGCCTCGTATAGGGGGCACACAAAGCGAGTCAAGGGAGGGACTAAAGATTTTGCTTCAAGATCAGCCTTGATAATGTAATAACCCACTTATGACCATACACAATAGAGAGGAGATCTTCTTCCTCTTATTTTGTCTCTCTCCTTCTCTCATTTTGACACCTCATTTTCGCTTTCTTCTATCTTCATCTTCATCCTTTTATTTTTTCACACAATGGAGAGGATACTCTTCTTTCTATTTTTTATTATCTCTCTTACTTTAATTACACTCCTAACTTTTATAAATAAAAAAGCAAAAGAATATTGTATGCATGGCAAAATCATAGTTTGTTATTATGCATAGCAGCATAGTACCAATGCTGCTTTCCTCTAAAATTAATAAATTATAAGTAACTACATTCCTCTTGCTAAGAGGACATGCAACATATGCCTTACAATAGAGGATGACATCCTCCCTGTTGTGGATTAAACTACCATTGGACCCACCATCACCATCATCACCACTTATGATGTATAATAGACTTAAAGAATTTGATAGCGGAATTAAAAGATTCGGTCTTTTATAATCTTGAATCAAGAATAAGGCTCCTTGAAATTTAAACAACAAAATAAGTACAATCTTGTTGTTAATCTTGATACTTCCCCCATTTTTTTATATCTTCCCAATTTCTTTTTTGGTCCACTTTTTTTTTTTTTTTTTTTTTTTTTTTTTTTTTTTTTATCTTCCTATTTCATTTCTTTTCCATTTTGGTCCATAATTTTTACCATACTACCCTTACTATTTACAACACTTTACACCTTTATTCTTTCCTATTTACACACTTACCATTCTATCCACAATATTTCTTAAATTTATCATTTTATATTCAATACAAAAAATATTTGTGCCAAATTTCCATGGGAAGATAAAATAAAAATGGAGGAAGTAATATATACACGGTTCTTTGATAGTACTCCCTCCATTCAAATCCAAACTACACATTTCTTTTTTTGACACTATTTACAACTAAAGAGAATTTTCGATATTCTCGACAATCTATAAGACAAAGTATAGTAATGTGGGATCTTGTTTGATTCATCTGTACGAGTAGGTCAAGAATATCAAATTTTATAATTTTTACTAATGTAAAATGAAAGATATCGATAGTGCAAAATGTGTCTCGACAAATGTGCAAAAGAGAAATGTGTAGTTTGGATTTGAATGGAGGGAGTACATCACAATCTTGTAAATGACAACAACCTTAAAAATGACAACAACCTTAAAAACAACAACAATCTTGAATGTTGGACATGTGAAAGTGGCGGGGTTTGTGACCTTTGAAGGGTAGTATATAATTTCGCAAGATTACGGTTTTTTGTGATCACTTGACCTCACAAGAAAGAACTCTCACTGTTATTTTGATCTCGCAAGAAAGAAATAAACACACTTAGAACTCGCAAGTTACTAAGGAAACAAGAAGTATAAACTTCATTAATTCAAGTAAATTCGATATGAAAGAAACTAAAATACAACCCTCAATTTATGGCGAAACTAAACTAGATTCGACTTAGGCCCTGTTCTTTTCGACTTATTTTCAGTTGAGACCAATTAAGTTCATCCTTATTCATCCTTATTCAGTATAGTTAAGTTAATTTTACCCTCAATCATTTAGTTAGTCAATTTAGGTCACTTAGTTAATTTCAATGTAATCCCGCGCTATGTTACATGATTCGGAATTCGGTGGCACGAACTTCGAACTGGTTCGTCCGACTTCGAACTCCGGTCGTTCGCGACCCAGGTCGCCGGAATTCGCGAATAAAAACGATGGAATGAGCGAACTATTACCCAGGATACACAAAGTGTAATGGGACGAGGATGAAATAAAGTAAAATAGACTTTTCAATTACCTGGACACAATTGAAGAAGAGAGAATAGACCTAGGCGCCATTGAAGGAGAGGGAGAGGATAAATGAAGAAAAGTAAATTTATTGGGTTTATGGAGGCAGAGGGAGATTGACAGTATGGTGGGTGGTTAGGTTTATTGGGAGTATAAAAATATTACTATTTCTTTTACTCTAGTAATGTGGGTGAGGTAATTGAAATTAATAGTCTGACTCCTAGTAAGAAGTGACAAGTAATACTGAGTATAGTATATTTTATTTCTCACCAAAATTTATCTTTTAACACATGGACTACTACCATAATCCTTTCAAGTTAAGGACACACTAAATTGGATTTTATATTTAAACTATTTCATGCTTCGAACCCAGTTCGTCATTGGTCGCGAACTTCGCATTCGAACTTCGAATTCGAATTGCATCGAACTTCGAACCATGTATCATAGATCCAGCGCCATTAAATTATGTTAAGTTGTACTCCCTCCATTTATTAATGTTCTACTCATTTTCCACTTTGGGTCTCTTTTAATGTTTTACCCATTTCTATTCTTTCCATATTCGTGTCTCACATCTTCATTTTTAATAATTTCTACTATGGCTCACTTGTATCAATTTCTCTCCCATTTTCATTCTTTATTGTTTTTTCTTAAGAATCGTGTATAAAGCAAATGAGTAGAACATTAATAAATGGAGGGAGTATTAAACTCCTTTCATTTAAATTCAGTTCCATCCCTTTTAGCCTGAAAGAACAGGGCCTTAGTGTCGAAGTGGGAAAACTAAGCTAGAACACTACAGAAAACTCATGTATAGCAGCTAGGATACACTACTCAAGCTACTCCTAAACATACTCTAGTTCATATGTCACACTCTTACTCGAATTAGTAAACACACTTCCAAAATTGAATAGTAGAAAACTAGGTCTCCAACTAGAATTAGGAAACTAATCCATCTAGTATAAGGAAAGTCAACATGACACAAACTAGGAAAGTAAGACAACTAAACTTCACTCGGAAAAAACACAACTAAAAAATAAATGGCTCACAAACCATGTTCTAGCTAGACAAACATGGTTTGTTCTTCGAATTTTCAACTCATTTTGTCCTTGATTGTTGAGCCATTCAACTTCTAATTCATTCCAAGTTAGCTTATTGTTCTTTGCCTTGATTGTCAAGTGATCTTTTCACTCAGTTTTGGACCGAATATCTTCTCCCTGAACAGCCTTTGTGATGATTTCCTTTGTTGTCATGCCATGATGTCTCGGGTCTTTGATATCAAGCTCCATTTTAATATTTTCACTTGAAAGTGCATTATCCTCTAATGCTCCAGCATCAACTTATCTCTCTTTCTTCACCCCTGCCTAAGATCTAAGTGCCACCTTCTCTTTTCTCTCTTCCGTCTCATCATTTTCAAGGTCGTTCATGTCTTTTCCTATCGCTTTACATCAGATCTGAGATGATCCTATTTGGATTGGGGACATGAATTGACACAAGTATTTTGCAAAAGAGAGGATAGCAGGATACATGGTATGATAGTGGGGAGAAAGAATGGGTGGCTTGGGAAGGCAGTAGAGAGAGTGATCGAATGAAAGGAAGCCGGGTGTAGGGAGTGGTTGGTCGGGGTTTCTGCAAATCACATTATTTGCGACTTATTTGTTTGTTTAATTGCTTTGCAGGTCATTCGTTTATTTATTTATATCAAGGAGCATCAAGGAATCCAGACAGCTTTCAAGTTTCTAAGCAATGTAAGTATGTCAGTATGTGCAGTTATTGTTCCGCACATTTGTCATATCATTTAACTAGTCTCTTTGGTTTCTTGGATATCTTCCAAGTTTCTTTTTTAAAAGGTTTTTTGATATCTTCCTATTGCGTTTTTGGGAATTTACTTTTCATGACAAATTGCCCAAGTAGGATAAGGAGAGAGAAAGGGTTAATAATTATATGTCAAAACTCTTTTTGCTGTGCTTCTTGAATAACAGTCCACTTTTAATTGGAAAACATCAAAGAAACATAGACTAGAGAGTAGAGAGGGTACAACTTTTTAGGTGTAAGTGAAAAAGGTGGGGCAGGGAGAGAAGTGAACAGGGAAGTCAGGAAGTGACCTTGAAAATTCTGATTAGGCACACTTACTTTTATTATTGGACCTTTATTATTTTACTTTTATCCCTTTTTGGATTGGCTTTAACATTGAGCCTTGCTCATACTTCTGGATCTTAATCTTAGCGAAAGACAATTTGGCTCCATAATTGTTTTCCCACGTGCTTCTTTCTACTAGTTTTTGGAGCCAAAATTTTAACAGAAGATATATTCTAGCAGAGCACCTTTAAAGGAGTTGGTAATAATATTTTACTCGTGTGAGGTGCATGCTGGGTATAAATTTTTTGAGAGTTTCAGTAAATTTTGGTTTCCTGTTCATAGTATGTACTGCCTTGGTACTGTACATCAATGTTCAAGTTATATATTTTTGTGTTCAGAGGGTTTTGACGGGCATCTTTTGGACAGAATTTATGGAAGGCGTGCTCTTACTACACTCTTCTTCTAAAACTCGTCCACAATTAAGTTGTGTCCGATAGATTTCGTTGACTTGCAAACTGCTCTTCATTTCTTTCTCATCGTGTCTTTAATTATTTTTACCTTTTGACAGGTCCGAGTAGAATTTGGTGATGCTGGAGAAGATGCTCTTGAGAGGCATCAAGTGGAAGTAGCCTTTGTCGATGCATTACTGTAAGCCCTTTAAATCTCGGAGTCATAGAGTTAGCGTGCCTTCATTTTTTTTCAGTTTCATTGTGTTTTTATGAAGACTTGAGAAGGTTTTTGAATGCATCCCAACTCTTCCAAATGTTTGATATCTGTTTTTTTAATTGTTTGGAATGCACTTGCCTATACCTGCAGGCCTAAATCAAATTCTCATCCACAAGATGAATTGCTGAAGTTGGACGAGGAGAGATCCTTTTTAGATGTGGCTCAAAAGAGTTCCCTGTTTGTTTTCCAGTTGGGTTTATCAAAGCGCAAGTGTTGCCTCTTACTTAATGGACTTGTGTACGACTCAAGTGAGGTAGTTTCTTATGTGATGTAACGAGCTGTATGATAGTAACTGTTAGTTTTGCACGTTTCTTGTTTTTAGTCATTTGTTTTCTTATTAACCTAATTGAGCACAATTTTGCAAAGAAATAGCCTACTTGTTTCTCGAGAAAAGATGGGAACAAGCTCTACATCATTATTCCCCCGGTTTCAACGAACGCTGCATGTTTTATTTTTGCATAAAGACAAATGTAAGAAAAGAAGGCGCGTGGGTTGTTGTGCGATGGTGCTTGAGATGAGGTTGGACCATATAGTGGCGTTTGATGTACCATCGACATTTGTTGGGATGGTCAAGTGTAGTCATAGGTAATTTGGGGTTCAAGGATTCTCTCTAGGTTGTTTTTGGGAAGGCCATAGGTTAGTTAGTAGTAAGAATTGATCTAGGTTAATTGGAGTTGGTTACGGTAGTTGAAGGTTTGTTAACGGTGGATGAGTTGGGTGCAGGTTGGAATGTTGGATTGTCATGGTGGTGGTTAGGGAAAGGTGCAGGTGGGGAGGGTGGAGAAGTTTGAAGGAGTATAGGGGTGCATATTTGACATTTTAAAGCAAGGTTTATTTCAGAAGTAAAAAAACATTTATGAAATCTTCAGGACAGAGAGCATTTTCCTTTTTGTAACCGCTTTTGAATCAAAGAACTGCAGGCAAATATATATATTTGGGGATTATTATCCTTGAAAATTAGTACATTAGCTGTGGCCCTAGGTGTTAGCTTTGAACTTATCATCAGTCTTCTAACTCTTTTGATACGTGGCAGTTTTAGTGTGTGACTTTCACATCAAACTTCATCTAGAGATCGCTATTTTTGTTCTTCTTTTTTTAGAAAGCATCTTTTTGAGAAAAAGAGATAAAATGAATATTGATTCTAACCTAGAGGACTGATCCAAATGTACACTAACGTGCTTTAGTTCCCCCTTCTTTTAGTCACGCTGTTATATCTTGGTTTCATCACGGAATCAGCTTTGTACGATACATGTTTTTGATACTACCTTAAACTTTGCCTGCGATGACTCGGTCAACACAGATTTAGTACAACACACTAGTTTAGGTCCCGTGCAATTGCATGGTTCGTTTAGGGTCTCATGTGTTAGGAAATAAATAATTTAAAATGGTATGGATTTATGAAAAAAAGTAATAGTCAATATATTGTCTAATTTTAAATGTATATGTTGTAATTTAATGAAAATTATTAAATCTAAAGTCATATAAACTTTTATTGGTGGGTCTATTTTAAGAATTTTGTTTTGTACGGAGTATCCAAAATTAGCTCATGCACTTGGGCGGGAAAATATTTAATGTGAGCATGACACCTGTCCACTTCATCTTTAGTGGTTTCTCAATTAGTATTATAGAGGATTATTTCAGTGGGTGCGATTTTTTTCTTTTATTATTGTTAACTGAATAAATTATATTGCCGCCATAATATTTGTAATTTGGCAATCAGAACAACACACTTTATCTAAATTGAAGTTATTATCTTGGTTGACACCACCAAAGCAAAGAAACGCTAAATATAAATGTATATTCCATAGTATGAATTTTTCTTTATTAAAAGTTGTATGTTTACGTACATTGAGATTAAGATAATATCGGTGAAAGTTGGCGTCATTGGACCATCTGAGTCAAATGAAGACAATTTAAATTGGATGGTATCAATGATGAGCTACCTAAGATACAATTTTGAAGACTACATTGAAATGCTATCACTTTTTCAGTTTGTTTTTGGGCAGTTTACTTATTGCAACTTGTGACTATTTTGTTCAGGAAGCTCTGTTGAATGGTATGAATGATGAGCTACCTAGGATACAAGAACAAGTTTACTATGGCAGCATAGATTCGCGTACTGATGTTTTGGATAAATTTCTGTCTGAAAGTGGTGTGCGGCGGTACAATCCCCAGGTAGTGAATCATTGAACTCTAGTGCAAATATTAAAAAAAAAATTAGTGCACATGTGGCGCATGCCCACATATTCCAACATATATCTACTATTCTACTCTTTTTGTTCAGGTTTGAGGATTTCATTGTATATTCATTATATGTGGCTCTGTACAGATTATAACTGATGGGAAAGCCAAACCAAGGTTTGTGTCACTGGCAAGTGCTATTCTGGATAAGGAATCTGTTCTTAATGAGATAAGCTATCTTCATTCAACAGGAAGTAAGTTCTTACATTTTGGTGGTTGATGTTTTTCTTTGGTTACATCAGTTATGTTATCTGATTGTATCTGTACTTTTAACCATTCTCTGTTGTAGCCACTGATGACTTGAAACCAGTGACACATCTTCTTTCAATTGATTTGACGTCACCAAAGGGGTTGAAGTTGCTTAGAGAAGGATTACATTATCTTGTAAGACTTCTAATTCGCAGTTATTTAGGTTTGTCGCAGTGTAATTTACTCGACTAATGGCAATTTTATTTGCAGAGAGATGGTTCCACAAAAGCTCGTATAGGCTTACTGTTTCATCCCAATTTGGCATCTGATTCACCTGGTCTTCTTTTTGTAAAGGTTGTTCAGATCACCACATCTTCATATAGGTAATGTGTGACTGCGTTTTATTGATAGATATACTTGTGAGACTTGGAAATTTATATTGTTCTGGGTTTGTCTAGGGTTTTTTTTCCTTTTCATTTCACATCTAGTTCTGATGTCGTAACCAAATTCTGATCATCTCGTGCTTGCATGCATGAATTTATTCAGCCACAAGAAGGAAGTGTTGAAGTTCTTGGATCAATTGTGCTCTTTATATGAACAAGATCTGATGCAAGAATCTTCTCTTCAATTAGCTAGCAAGGAAGCATTTATCAAAAGGGTAATTGATCTAGCAGATGAGACTACACTGCCATCCAAGAGCTATAGATCACTACTCAAAGAATATTCTGTTGATGATTTGCAAAGTCACCAGAATAAGGTATCGTTTAGCCTATTACAGAGTAGAAACTGCAAGTTCTGTTGATGTTCATTTGCCTTCACAGTGTCTTTGTCGTTTATGTTTCTAATTTCAATCTAAAATTGCTACTCAGTGCATTTTAATAGTTTGTCCCTTGAGGGACAATGAGTTTCATGTCAAGTAGTTATAATATCTCTATGACATGCAGGTGGCGTTGTTCCTTCAAAAGAATCTTGGGCATGAATCTACTTTGAATGCAGTCATCACCAATGGGAGGGTGTGTTTCCATCCATTAGCTAAAATTAATCCGTTTTTGGTGTTCTCTGTATAGATTCTATATTTGTTGTTTCTGTTGTAAATGCCCTCCTTACCTTCTCTGCATAACTTTCTGCTATAATTTACCGTAATGATGAATATCCTCCTTTTAAGACTGATTATTCTTTGGCTTTGGAGTAAAATGTAGTGAATGATATTGACTCACTAGATACCAAACAATGCACTTTAAAAATCCAAGTACCAGCAAATCAGTAATTAATGCAATTATTGGCCCATTTACATTACGAGTCATCCAGAATCAACATCTTTCTGTAGGTGTAAAGTCGCATAGTCTTGACCAGTTTACCCTGCCATAGGCAGCAGCCTTTGAGAAATTGTGTAATGTCTTTGTATGGTCATCCTCCTTTCAAGACTAATTATTCTTTGGCTTTGAGTAAGATATAGTTTTGGGTCTATGGTGAGGCACGAGAGCGATTTGATGTTGATTGATGAGTACCACCTCATGACCTCACCAACTAAGCAAGTTGGCATTTGCTCTACAGCGAATCATAGCGACTCACTAAACTTTATGCAATTTTAAAGTTCAAGTACCAGTAAAGGAGTAATTAATGTAATTCCAGGCCCAATTACATTACGAATCATCTGAAAGCAATGCCTTTCTGTAGGTCTAAAGTTGCATATTCTTGACCCCTTGACACCGCCATAGGCAGTCTTGTAGGCATTGTGTAATTTATTTTTGGTCATTGCTCTTCTTGATATCAAAATTGCGTGATTGAACGCCCTTCAGGTTAAGGGTGAGCGTCAGTCCAAGACAGATTGAATCAGACCGGATCATAGACTGAAAGATAAAGGTGAACTGAAGACTGGACTTAAATTTTCTTTGACCAGACCAAACAAGTCCAGTCTCGTCCTTGACTGAAAAAAAACAAAAACTAAGATTTGTTATCGTACACTAACTAGATTTAAATTTATTAAATCAAGCTATCTATTGATTTAAATGACCGCTAACGTTGAGTTTATACTGATTTCTAAATGTAAATTACTCAATTACTTTATAGGGGTGTACTCCCTTCTTTTTCTTTGATTTCTTCTACCTCTATTGTACTTATAATTTAAGAAAAACAATAAATCATGCACGGGTAGAAAGGGAATAAAGTAAGTGGGCTGTTAAGGTGAGAGAGAAGTACACCTAAATGAGAAAGTGGAAGAAATCGAACGAAATGCTCAAAAAAGAGAAAGTCGAAGGTGTTAAGAAAAGTAGGGACTTGGAATTAATTTTGAAAAACATAAGTTCTGGCTCATTCAGTCCGCATGAAAAGTAGGATCAGATTGCAAAGGACAAAACCTGAAAAGCCAACTAACGAGGAGTCGAGGACCGGACCTAAATACTCCCAATGTTTGTTTTGGATGTAAATTTGATGCTAAAATATCCTCATCCTCAGTTTTGTTTTGGCTACTGAACACCAGGTGACTGCCCTTGTTGAAGAATTTGCTTTTTTATCTCACGATCTACATTTATTGGAATCATTGGAGTTCAAGCAGAGAATAAAGCACATTTCTGAAATCATTGAAGATCTTAAGTGGGAGGAAGTTGACCCTGATACTTTGACAAGGTTATGTTTCTTCTCTTGCTTGCTACTCCTCCCATCCAAACAAAGTTTACACTTACTATAAACAGACCATTCATTCAAAGCTTTGCATTCCTGTTTTGGTAGAAGACTTTACTATATACTCATCACATCCTTCCATTATTCACACAAAACGCCATTACTTTTTACCCACTTTAATTTGGGTGGACCCATAAGACCTTTTGATTTACCAATAATATTACCCTTAATTTTCACATACTTTCTTAAGATTTGTGAAATATTCCATGTAAACCGTTGTTTGGATGAGAGAGAGAGAGAGAGAGAGAGAGAGAGAGAGAGAGAGAGTATTATGTTAATCCGAGTTTCTAATCAATGGTCTGTGGATGGTCCAATATTCTCAAATGTATTTTTTTTTCCGTTGTTTTTGTTATTCTTTGATATGGTATTGGGGAATGATGAATACCCATTTTTTCATTGCTGATATCTTTAGGAACTCAACATTGCCTACTTGTTAAATTTGTCATTTAATTTTCAATGTCGAAAGCACCAGTCTTCATCTTTTATCCGGATTAGCAATCAATCGTTCTGAAGGTGGACCTTTAGGTTGCTACTGAAGGACCTAACCAGCTGAAGGCAACCTAGACTTCAGCTACATGCTAATGCTGTGGATGTCCTTCTATTTAATACTCTGTTTATATGTTTTTTCTTTGTGATATGATTCTGGTCGTGCTTCTAACTATCATATTGGTACGTCTTTCAGCAAATTTATCAGCGATGTTATCATGCTTGTTTCTTCCTCAATGGCCACACGAGAAAGAAGTGCTGAGGGTGCTCGGTTTGAGATTTTGCAGTCATCATACAGGTTGGTTGCTCTGGTTAGTAGTTCAATTATTTATGCCTACTTAGAATGATTGAGGCTTGAGGTCCGTGTGCCTTGCACTCGATCACCATAGGTTTTCTTATTTGACTTTCCTGGTCAAACAATTTCAACCTTGACCGATATTTCTCATTCTATTCTATACAATAGTTACTATTCGAAAACTGACAATTCTAATGACCTCAAAAATAATGGTTATCGTAGTAACTTCTGAAAGATAGGTACTGGGGTACTATAGTGTTCTGTTTGTCACATAGTTTACTTGCTGCCCTTACTGTACTATACTACTATCTCATAGTGTACTCTCTAATATCTCTGTTTCATTATTGTCTTCTATGAGTTTTTTCAGTTAATTGCCTGTCCATAACTCCCTTCCAAATGTGTGATTGGGACTTTGTGTTTGCTGTCTCACTGTCTGTATATGTTTGTTTATGCATTTATTTATTTATTTATTTTCATTGTTCCCAGCGCTGTTTTGTTGAACTTCGAAAACTCCAGCATCCATATTGATGCAGTGATTGATCCATTAAGTCCATTAGGTCAAAAACTCACATCTCTTCTTCACATATTGTGGAAGTATGTTCAACCTAGCATGAGAATTGTACTTAATCCAATGGTGAGTTTTTTTACTCTTATTTCTTAAACTGTCGATTTGTTCTGCATATTTCTTAGCTATAATGTATCTTGTTATAAGCTTTGCTTGATATAACATCTTCTAACATTGATATATGTGCCTTCCTGCAAATGTGTCTACAAACATTTGTTCATGTTTGTATACATGCGGTTCTCACTTATTGCTTAATTCCTTTGCAAGGATAGTTCTTTTAGGCGCCTACTTAATCTTACTGGACTTCCACTTTATTGACGATGAAAGAGGCCTATAGTACTTTGTCGTTAATAAAGGGGTTTTAATCTAATTAAGAGAGCCCGCAAATGCTACTCGTTGTAATTTAGAGTGAAAGCGGTGTATGTTGGTTCTTGTGAAACATGTAGCATACACGTAACATGTGATGTTAGAGATATTTGTTCCTCTGTTATCATTTCATGCTACACCTTTCTGCTGTTTGAACTTCAAATGTTTCTGACTGTAGCATAAACTTCTGTTTGTTATTATTATTTTTTCTTTCAAGAATGGCTATTTTGTAATGAGCAAACAGTCTGAACGTCTTGCCGACTGTTTAAGGTTAAGTTCGTATAATTGCAGGGTTTCCTGCATCAATACGAATCAATAGGATGGTGTTGTGATGATATTTTTTTTACTTTCGTCACACATTATGTGGTAAAAGGATATGGAATGCTGTAATTCACTTTCTGATAATGTTGTCTTCTCATGCCAGAGTTCGCTTGTTGATCTCCCGTTGAAGAATTATTACAGATATGTTGTGCCATCAATGGTATTGATAATGATTCTGTCCTATTAAATTAAGTAGTCCATTTTCTTTCTGCTTTCGTTATTAACACTCCTGTTACATGTAGGATGATTTTAGCAATCTTGAGAACACTGTGAATGGACCTAAGGCCTTCTTTGCAAACATGCCATTGTCCAAAACTTTGACGATGAACCTTGATGTACCTGAAACTTGGCTTGTGGAGCCCGTCATTGCTGTGTAGGTTTCCTCTTATACCATGGATAGTCTGTATTTCTACTTTATTTTCTATCTCTCTGTTTTTTGGAGTGTTTCTGACCCTGCTGGGAAGTCTGATGTGTTTGTTTTGATAGGAGCAATTTTTTCTTATAATTTTTTCCCCGTGTCTTCCAACTTCTTCGTGTTTTGACAACAGCCATGACCTGGATAATATATTGCTCGAGAACCTAGGCGAGACAAGGACACTCCAAGCTGTGTTCGAACTTGAAGCGCTTGTTCTTACAGGTAAAAACTGTCATTTTGCATACATATGGCTTTGCATCCTTACACATCAAGCAATCAAAATATCCTAGAAATATGCTTTACTTTTGAGTGCCTATAATTTATCGTGGTCAGCCAAAGGACCATCTTGGTTAAAGCCAGATGAATTTTGTAGGTGAAAACCAATGTATAACTAATATCTTGCTTGTGTTTGTTGTCTTGTTTATCTATTTGACAATCAGGTCACTGTTTTGAGAAAGCCCATGAACCCCCTAGAGGTCTCCAAATGATACTTGGGACCAAGAGTACACCACATCTGGTGGATACTCTCGTCATGGCAAATCTTGGTTATTGGCAAATGAAAGTTTCTCCTGGTATATGGTACTTGCAGCTTGCCCCAGGAAGAAGCTCTGAACTCTATCTTTTGAATGAAAATGATGGGGGAAATCAAAGGACCACCTTGTCAAAACGTATAACCATAGATAATTTCCGTAGTAAAGTTGTTCATTTAGAAGTAGTGAAGAAGAAGGGCAAGGAACAGGATAAACTTTTGTCCGATGCTGCAGATGAAGATGAATCTATTGAAGGGAAAAAGGCGAGTTACACAACTGCTCTTACTTTGTCTTTCTTTGTAATTTCAATCGTTTTAAAATACTTTGTCACTTAGTTTAGCAAAGCGCGCCTGAGGCGTCAGCGAAATTGCATCTAGCACCCAAATGGCACCCAAATCACATCAGGTACCCTGAGGTGTATGGAATACAAAAGGTGCACCCAAGGTGCAACTAGTGAAGTTCATCCAAAGCTCACCAAGGGGCATTACTATGCAATTCCATATATTTTTTCCCCTGTGCTATTTTACCTGCTCTCCTCCTCCTCCTCCTCCTCCTCCTCCTTATCCTTAGTTTTCACTTTTAAACACGTGTTAGCCCTCTTTAAAACAAAATATGAACTATTCTTCCACAAAATGTAATTAAAAATATGCTTGTTCCTTTGAAAAATCAGTGTGCCTTGTGTCCAAAAGGCGCATGCTTTCGCCTTGTGCTTTGCACCTCATTGCCATGGGACCTTGTTGCCTCAGTGCTCCGCGCAGCTTATTAAGTTTGTCAATACTACTAATTTTGTGGTGTTGGAATGGCGAAGAAGGTGCTGTGAGAGAAGATTTTGATCAAGATACTGTTAGGACTATAAAGATTCCTTATATTGTGTAATTGCTATATACGGAAGCCTTGTGATCATATTCAAGCTATCGATAATACAATTTCGTTTTCTTTTATGTGGGTAGTTGAATAAGGGTGGTGGGTGGTGGTAGCGGAAGAGGATCAACTCTTAAGGGTTAACCTTTATCAAGAGCCTTACCATGTAGAGAATATAGAGAACTTGGTTATTGATAGCTTGGATATTAATCATCACAAGGCTTTCTTATATAGCAAAAATACAAGATGACTATACAAGGAGAACTTTACTAATCAAACTACAATATATCTTAGAGATATATTTTATAATGTAGAAAGGGTTTTTCTAATGTGTGCCCAAATGGCACATGTTAAGAGCTTAATTAAGGAAGAATTTGCAAGATTAATGCTGGAAGTAAGGTAATTAAGAGTATATTTCAATTTCTCATGATATATTGTTGCAAATCCTTCCTTAACTAGCCTCTTAGCATGTGATGGGCACACACTAGTACTAATATACTCCGTAATTGCTAAAGTTTATCACAATATTACCATATTGTGATTCCTAATATTATAAACATACTCCCTCCATTTTCTTGAATTAACCCCACTTCTATTTATTTGTGAGGGGAAAAGTGGGCCAATGGGGCTAATTCAAGAAAACAGAGGAAGTATTATGTTATATTTCTAATAGATACTCTACATAAATTCCTATTTTTTATTTATTCGTAGTGTTTATAGATAAACTTCTTTGGCAATTACTCTGCATCTAAGTCTCACCGGCCTATAAGTAGATATTAGAGGCAATTACTCTTCTTTTCCAAATACACTAGAATATACTTTGGCCTTAAGATGAGGAATCCACTTGGCTAGATTTATGTCCGAAGATTGAGTAGCCATCTCATATACGTGAAATTATATAGAGCTTGTGATTCTATTGCAGATAGGAGAGAGCAGTTGGAACAGAAACCTACTGAAATGGGCATCTGGACTTATTGGTGGAATTGAACATGAAAAAAGGATTGACAGCCCTGTGGTGGTACTCCACATACTTTTTCCTATTCTATTTGAATCATGAAGCCATAAGTGATTAACTAATTTTTTCTTCCTACTAATTATAAGAGTAATTTGATCAACACATATTGTATTCTAGCAGATACTGTACTAGATAAATATTTGTCCTACATTATGTGGTGGATCTGGAGGTCCTGCTCTTGCTAAAAATTGTTCGTAGATGATTTTAAGAAACAGTCATTGTCTGAAATCATCAGCCTAATTTGTTTTTTTTTAACGAATGAGTGTTAACGAAGATTTCTTTTCCCTCTTCTGGGTTAAACTATTAAACCAAAACTCAATATTTAACGTTAGTTTGATAATACCTACATTCCTTTGTGTCATTGGAAGTGAATCAAATTAAAAGTACCTTTGATCCTACGTTCATTGTTTATTAGCCACTAAAGTGAACATCGACTTTTGCAGGAGAGTAAAAATGTCCGTCATGGGAAACCAATTAACATATTTTCAGTTGCTTCTGGACACTTGTGAGTGATGCCTCTTTCTTTATTTTATTTCAGTATTACTATCTTCTAGAGGGCGCAAGTCTTTGGTTTCAATTATTACATTTTAAATTTTAAGCATGCTTAGAGTTTAAGCTAGCAATCCGATGCTGTCAACACTTCACCTTACCTTGACCCAGATAGAAATGTAACTATCTCCAATTGTTTTATCCTGCTTTTTTCTCTCTAAATAGTAAGTGTATTAATCTGAGGAGATGATACTTCGGAGAGTAACTTAATTTGTTGTTTTAAGAGTTTTATTTTTATAAAAAAGAGTAAGCTATTCCTAATAGTATCTTGATCAAAAGAAAAGAATGTGCTAATATTAACTTCAAATTTTGAGAATAATTACACACACATACATATATATATTGTTACAGGATCTTGTGCGAACTATATTACCATACGAATGTATGAACCCATAAGAACCATTAGATTAAGTTATATGAATGGCTAAGATTACATCTCAACAAGTAATCTCCAATCCTCAGCCACTCTTTCCTTTCATCTAATTTAACTATGCCGCAGCTATCACCTAAACTCCCATCTTAACTTCCCCCTCCCACATCTCTAACCACCACTCCGGCACCTGATGTCGATCGCCGGCCGCCGACGATTACTCTGAACCTCGAGATAATCTCCTTCCTCTATCCTTGTCATTTCTCGTCGATGTTGTCGCCGGTCTACCATGAATCGTCTCAGGTGGAACTGGAGTATAGTTGGCTTCTTAGGACGATTGTATAATGCATGCTTGTTCGTGGTGAGGATAGTATTGGTCAAGTCAGAGGAAGGGAAGATATCTTTGGAATAGGGTCGATTGCATAAACAAATCCTGGGATTGCAGGACGCTAATTATTTTTGGATTTGATGAAAGATGAGCAAATGCAAACATTAAGCATATTAAGATGCTAAAATCCTATCTTTAGCCTTATAATGATCGATCAGCGGGCAGGTTCAATGGACTCTAATATTATCAGCCAACATAACATCTCTCTGTTAATTAGCTTCGAGCTGTTTTTACTTTTCTTTATTTTTGTTTGTTTCAATTCGAGTCTCACATACATTTTCCACCGCACAATAACATACGAAGTACTTAAAAAGGTAACATAAGCTATTGTGTAGGACTACTATTATGGAATGCATAAACTTGCTGGGATACTGGGAGACCCTTTTCTTGGCAAACTGTATCTCTGAAGTGAGGAACTTACGTTTTTTTTTTTGTAATGGGAGCAACATGGATGGATTTGATGCTGACGGGAATCGAACCATACTCATGAGTACCACCCTGCATGACTTTACCATCTAAGCTAGCCCATATCTGCAAGGGAGGAACTTTATTGCTTATAAATGACAATCTAATTTAGTTTAGATTACGCTTAAATTTTTTGTGATCTGAGCAAATGCTAACTTCCATGACTTTGTTTTATTTGATCATATGACGTTAACATACCATTTATTTACAGGTATGAACGCTTCCTCAAGATTATGATTTTGAGTGTACTGAAGCATACTCATCGGCCAGTCAAGTATTGGTTCATTAAGAACTATTTATCTCCACAGTTTAAGGTTGAATACCTTTTTTCTAGGGGCTGAGCAAAAAAATGAAACTGTATAGTATTGAGGTTGACTGTTATAAACTTCTATTTGCAGGATGTTATCCCACATATGGCTGAAGAATATGGTTTTGATTATGAGTTAATTACTTACAAATGGCCCACGTGGCTTCATAAACAGGCTGAAAAGCAACGAATTATCTGGGCTTACAAAATTTTGTTTTTGGATGTTATTTTCCCCCTTTCATTGGACAAGGTATATATTGCTTCGCCTTATAGTTAATCTCCTTTTCTTTTTCTTTGCAAAACTAGTCAAAACCCATGTGAAGGAAGCATATTCATTAAGATTCAATCTGCAGGTTATATTCGTTGATGCTGATCAGATCGTCCGTGCAGACATGGGCGAGCTCTATGACATGGACATTAGAGGGAGACCTCTAGCATATACCCCGTTCTGTGATAATAACAGAGATATGGATGGCTATAGATTTTGGAGACAAGTAATTGCTTTTCACTATGAATAGTTGAACTTCTGCCAAAATTATCAAATTGTGCCATATGCACTCACTATATGAATACTTTTTATGTAGGGATTTTGGAAGGAGCACTTACGAGGAAGACCGTATCACATCAGGTGGAAGTTTATGCTTGTATTATATTTTTTTATCTATATTCTTTATTGAAATCCTTTATATTGATGAGTAAGTTTCTCATGAAAGGAAGAGACTAATCCTTATTCCGGGGTGGTTTTGTTTACTTTATAATTTAGTGGGTTTATCAGTATATGGGTAGTGATTCTAGCTGAATGCGGTGGGTCACATTATGTTATGATGAGACCGTCTTAGATAATACTAATTGTTGGTTGAATTTTGCATCTTGCAGTGCACTTTATGTTGTAGATCTGGCGAAATTTCGTCAAACTGCTGCAGGAGATACCCTCAGAGTATTTTATGAAACTCTTAGCAAGGATCCAAATAGTCTCTCTAATCTAGACCAGGTTTGTCATAAGTCTCGGCTTGCAGCTTGTTGATTTGTTTTGTCTTGTACAGAGTAATAAAATTCAAGGCTATGCTTTGGGCCATTCAAAGCTTTGCTTCTCTTCTCCGCCCGACAATAAAATCACCAAGTGTCTAACCACTGTGTAATCACCAAGTTGTTATTTTTTTCACGAGTTCTGTAAATTTCATCGATATTTCCGTCGACCAAGTGTGGCTTTACTATAAAGAAGCAGACATTGTTCGCTTTGTTGTACTCCATCCTATTCCAAGCAAAAACTAAAAATAGCCAACATTTGTTTAGTTGGAAACTGGAAACTGGAAACTGGAAAAGTGTCTGTACTCACCCATTCTGGGAAATAGTGAACTCTACTTGCACCCAAAATTGTGCTGCTCTGTACAACTGTAGAAGTACTTGCCAACATTTAAAAAAATGGACATTTCTCAAAAAGAGAAGTAGTATCCAATCATCTGATTTTCCTGACTTTATGATATTTCTGGGTGTATTTCAGGACCTCCCAAACTATGCTCAGCATACCGTGCCTATCTTTTCTCTACCCCAGGAGTGGCTTTGGTGTGAGTCATGGTGCGGCAATTCTACGAAAGCTAAAGCAAAGACTATTGACCTTTGCAACAATCCAATGACCAAGGAGCCTAAGCTTCAGGTACTGTAAATTTCATCGGTTTATAATTTTGCTTCTCCACATTCAACTAAAATACTACTCTGTAATGTCCTCTGCCTCTTTGCTACGACAAGGGTGCTAGAAGAATTGTAGGTGAGTGGAAAGATCTTGACCTGGAGGCAAGGCAGTTCACAGCTAGAATTACAGGCGAAGAAATGGAGGCTCCTGAGCTAGCAGTGCCCTCATCGAAGTCGGGGAATGTTGGGGACCGTGAGGGCTCAATTGAAATCGATTTGGAGGCCAAGGCAGAGCTGTGACAATCATATTAGGGCATTTATCCTATGTTAGATTTGGATAGGAGTACTAAGCGGAGAGCTGAAAGATCCATCGTTGAGGTCACTTGGGAGAAGAACGGAAATAGAGTGTTACTGGCCTGATCTTTTTTTGAATCACAATTGGGATGATGTGAACTAGAGACGTGTTATTCAATATATAGAGCCGGGGCTATGTACGGAGTAACAAACAAATGGATATCTGGAAAGTCGATATTACTTGAGATCACAGTATGTGAACATTGTAATTTTAGAAAGTAAAAGCACATTTTTGAGCAAACTAATTGGTGAAAGTCTAATTTAAGTGCACCAAAAGTGTTTTTCCTCCAAAAGATCTTTTCACTACCGGTGTAATCACTCTTAATAAATCAATTAAGTGCATCTCTGGAGAACTCCCATTCATCCTTTGAGTCATGTCTTATTTAGGTGATCTTGTGATGTCTTCAGCCTTGACGATAGTGTGATTGTTGAACCTTGTAACTATTCTACTGTTGTACGTAAGCATATTGTGAGTTCTTGACAATGTTCTCTCCTCTCATCTAGCCTTTTATTAGTTTACCTTTTTATCGAAATGTATTGTGTAATCTATCAATCCCTTTTCAATAGACTATATGCTTATGTGTATGCTCTCCGATTGTTATAGGATGGTTTGTACTGCAGGCAAAAAAAAGGTTACCCGTCTCCAAAGTTCATCTTCATTTTGGGTTGTGAGTTTGCCCGTCTTATCTAGTGGTTTCCCGTCTCCAAGATTCTGGGTTGAGTTAGGTTGGTGAATATGTATATGTATATCCTAAATGTGAAAATATGGGTTATAGTTAGGTTGGGTTGTGTGCTTTAGACGAACTACTCAAACTATGTAAATTCAAAAATTGGTGCTTTAGTTCAATTTGCATATGACCACAGATAATTCAAAAATTCAAATGGGAGATGACAAATACGAACCCAAAGGGAAACGGAAACAGCTTCATGAGTCCACCTGGTGAGGACAAGGAGAGCACCCCGGGTAGAGGCAAATGTTGTTTGAAGACAGTCTAGTCTGTCTAACATGTCTGCACAGCGGAGGACAAAGAGGCCCCCGGCCCCATCTTCAAGACCTTAATGGGTCTAAGGGTCACCCAGTGGTCTTCAATGGCAGTGTTGATCAGATCCGCACTAAAGTCAGGGTAATCAACTAAATAACCAAGGATACTTTTGTTCCAAAAGGAGAAGGAATCGGCAATGAAATAATCAGGATTCATGTTGAGTACTGGGCCCGAGCGTGAGAAGCGCTGGGACAGTTGAAAACTCACTTCATTCGAGGTGTCATTCTCAATAGGGTCGTGGGATACTTGGGTTTATGAAATTGGTGGTTGCACTTAATGATAGAATGAATGTTTGATGGATTGGTGTTAATATGGTTCGGTTCCATTTTGAAAGGAAGTGGTAGTTAATTAAGTTGATGATGATGAGTGAGTTAATGCTGAAGACATTGAGGCAATCAGAAGGGCTCCCATGCTATGCTAGCAGGACGGTCTCCCTTAAGACGGTAGGGTCAAGTATATACCACTTGTGTGCATGAGAAAAGGGAATCACCCGGAACATCTTTCTCAACTCCAGTCGTTGCTGGTATTGTTGCTCTTCTAAGGACCACCCATCCTAATCAGCTCTCATGACAACGGCTAGAGTGACGGACAATCTGTTTCGTCCGATGGTTGATGAGGTGAACATAATGGAAGAAGAAGGCCTTTGTACTTTGGAGCCGGGCTTGTCAATCCTCAGCCGCAAATGATCCCAGTTTGGTATGCGATGATGGTGTTGAAGATTAAATCAGACTGTTATGCTCTCTCAATTACAGTTCCGAACAGTTAAAGAAGATTATTAATGCAAATGTTTCTTGTACGAATCATCTTCGTGCAGGAGGAGGAGGAGGAGGATCAGGAGGCGCTTCAATTGCCCATCCTTTTCAGTAATATTTGACACTGATCAGAGAGTAAGAGTGCAGAGAAGAACACTGACCAACAAGCAGCTAGTGCAGCACACAAAGTCCGAATCTTGGTGAGTCCGAAAACATTAACTTTTGACAAGATGAAACTGATGGAAGAGTTATGGATCTAATACAATATATGTGGACAACATTATTTGGACCTATTGTATTTGTTAGCTATCATTAAAGTTAAGCCCAAATACGTGATCCGTGGTACTACTAATACGACCTTATTTACGTCTTATAAAGTACGAGTTAGATACTATAATAGTGTAGAGACCCATTAGAGCTTTAAGTGATACATGTACGGCTAACAAAAGTGACTAGGGTTTATTATACTCCCTATGTATATAGTCAGAGTCATAGTTGCTGCCATCACACTTTAACAGTTTAACCTAATTTCTTATACATCTCTTCAGTAGAGAGGTCCTATAGATGAGTGTGTCTGTTAAAAGACTATAATCTGGTGATTCCCGTTCCACCTCCCTCTCCAATTAAGTCAGGTACGCTTCTGCTATTCGGTATATCAATTAATTTAGTATGAAGTTTAAGTCTTTAGTCGAATTAAATCTAACAACAGAAGCGACATTTCAGTGCCAAGTTCGAATGGCGAAATTGTACTACATATTTGATGAGCCAGAATTTGGTTACATTCAGTGGGACAGCCAAGATCATACATTCAGGGGAAGGATTTAGTGTGGGAGTAGTCTTGGCGGCAAGTGGGGAGGGTGACGTGGGAATGGAGAATGATTTGGTGGGAGATGATTATTTAATGGAGGAGTCAGGAGAGGATTTTATGCATTTTGGGACAAGGTTAGACGAGGAGAATCTGGGGGGTTGTGACTTCGGGTCGAGGCCAAGGTGGGAAATGGAAAAGAAGGATTCGGGAAGGGCATGATAACATGGGTGGTACACGTGGGAATTCGGGGAAGAGGGGTCGAGATGAGGATAGTGAGACTATGTTAGGTGACGGAAAGAAGTTGAAATCTATCATGGGTGTAAGTTCACCTGAGGCGGAGGTTGTGGTCGCTCAGCCCCGCCGGGTCCAATGAGTCTTCTTAGCCTGAACTGCAGGGGGCTGGGCAACCCTACTGCAGTAGGCGGGCTGAAAAACCTTCTTCGGAAAGAGGCCCCTGCTATAGCTTTTTTATGCGAGACGAAGCTTAGCAGTATGGAGTTTAAGGGAGTGAGGCAACAACTTAATGACTACGAGGGTGTAGTTGTGGATAGTGTGGGCCGGTCGGGGGGTCTTGCATTTCTTTGGAAGATCGAGTGAGGTTCAGTGTACGTTTAGGTCGTCTTCGGTCCACCATATGGACTTTGAGGTTCAGATGAGGGGGTAGGGGTGGAGAGTGACGGGTTTTTATGGGTGGCCTGTTGTTAGTGATCGCCACCTTTCTTGGCAACTTTTGAAATTGTTAAGTGAGGAAACTGATGGTCCGTGGATCTGTATGGGTGATTTTAATGAGATTCTCTATGCTACGGAAATGAAGGGGGGGACGAGAGCGCAGTGGCAAATGAATAATTTTAGGGAAGCGGTTGATGGGTGTGGGCTTAGCGATGTTCCGTTCGATGGGTATGAGTTTACTTATGATAATGGCCAGGCTGATGAGATGAACAGACAAAGTAGGATTGATCGGGCGATGGGTAACGAGGCATGATTTGATCTATTTCCGAGATTGAAACTCTCTCATCTTACCCGGAAATGGTCGGATCATGCTTCGATTAAGCTATACTTGGAGGATAGGCGGGAGGTATGAAGAAGTTGTTTCGCTTTGAGCAGGTATGGGTGGGAGAAGAGGGGTGTGAGGAGGTTATCATGCGGGCTTGGGGCAGAGAAGAGAGCGATATTCTGGAGAAGCTTAGGGTGTGTGGGGATGAGCTTCTTGCTTGGAAGAGGGTGAGCATAGGTAAAGTTTTACGGGATATCGGGAAGAAGAGAAGAGTGTTAGAGAGGCTAGAGAGGGAGGAGCGGACGGTGCGAAAGATGGAGGAGAGGAAACGGATGGTGAGGGAGTTGGCATATCTACTGAAGAGTGAGGAGATGTTCTGGAGACAGAGGTCGTGGGAGAATTGGTTGAGGGAGGGGGATAGAAATACGAAGTTTTTTCACAAAAAAGCTTATATTAGGAGGCAGAACAATCAAATCAGGCGGCTAGTTGACTCGGAGGGGGTGGCGTGGGAGGAGAGGGGACAGGTAGAGAGGGTGGCTCGAGAGTACTTTCTTAATCTCTTTGAGTCGTGCAATCCACGCGACTTTGAGAGGCTTCTGGAAGGTGTGGAGGGTAGGGTGACGGATGAGATGAACGCGACTCTTAGGCGAGATTATTCGGAGAGTGAGGTGTGGAGTGCGCTAGAACAGATGCAACCAACTAAGGCTCCTGGTCTTGATGGCATGAATGCGTTATTCTATCAGACGTATTGGCATGTTGTGGGGCCGATAGTGACTAGGACGACCCTTGATGTTCTTCGAGGTGGGTCCTTGCCGAGGGGGAGTAATAGGACGTTCATCGTCCTTATACCAAAGGTTAAGAATCCGAGTTCTATGGGGGAATTTAGGCCCATTAGCCTGTGTAATGTGATATATAAGCTGGTTTCGAAGGTTCTTGCGAACCGATTGAAATCATTTTTAGGCGATATTATGTCCGAGAATCAGAGCGCGTTCACACCGGGGAGGTAGATTTCAGATAACATTCTGGTGGCGTTTGAGGCGTTCCATCACATGTAGAATATGAGGGTGGGAGAGGGGTTCTTGGCTCGTACCCTGCAGCGTATGGGGTTCGATGAGTTGTGGGTGGACAGAGTTATGCATTGTGTCACCACCGTCACGTTTGAGATCCTGCTGAATGGCCAACTGGGTCGTGAATTCCGGCCTGGTAGGGGACTACGACAAGGTGACCTTCTTTCTCCTTATCTTTTTATTCTTTGTGCTGAGGTATTTTCGAGTCAAATCAGGAGGGCTGTTGAGGTTAAGACGATTCATGGGATTCGAATTGCGCATGAGGCTCTGGTTATTTCTCATTTATTTTTCGCAGATGACAGTTTGGTTTTTTGTCGTGCGAAAGCGGCGGAGGCGCGGGCTTTGAAAGAAATTCTGCGAAAGTATGAGGTCGCGTCAGGTCAGCTTGTTAATTTTGATAAGACTACGACTTCCTTTAGCCGGTGTACTGCTGGACCGAGACGTGAGGAGGTGGCGGGTATTTTAGGGGTGCGGGTCGTGGCGAATCCAGGTATGTATCTCGATTTACCTACTGTTGTTGGCCAATCAAAACTTGAGTTGACGAGAGTTCTTCGTGATAAGCTTACTAAAAAACTTAATGGTTGGAAGATGATGCTTTTGACGAAAGCAGGTAGGGAAATTATGATAAAGGCTGTGGCTCAATCTATATCTACCTATGTCATGAGTGTTTTTAGACTGCCTTTGAGTTTTTGTGAGGAACTGCGCTCCATGATCTCTCGATTCTGGTGGGGGTCGGAGGATGGGAAGAGTAAGATGTCGTGGCTGGCCTGGGAGAAATTTTGTGCTCCTAAGGCGCTTGGTGACCTTGGTTTCCGTGATTTCCAAAGGTTTAATATGGCGCTGCTGGGTAAGCAGGCGTGGAGACTTACAACGGATACGGGTAGTCTTCTTGCTAGGTTGCTACGGGCTAAGTATTATAAGAATGAGTCCTTTTTGCAAGCAGAGTTGAGAAATAATCCAAGCTACACTTGGAAGGGGATCTGGGAGGCACGGACTGTGGTTCTACAGGGGGGCGGAAGCGGATTGGGAATGGGATAGGGACGAGGGTATGGTATGATCCTTGGTTACCTGGGGATGGTTCGCGGCGGGTGTTATCTCCTTGTGTTGCGGGTAGGGAGGGCTGGCTTGTGGCGGATTTGAGGCGGGGTGATGGGTCGTGGAATGCTCCTTTGGTTCAGACAAGTTTTTTGCCTTTTGAGCAAGAGATTATCTTGAATATGCGGCTGAGTGATGGTCAGGTGAAGGATTCGTGGTCCTGGGATATGGAGAAAGATGGCAATTATACGGTGAAGTCGGCTTATCGACTTCTCACGGCTTGTAGGGAGGGTGATCAGAGGCCGTCCGACTTTTGTCCGTGAGAGATGGTTACGGACACGGATCTGGCAGGCTAGGGTGCTTCCCCGGGTTAAAATATTTTTTTGGCAGCTTTGTTCTAAAGCGCTCCCAACAAAAGGTAATATTGCTTCTCGTATCCTTAATGTCGATAGTATGTGTATGATCTGTTGCTGCGAGATGGAGACTTGTCTCCATCTTGTAAAGGGATGTGGGTGGGGGTTTGGGTTGGGGGTGGATATCAAGAAGGAAAATGGGCATGAGCGGGTGAGGGAGTGGGTGGAGGATGTGTGGAGGGAAATGGAGGATGAGGAGCGAGGGAAGGTTATGGTGGGTTGTTGGGCAATGTGGGAGGCTCGCAATAGATGGGTGTTTGAGGGGAAGAGGGCGTGTATCGAGGATGTGCTAATTCGGGTGCTTGACATCATGGAGGAGTGTGAGGGCGTGGAGGAGGAGATGAGAGGGCCGGGTCACCGGAGAGGGCCAAGGGGTGGAAGTAGTGCGCAGAAGTGGCAGGCACCATCTTTCGGGTCAATTAAGATCAATTGTGACGCAGGATTATGGGGTGGTGGGATTAGCATGGGTATTGTGGGGCGGGGGGATGACGGTCGGATGGTGTGGGGTGTGAGTGTCAGGAGGCCCGGGATGACGGATGTTAATGCAGCTGAGGCAGAGGCGATTCTCGAAGGCATCAAGGAAGCCTGGAGACGTGGGTACCGAAAAATCATTGTTGAAAGCGATTGCAAGACGGTCATTGATTATTTGCGTTCTGCAAAGAAGGGATGCATTGATTTGTTTCTCATTTTAGATGATATTCTTGTGTTTGATTGTAACTTTGATTGTATTTGCTGGTCTTTTGTACCGCGTATTTGTAACTGTGCCGCCCATGAGTTCGCGCATGCGATGTCTCGTTCTGTAGGAAGGCGCGTTTGGGAGCATTCTGGTCCGGCGAACGTGGATGCTGTTATTGCGGATGATTTTAATGCAATTACGTAACCCTTTTGTTGGGTTTTTTCAAAAAAAAATGTAGAAAATAGAGCGCACGTGTTAGTTGGCTTAATTACATTGAAATAAAAGTTATATAGAAACAAAAGATCTCATATGAAATTATATAAATAAGGGTAAATTGATACTGTATTTTATACCTTAAATAACATTAATTTTCAAATTCTATGCCTTGAATAATGTTATCTCAAATTAATGCTCCGTATTTAATGGATTATTTAGACAAATTAATATTTAATAACACAAATTTTAAATTTCTTCTAACAAATTTCACTATTGTGGAAATAATAATTAAAATTCATAATATCTCTCTTTAACACAATACTCGGTAAATATTTGGGTTGATAGTCATAAGATCACCCATTTATGATAATCTTTCAATGTGTCGCAATTATACTACAGAGTATTTCCTCATTCCTTTTGTCTTCTTCCATATTCTATTAAATATGGAGTAATAATTTGAGATAAAGTTATTTGATGAGCCAGAATTTGGTTACATTCAGTGGGAAAGCAAAGATCATACAGTTAGAAGCTAGTAATAATGTAGAAACTAGTCGCCATACCCGTGCGCCGCACGGGGCTATATTGTTTTATGACATTTGTAAATCGCAATTTCATCTTTTTGCTTCATTGGTCAACATTTATTTTATTATTTATACATTTATTTTGTTTTGATTTCATATCTTTGTAACTTTATTTAATTCCACAAGCATTCGTAAATTCTGAATAGGACGAAGCTTAGGAAGATTGATGGGAGGGATTTGTCGTGAATCCCGACACCAATCAAGTAAAACCAACTAATCCTAACTGGGTAGATAGGGTAAGTCAGGTCGAATCGACGGGTACGAAAAGAGGTGTCTAGACTAAGGTCTACCTAAGGACTAGACTAAGTCAACTAAGCTAAACAAACTAGAACGATAAAAGGGGATAAAACTATGACTAGGAATGAACTAAGTATAACAACTAAAGCTAAATGATTTAACTAACTAGAGAAACAATGACTAAAAGGATGGGGAATTCAATAGAAAAAGGACTAGGATTAGCCGGGTTCAAGGGTATCGAAACAATCAAGAGGAAGCAAGAATGTAGGGGTAGTCGAGCTATCTAGGTATAGTCTGGGCTCTCGCTCCTAAACCGACCTAGAGGTTCCTCGCTCTCGCGCAAGAACCCATCCTAGGAACATACAAGGCCACAAGAAGAAGGCAAGAAAACATGCATTTGCAACTACAAGCCATTCAAGCATTTCATCAAACATGGTCTATGCATACAACTAGGGAGTAACCCAAACTTCCACCAACAATCTATACAAACCCTTAATCATCTATGTAGACACCTGTAGACACCCACATTTTGACCGCCAGGTAGGGGGTGTTCAAAAATTGACCCGGACCGGCAAACCGGACGGACCGGACCGTAAGGTCCAGGTCGGTCCAGACCGGGGCACGTACCGGTCCGGTCTCCGGGTCCCAAAAAAGTTGGTAACCGGTCCCCGGTCCGGTCCGGTCCGGTCCACAGTTTAAAAAAATATCAAATTTAGTGTATTTTTACGGTCCGGTCCGGTCCGGTCCGGTCTTAAGAGGGTCCGGTCCGGTCCGGTCCGGGTTCTTTGTTAACCGGTCCGGTCCGCGGGTTTGGATTTTTTGGGTTTCCGGTCCGCGGGTCGAACCGGTCCGGTCCGGTCCGGGTTTGGACCGGTGAACACCCCTACCGCCAGGTGTCTATAGTAGGTCCCGCCAAACACCCGATGATGATAGGACGCAAACATGCTTTAATGGACTCGGATATGGGCTCGAAATCATGGACATTTGGTTTAGGCTTATTACGGAGTACAAATCTTACAAAACCAACCTCGAATCCAGGCCCAGTGGGTCGTTTCGAGTCAAATGAGACTAATTTGGGTCGATTCCGACACCAGGGGTAAAACCGTCTTTTTACGACCGAGTCAAAACCCGGTCGAAAAATATTCTCGAGACACACGAGTCAGCCGTGACACCTCACACGGCTGATTCGGTCCCAAATACTACAAAAATCAGCTTTCATAAATATTAAACAAATCCGTTTAAGGATAGAATTCGATCTCAAGTAGGAATTCTATCCGGAAACCGAATCAGACACCGACCGAGCTCCAAATACTCGGCCAAGACAGCCAAAATACTCGGCCAACTCTTCATGACAGCCGAAATACTTGGCTTCCCCACCAAGAAACGAGACTTTCGTTCCCTTTCGAACTCTCGTGTTTCCTATCCAAACCGGTATTTCTTGTCACACAAGCAAGACTACCTCAACCCCTATAAATAGGACCTCCCGTCCAACACAAAGGACAACGATTCTACACAACAATTTTCACAGACCGAAATACACATTCACACATCCAACATACATACATCCTCGATATCTAAAAAAATAATACAAAGCAAATCCCGACGTATTCCCGAAGAAGTCTCGAAATACCGACGAAACCACCCCCATTCGGCCGAACCCGACGCCCCACACGTCCAAAAAAACGCACCATCCCAAACTCACCCGCATCATCTCGACGCTCCCAAGTTTAAACCACTTTCCGACGAGCTCCATACCGAGAAAATAAAGCATGTAGGTTGAGGGTGTAAATCAAACCCGATTCTCTCTTCTCTTTTCTCCTCCTCTTCGTCCTTTTTTTTTTTTTTTTTTTTTTTTTTTTTTTTAATTTTGTTTTCGTCGGTCTTTTCGTATTTTAATATGGGTCGTTCGTCACATATTTTTTATTTCTAATAATCGATACTATAAAACTATTTTTCATATAACGTTCTTAAAATACGATACCGATTCTCTAATCGAATATCGTATCCACAAGAACTAAATTAATTAATTCTCGTTGATGCTAATAAAATCATTACCTTTTTTTTTAAAAACAAAATTCGATGATTTTAAAAGCGGAGAGAATTAACATCTTTTTCGTTCAAATTCTTTTTTTTACTTTTCGTTCAAAACAAACTTTTTTCAAAACTTTTTATAAAATCATTCCGACTATTCGATATCGATTTCATAATCGAATATTGGATACGACGAATATCGAAAATATAAATCGAGTATAAATTAATCCATATTTGTACGCGATTTATAAAAATCAACGATTTTTCGAACAAAATAAAAAAACCCGAACAGGCTGCCACGCGAGTCGCGCGCCTGTCAGGCGACTAGCGCAACAGCCTGGTTCGCCGAGTCCTTCTTTTTCGTTTCTTTGCTTTTCTATTTTTTATTCTTTTCGAACCTTACATTAAAAAGCGACTTTCGCGACATATTTCGATAAATACTTTTTTTCGACTTCGGTCAACACGTGTTAATCCATCACGTGTCATTAAATCTTTTTTCGAAAATCATGCATATTATTTATTCACGTCTTTATCCAAATTATTCGATCGTTACTAACTCGTTTTCTCGTGTTTGTAGCAATTTATTTGTTTTTATCGTTTTATTAGACTAAAACGACTTCACATGCTAAAATAACTTTGACGTTATTAGTTTAACATGCATTAAACGACTTAGCAACCCATTTATTTATTTTTCTCACATGCTTAGGAAAATAATGTTTGCATATCATTCAACCGTCGAACTAACCCGTGTACACCAAAAACGAACGATATCTTAGTAAAGGCCGCTAAGTGTGGGCGGGGTTGGGTGTTCTTAGTGAACTTCCCAACACGTACCCTCATCCCTTACTCAGAACCATGGTTTCCGGATGCCCGAATCCATTGGCAACGAGAGTCATTCAATACACGATATCCGATAATGTCGGTATCGGTATCATAATGCAAAGGGACGAGCCCAATAAACTCTGACATCGGAAATGGGCCTTATTTTGTATACGGCCCACTACGACATAGAGTGGGCTCGAATGGTTCCGAATAACCACAAAATTCGGTGGCGACTCCTACTTCGATTTAAATTTCAATTTGACCATCTCATATGGAGATTCATTCGCCTCCCCAAACCCGCGCGTGGCCGCGTCGGGGTGGACCTATGTCATGTCCACAACACCCAATCCCCCTACTAATCCTAGCAAGAGACTACTCACTCATATTCAAGATGACAACCACAACACACATCACAAAACAAGATGTTCATGATATGAGATTGAGTATTATCAAACAAGAACATAAACAAGAGAAAACTAAAGTAAAGAAGATTAAAGAGAAGAGAAATTATACTCCCTCCGTTTCATTGAAAGCTTCCACTTTTCCTTTTTCGTAAATTTCTTTGATAACTTCCACTTTCTTTTTTAGTATAAATATTTACTCTTACCTAGGTGGCCCAACTACTTTACCCTCTCTCTACTTTTGAATATTTTATTAATATCCTTAAAAAATGTGCCATTTTGTATGTGGAATCTTTCAATGAAACGGAGGGAGTACCAAACACAAATGAAAGGCAAAAGATTGAATCTTGTATAAAATCAACCCAAGAAGTATCTTCAGTGTTGTCAATAGAGAAGAATTCTTCAATAGATCTTCAATTACACAAGAACTAACTAGGATTAAACTAAGATTAAGGAGTAATTAAAGAGGGATTAAGCTAATCTACACTAATCTAACCTAAAGTAGTCTAGGGTTTCATAAGATCTTCTAACAATACAAGAGGGGGGGGGGGGGGGAGGGGGGGGGGGGGGTATATAGGGTTTCACGAGTGAAGAAGGCGGAAAAAGCAAAGACGACTGCGATCTGGGCCCTTCCCGGCCGGGAAGGGGTGGTCCCGACCGGGAAGGTCATGATCCCGGCCGAGATCATCCTCCAGTAAGTCCGTCTTGTTCGTCTCTTCATCCCGGCCGTGATGGATGTGTTCCCGACCGGGATGGGTCATGTAGGCTTCAAATATGATCTCATAGGTCCCTACTTGCTCTTCATAGGCTTCTTATTGATTCTCGGTGCTCGGGAATGGGCCCCAAGGGCTCGGAATCGAGTCTAAGCCACCAAGCTCGGAAACGAGCCGGAATCGTTCCATTTCTCCATGATAGGCCAAAGGAACCTAAAACAAGCTAGAAGAAGCGTAAGTAGCCTCGAAACCGCTCCAAAGAGCGATTCCACAAGAGAAACCGGGACCAAACACAAGGAAAAAGCACTGCAAAACACACTTATCAACTCTCCAACACTTAACCCTTACTCACCCTCGAGTAAGCACGAACTAACTAATAACTAAAAGAAACTAGAATACTAACCGAGCGGGTGTTAGCGCAACCAATGCCCTTTCAACTCACGCGAGAAAACTTAGAGGAAAAGTGCTCTCCGCAAGGCAAGTGGGGTCTTGCGACAAAACTGTGGATACAACCGAACACGAAAACACACAAACAAACAAACATACAGACAATCAGTTGCATCCAAAAAGAAACAAATACCGCTTCCCTAAACAAAGCGGTGAAAGAAGCACCGGTTAAGGACTCAAGGCAAGTGACAACGTTCCCAAGCTAATAACACAAATCGATATGGACAAAACCCTAATAGTATGACAACAAAGCAATAAAAACGTTGGTAACTTACCTAGGTCCTCCTAACCTTCTAAGAACGTACTACGGGACGATAGGCGGGATGGAAAAAAGGATGAACCACGGAGTTAGTCGACACTGTAGGTAAGTGAAACCCCGCCCCCTTTAGCGATGAGCCAAGAGGGTCGTCTCATGCTCAAAAATAGCCTAACTAGTCCAATTAAAAAGGTGGATAATGGTTGCAGAATGAGAGAAGACCGACTATTACCGCCATCATCCTTCCTAGGGACTCGGTCCTTTGGTAGGCTCTTCACGATAACAGTCGGTAAAAGGCTTATTTTTGAGGGGAGATATTTTTTTGTGAGATGATTTTCTTTGGCATTTTTCTTTTGCATTTTGCTTTTGAATTGCTATGTCATTTCTTTTTCTTCTTTTGTATTTTGTTTTTGATTTGTTGTGCCTTTTCTTTTTTCTTTTTTTTTTTTTTTTTTTTTTTTCTATTTCTTTTTGACTTGGTTTGCCCTTTTGGCTAGATTTTTATTTTGTAGGCATTCAATCACAACAAGTAAGAAACTTCAACAAGTTGCAACTTATTTGTGGAAAATGTGTAGAAGGTAGGGAAACGTGTAAGTCGGGACAGGCCCTTCCCTTCAAACCCACAAAAGGTGGAAACTTGGACTAATCAAAATCATTTCAAACATGGTCACCTAAGAGACGGGGCTAGGGAACCAAGGCCTTTTCACTCCGTGGGTGGTCAAAGTGGTCAAAATGCAAATCCCGCAGTAAATCCCTAGTAGACTAGGTGGACTCAAGGTAAGAAACCAACGAAACTATTGATTTAATGTCATTCTACTAGACTAAAGTCCAAGAATCGATTCATATCACTAGAAAGGGAAAGTAAACACTTGCGCACTAGCCTCAAAACAGGGCTTTCAAAAACCTTTTCTACACTAGACACAAACTACACAACACAAAACAAAGACAAAAGAAAATGAAACGAAACACGACAAAACAAAACAAAAACTCAAGGAAATAAACAATCACCACCCCGAATCTTCCAAACAAGCAACCACATCAACCACAAACTCCAAAAAAGCTCCACCCGAGCACACATCATCACAAAATCTCCTCCAAACTCCAAAAGAGACAAAGAGGAAAAAGGGATAAAATGATGTTACTGGATGTCTTGAAAGCTCTCAAAAGTTAACGGTGATCAAGCGACCTACAAGGAAAAAGGGGGCAAAACACAAAAACACGACACAAAGACACAAAAGGAAAAGACAAAAAAGAAAATCTTTTTGGGTTTTTTTATGAAAATTTTCAAATTTTTACGAATTTTTAAGATTTTTCGAAAAAACTACGAAAATAAAACTATACTAGACTAGGATATCGCTCCCCCACACTTAAACCGGGGAAGAAATAAAAAGAAGAAAATAAAAGGAAATGGGAGGGGAGGGTTAGGCGTAATCAAGTGTTGTGTGCCAAATTTGGACCGTTTTTCTTCCCATTTAGACTTGTTTTTCCTCCGTTTTGCGAGACTTGAGCGCGATTAACGCCGTATTTTGAGTAATTCTCGCATTAGTGTCTTTCTTTTGCA